>CM036556.1:6634344-6658476 GCA_020745685.1 Tautogolabrus adspersus | reverse complement strand
TTTTCATGATATTTTCGACAGGTCCGCGGTCATGGTTTTTTCATGAAAATTTCAGACTTTTTTTTTCATGACATTTTCGACAGGTCCCCGGGCATCATTTTTTCATGAAAATTTCAGACTTTTTTTTCATGACATTTTCGACAGGTCCACGGTCATCGTTTTTTCATGAAAATTTCAGACTTTTTTTTCATGACATTTTCTACAAGTTCGCAGTCATCGTTTTTTCATGATATTTTCGACAGGTCCGCGGTCATGGTTTTTTCATGAAAATTTCAGACTTTTTTTTCATGACATTTTCGACAGGTCCGCGGTCATCGTTTTTTCATGACATTTTCGACAGGTCCCCGGGCATCATTTTTTCATGACAATTTCAGACTTTTTTTTCATGACATTTTCGACAGGTCCGCGGTCATCGTTTTTTCATGACATTTTCGACAGGTCCGCGGTCATCGTTTTTTCATGATATTCACGACAGGTCCGCGGTCATCGTTTTTTCATGACATTTTCGACAGGTCCGCGGTCATCGTTTTTTCATGAAAATTTCAGACTTTTTTTTCTTGACTTTTTTTTCATGACATTTTCAACAGGTCCGCGGTCATGGTTTTTTCATGAAAATTTCAGACTTTTTTTTCTTGACTTTTTTTTCATGACATTTTCGACAGGTCCGCGGTCATGGTTTTTTCATGAAAATTTCAGACTTTTTTTTCTTGACTTTTTTTTCATGACATTTTCGACAGGTCCGCGGTCATCGTTTTTTCATGAAAATTTCAGATTTTTTTTCATGACATTTTCGACAGGTCCGCGGTCATCGTTTTTTCATGAAAATTTCAGACTTTTTTTTCTTGACTTTTTTTTCATGACATTTTCGACAGGTCCGCGGTCATCGTTTTTTCATGAAAATTTCAGACTTTTTTTTCTTGACTTTTTTTTCATGACATTTTCAACAGGTCCGCGGTCATCGTTTTTTCATGACATTTTCGACAGGTCCGCGGTCATCGTTTTTTCATGTCATTTTCGACAGGTCCGCGGTCATCGTTTTTTCATGAAAATTTCAGACTTTTTTTTCTTGACATTTTCGACAGGTCCGTGGTCATCGTTTTTTCATGATATTTTCGACAGGTCCGCGGTCATGGTTTTTTCATGAAAATTTCAGACTTTTTTTTCATGACATTTTCGACAGGTCCGCGGTCATCGTTTTTTCATGACATTTTCGACAAGTCCGCGGTCATCGTTTTTTCATGAAAATTTCAGACTTTTTTTTCATGACATTTTCAACAGGTCCGCGGTCATCGTTTTTTCATGATATTCACGACAGGTCCGCGGTCATCGTTTTTTCATGACATTTTCGACAGGTCCGCGGTCATCGTTTTTTCATGAAAATTTCAGACTTTTTTTTCTTGACTTTTTTTTCATGACATTTTCAACAGGTCCGCGGTCATGGTTTTTTCATGAAAATTTCAGACTTTTTTTTCTTGACTTTTTTTTCATGACATTTTCGACAGGTCCGCTGTCATGGTTTTTTCATGAAAATTTCAGACTTTTTTTTCTTGACTTTTTTTTCATGACATTTTTGACAGGTCCGCTGTCATGGTTTTTTCATGAAAATTTCAGATTTTTTTTCATGACATTTTCGACAGGTCCGCGGTCATCGTTTTTTCATGAAAATTTCAGACTTTTTTTTCTTGACTTTTTTTTCATGACATTTTCGACAGGTCCGCGGTCATCGTTTTTTCATGAAAATTTCAGACTTTTTTTTCTTGACTTTTTTTTCATGACATTTTCGACAGGTCCGCGGTCATCGTTTTTTCATGATATTTTCGACAGGTCCGCGGTCATCGTTTTTTCATGAAAATTTCAGACTTTTTTTTCATGACTTTTTCGACAGGTCCGCGGTCATTGTTTTTTCATGAAAATTTCAGACTTTTTTTTCTTGACTTTTTTTTCATTACATTTTCGACAGGTCCGCGGTCATCGTTTTTTCATGATATTTTCGACAGGTCCGCGGTCATGGTTTTTTCATGAAAATTTCAGACTTTTTTTTCATGACATTTTCGACAGGTCCGCGGTCATCGTTTTTTCATGAAAATTTCAGACTTTTTTTTCTTGACTTTTTTTTCATGACATTTTCGAAAGTTCGGCGGTCATCGTTTTTTCATGAAAATTTTAGACATTTTTTTTACGTCATTTTCGACAGGTCCGCGTCATCGTTTTTTCATGAAAATTTCAGACTTTTTTTTCTTGACTTTTTTTTCATGACATTTTCGACAGGTCCGCGGTCATCGTTTTTTCATGACATTTTCGACAGGTCCACGGTCATCGTTTTTTCATGAAAATTTCAGACTTTTTTTTCTTGCCTTTTTTTTCATAACATTCATGACAGGTCCGCGGTCATCGTTTTTTCATAAAAATTTCAGACTTTTTTTCATGACATTTTCGACAGGTCCGCGGTCATTGTTTTTTCATGACATTTTCAACAGGTCCGCGGTCATCGTTTTTTCATGTCATTTTCGACAGGTCCGTGGTCATCGTTTTTTCATGAAAATTTTAGACTTTTTTTTCATGACTTTTTTTTCATGACATTTTCGAAAGTTCGGCGGTCATCGTTTTTTCATGAAAATTTTAGACATTTTTTTTACGTCATTTTCGACAGGTCCGCGTCATCGTTTTTTCATGAAAATTTCAGACTTTTTTTTCTTGACTTTTTTTTCATGATATTTTCGACAGGTCTGCGGTCATCGTTTTTTCATGAAAATTTTAGACTTTTTTTTCATGACATTTTCGACAGGTCCGCGGTCATCGTTTTTTCATGAAAATTTCAGACTTTTTTTTCTTGCCTTTTTTTCATAACATTCATGACAGGTCCGCGGTCATCGTTTTTTCATAAAAATTTCAGACTTTTTTTCATGACATTTTCGACAGGTCCGCGGTCATTGTTTTTTCATGACATTTTCAACAGGTCCGCGGTCATCGTTTTTTCATGTCATTTTCGACAGGTCCGTGGTCATCGTTTTTTCATGAAAATTTCAGACTTGTTATTCTTGACATTTTCGACAGGTCCGTGGTCATCGTTTTTTCATGATATTTTCGACAGGTCCGCGGTCATGGTTTTTTCATGAAAATTTCAGACTTTTTTTTCATGACATTTTCGACAGGTCCGCGGTCATCGTTTTTTCATGACATTTTCGACAGGTCCGCGGTCATCGTTTTTTCATGATATTCACGACAGGTCCGCGGTCATCGTTTTTTCATGACATTTTCGACAGGTCCGCGGTCATCGTTTTTTCATGAAAATTTCAGACTTTTTTTTCTTGACTTTTTTTTCATGACATTTTCAACAGGTCCGCGGTCATGGTTTTTTCATGAAAATTTCAGACTTTTTTTTCTTGACTTTTTTTTCATGACATTTTCGACAGGTCCGCGGTCATGGTTTTTTCATGAAAATTTCAGACTTTTTTTTCTTGACTTTTTTTTCATGACATTTTTGACAGGTCCGCTGTCATGGTTTTTTCATGAAAATTTCAGACTTTTTTTTCATGACATTTTCGACAGGTCCGCGGTCATCGTTTTTTCATGAAAATTTCAGACTTTTTTTTCTTGACTTTTTTTTCATGATATTTTCGACAGGTCCGCGGTCATCGTTTTTTCATGAAAATTTTAGACTTTTTTTTCATGACATTTTCGACAGGTCCGCGGTCATCGTTTTTTCATGACATTTTCGACAGGTCCACGGTCATCGTTTTTTCATGAAAATTTCAGACATTTTTTTATTAACTTTTTTTTCATGACATTTTCAACAGGGTCGCAGTCATCGTTTTTTCATGACATTTTCAGACTTTTTTTTCATGACATTTTCGACAGGTCCGCGGTCATCGTTTTTTCATGAAAATTTCAGACTTTTTTTTCTTGACTTTATCGACAGGTCCGCGGTCATCGTTTTTTTCATGAAAATTTCAGACTTTTTTTTCTTGACTTTTTTTTCATGACATTTTCGACAGGTCCGCGGTCATCGTTTTTTCATGAAAATTTCAGACTTTTTTTTCATGACATTTTCGACAGGTCCGCGGTCATCGTTTTTTCATGAAAATTTCGACAGGTCCGCGGTCATCGTTTTTTCATGAAAATTTCAGACTTTTTTTTCATGACATTTTCGACAGGTCCGCGGTCATTGTTTTTTCATGAAAATTTCAGACTTTTTTTTCTTGACTTTTTTTTCATTACATTTTCGACAGGTCCGCTGTCATCGTTTTTTCATGATATTTTCGACAGGTCCGCGGTCATGGTTTTTTCATGAAAATTTCAGACTTTTTTTTCATGACATTTTCGACAGGTCCGTGGTCATCGTTTTTTCATGACATTTTCGACAGGTCCGCGGTCATCTTTTTTTCATGACATTTTCGACAGGTCCGCGATCATCGTTTTTTCATGAAAATTTCAGACTTTTTTTTCTTGACTTTTTTTTCATGACATTTTCGAAAGTTCGGCGGTCATCGTTTTTTCATGAAAATTTTAGACATTTTTTTTACGTCATTTTCGACAGGTCCGCGTCATCGTTTTTTCATGAAAATTTCAGACTTTTTTTTCTTGACTTTTTTTTCATGATATTTTCGACAGGTCTGCGGTCATCGTTTTTTTCATGACATTTTCGACAGGTCCGCGGTCATCGTTTTTTCATGAAAATTTCAGACTTTTTTTTCTTGCCTTTTTTTTCATAACATTTTCGACAGGTCCACGGTCATCGTTTTTTCATGAAAATTTCAGACTTTTTTTTCTTGCCTTTTTTTTCATAACATTCATGACAGGTCCGCGGTCATCGTTTTTTCATAAAAATTTCAGACTTTTTTTCATGACATTTTCGACAGGTCCGCGGTCATCGTTTTTTCATGTCATTTTCGACAGGTCCGTGGTCATCGTTTTTTCATGAAAATTTTAGACTTTTTTTTCATGACATTTACGACAGGTCCGCGGTCATCGTTTTTAATGAAAATTTCAGACTTTTTTTCTGAAATTTTCATGAAAAAACGATGACCACGGACCTGTTGTCATTTTCATGAAAAAACGATGACAGCGGACCTATCGAAAGTATCATGAAAAAAAATTCTTAAATTTTCATGACAAAAAGTTGACCACGGACCTGTCGAAAATATCATGAAAGAAATGTCTGAAATGTTTATGAAAAAACGATGACCACGGACCTGTTGTCATTTTCATGAAAAAACGATGACAGCGGACCTATCGAAAATATCATGAAAAAAATGTCTGAAATTTTCTTGAAAAAAAGTGACCATGGACCTGTACGGAGGAGGATTAGGGCCACTGAAAAAAAAAAAAAATTGGATTCTGACTTTAATCTCAGAATTCTGACTTTAATCTCAGAATTCTGACTTTAATCTCAGAATTCTGAGAATAAAGTCAGAATTCTGACTTTAATCTCAGAATTCTGACTTTATTCTCAGAATTCTGACTTTAAAGTCAGACTTTAAAGTCAGAATTCTGACTTTATTCTCAGAATTCTGACTTTAATCTGACTTTAATCTCAGAATTCTGACTTTATTCTCAGAATTCTGACTTTATTCTCAGAATTCTGACTTTAATCTCAGAATTCTGACTTTAATCTCAGAATTGTAGGCTACCTTGAGGGACCGACCCCGGAGAGTGTCACTTCTAGGCATCCAGGAAGCAAACCACAGGCTGGCCGAAAATGTTGGAGCTCGGTGATTTTCTACGTGGCCGAGGGGTGCCAGAGAACGCTATTTTGGTATTAGAAGAGCAAAATTTGATTCAGAAAGGGATGTGTTGGTTTGGTGTGTCTTTTTTTCAATTAAAACTAATAAAAGGCTATGGATAACGGATGTTTCTGCACACCGAGTAAGCTAATAAGCTAAATTGCATGTTGCTTAGCTAAACAACATGCAATTTAGCTTATTAGCTTGTTTAACTGCATACAGTTTGGCAGACTCATGAACATGTCTGCATACGCTTGACTAAATCTGCCTTTTTATGAGGGCCGTGTGTTTTTCCTTTATTTGATAATTCAACGTCTCTGACGGACAGCCGTTGGTTACAGGACCGGTCCGCCGCCGCCTGTACTCGCACACCTTGCTCGAGTAGCCGCGGTGATCGTCCATCACCCGTAGTCAGGCCGTAAATAATTTTAACTTGTCACAACTACGTCAGCTAACTTTAGTAAAAGTAAGGAAAGTAGCGTTGTGTATGAAATATTGTAGTTTTAAGAGTACAGTGCCTGGCGATTCTTAAAACAGCTCCAGATAACCGGGTGATAAGACGCCAAAGTTTCAGGGTCTGGCTGCCGCTACCGACGCTATTCTCCCTTTTAGGACTGCATGTGTGTAACCCAAGGGGCCCGGCTATTTACCTCATTACCACAGGATGTTATCCTATATTGTTACTGTCCGAAGGAAAAGGAGAAAAAGTGTGAGAGAAGACCGCAGCAGAGCAGCGACAGAGAGAGCAAATGTTGATAGCTAGCAATATTAAGTTTAGGCCTATGCCTGTTTATTTTTTTGTTCGAGTAAACAGAAGAAACCTGTAGTTAACTGAACGACAGCACGTTTCCTCATTAATGTTAAGTTTAGTAAGGTGAGTGTGCGTGTGTGTTTATGACTGTACGTGGAGCTCAAGTGAACGTGAGGTCAGACGACGGAGAGGACTTTGCTAACGTTTTGCGGGTGCATCCGCATGGTTTCTCTTTTGTGATGTCCGACGAGGATTTCTTCGGTTGAACTGTTAGTTTGCGGAGTGCCTGGCGTTTGCTCCTGGACGAGAAAACTGCTTCAGCTGGGTGTGAGTACTAGCATATCTGCTGCTGGTCTTCTGGTGCTGAGGAGAGGATTTTTTAGTGTGTTTTCGGAGTCAAAAGGCCATTGCAGAGTCCGTTTATTAGTCCAAAATTGACGCACGTTAAAAAATAAATACGACCCCATGTTATGTCACTCATGTCACGTGCGCACACTGACTCCGAAACTTTCGTCCGTCATTATAAGACATAATGCTGACTTAAAGAACAGTTCACCTAACAATGGCAATGCATTAACTTGGATAAGTGAATTGTAGAATTAATGAATATGAAATAATAATATGCTGATGGACAGTCAGATGTAGTTTCTGAGTCCACAAAACATTTCTGGTGCTCACATCTAAACAGTGTTAATGCATTACCCATCAACCGGTAAATTGGTCATGTTTGGTTTAACTTTTATATTAATTATGCAATGTGCTCTTTGATGAAAACTAATGCCTTTTTCTTTCATCTATGCAGATTGACAGTGACGTCATAGCGCTAATGGATGACGCAACCCTTGCAAATTACATCCCCTCCTACGGACACCGCATTGCACTGTTCAATTTCTGCAAAAGTAAAAAACCTGTCACAAAACGAAAGCAAGGACTCTTAGAAAGACTTCGTGAGAAAATTAGAGTCAGAAAAGAGAGCCCTGATGGAAACACATCAAAAGCAGACACAATTACAACACAGACAAAGAAGCTAAAATCTTCTCGAAATGTGGAGATAGGATGGATTCACAGTGACGGAAATGTGGCTAAACAGGTGAGAGCAAAGCAGGGAGGCGGCACCAGACAAATTAAACTAGCAACTGATGCCGGATTAAAAGACATACTTCAAGAAGGAAAGAAACTTTTCTTTCCTGATGAAACATCTCCTAAAGGATCAGTATCAGATTTTCAGTTTGAGGTTTGGGACTATAAACAGAACTGCCTCACAGATGACACATGCCAGTCCATTGGCACAATGTATGAGACTGCAAAGCTGACAATGTTACGCTTTTACATTGCAACCAAGCCAACAGAACATGTCGATAATGCCAGTGATGAATCTGAAGTGCTCCTTATCTCATCAAACAGTGCCAGTGAAAAAAACACAGCAGAACAACACACAGGAGATGTGGGTGATGTCGATGGACCCCAGCCTTCTCCAGAAATGTCTGTTGATTTCCTTTGGTCCGCTTTACTATGTTGAATCCGACACTGAGGACACACTGATTTACGAGGGCTTTCTTATTCCTGCCAGTCCAGCTCATTCAGAGGATATGATAACCATAACGATACATCACGCTAACACTTTTCAGGACATGATTACGGCCTTCTCTGATGCAGAGATTCTAAACAAAGCACTGAATGTGAAACGCATACTTCCGGACAACAAAGAAGAAGCAGGAAGTGGATCTGGGGTACTGAGAGATGTTCTTAGTTGCTTCTGGCAGGAATTCTACGACCGATGCACACTTGGTACAACAGTTAAAGTACCCTTCATTCGACATGATTTTCCTGCAGAAAAATGGAAGGCAATTGGCAGAGTCCTTTTGAAAGGATACCATGACTGTCAGTATTGGCCAAACGAACTTGCACTGCCCTTCCTTGAGCAGGTGCTTTTCAATTGTGTGTACAGTGATCTTAAAGCGCATTTTCTGTTGTTTGTGAGCAGCCAAGAAGGTGAAGTTTTGAGGCAAGCGATCAGCGATTTCTCCACAGTTGACTTTGATGATCTTCTTGAAGTTCTTGATGGCTACGACTGTAGAAGGAGAATCACTGCTAAAAATCTTTCTAATATTCTTGACGAAATAGCGCACAAAGAGCTTGTCCAAAAACCGATGTTCGTTATCGACTGCTGGAGGGAGATCACCCTGCATCATCTCTCCCTCAGTCCGGAGCAACTGACCAAGTTGCTCTCTGACTTGCAACCAACCTCAAAAAAGGTCTGTCAACTCCTGAAGTTTGATGCTGATTTGACTCCAAAACAGAAGGAAGTGGGGAATCATTTGAGAAGATTCATCAGAGAACTAGATGAAATTAAACTTCAGAAATTTCTGAGGTTCAGAAGCATGTTTGGTAATGTAATGTTTGTTCATGTTTTGTAATGTTAATGTAATTGGATGCATTTAATTGCCACTGAGGAGGTTGAGGGTCTAAATTTCAACAGAAAGAAAAGTGTCATGCAGGTATGCAGCCTACTTTGCATCTTTGTTTGTTTTTCTTAAGTTGTGATCCACTACTGATTTGCATCATTAAGTCTATTAAACATTGCATCTGTCCATAAATTAGAAGCTAAAGTACTTTGTAAAAGACAGAATGGTAAATACAGAATTTATTTCTTAATGAATAAACAAGCATTAACATAATCTGCATGAAATGCAAGCAGTTGTTCAATACTAGATTGCTGTTTGACAAATAATCTTCATATTTTTCCCTTTACATTTGCATTTTTCATGCTTTGAAAATGTGTCATATGCTTCTGATATATTGGCTGGTGACAGATAAAACAGACCTTCCTAGTGAGTGAAAAAAGTATTTTGTGTCAAGTGTTCTGACATACTGTATAATGACGCTACACGTCATATGGCCTTGATCATACAAATCGTATTAACCAGTGTCCTGTAACACCACAAATCCCAGTTGTATTTCACAAAGCTTACAGTAACCACATTTGTCTATTGTTTATGATCTTATGTCCACTTGTTCTTCATGTGATTTTTACATGAGTTCGGACACAATTTCAGATAATGAATGCTAAAATTGCAAGCATTTCTGTGTCACTGAAAGAAAGTCATTTAGGCATTTGAAGCTGAAATGCAGCTTCTCAGGCTATGTGTTTCTTTTAATCAACTTTGTGGATCAACCAGTTTGGATTGTTTTTTGCTATCTGATTGTTATGTGATAAAGTTGCAAGCATTTCTTTGTTTGTGAAAAAAAGTCCAAAGTAGAGTTTAAGTCATCCAAAATAGGCATTGCTGGCACTGTTGTGAACAGAAAAACAGAGTTAGTCTTTTAATTTAGCTTAACTTTGTTTTGTTGTTGTTATTGCACTACCAAATAGTACAGTGTGATAATTTTGATTTCTTCCATTGAACATCTTTAGCAGAACTGAATGTACAGAAAAAGGGCTTTAATTGTTTAGTTGTCCTTATGCCAAACTGTTATGTTCTGAAATGTATTGTTCATCTAAAAAACAGTCTGGAGTATGCACATCTTCTTAAGCAATTACAGTTGTCTCAAATCTATGCTGTGCTTGAGCATTAGTTCAAGGTATTTTGTGAAACCAGAACCTGGTAAAAGCTACTGTTACCTGTTAAGTGTTTATGGTTTTTTACATAAGGTAACAGATGTCTATGATCGTTGCTAAAGAGACTATCTAAGCTTATACATATTTTACAATTTCTGTTTACCATCAATAGCATATTGTATGCTTCACATAAGTGAAATGTTATCTTAAAACGTTGAGCATTTCTGGTCACTTGCAGACCAGCGTATGAGGTTATGAGGTGTAACCATGTTGTTATTGGTATGACCAAGAAGTTTATATAAATTTTACAAAATGTTATTGTAAATAAAATGTTGATTCTTCTATCACATTTGATTTCTGTCTTTTGTGTAAGCATACCTGGCCAATAAAGCTGATTCTGGTTCCTAGTTAAATGTTGATCTAATGTGTATAAAGCATAAACATATTTAAAAATAGGTTTGTTTTGAAGCATTTTACCTTCAATTATGTTTGACACTATGTGAGAAATTCAAAATTCATTTATCAGCTGACATTGTGAAAATTGTGAAAGAAGTGTACCACTAAACAAGTCAAATGCAAACTGCATTTATTGGGCATTTTGTAATTCTAGGTGTCAACACACCACCTGTAAACATAGTTGAGGATTTACCTTAAAAGGAGCATAGTAGTAAAAGGCTAAAACATGAAACCTGAATTGGTTCAACTGAAAGCCCAATAGTAGCAAATCCAAAACTTCTTCTTACACAAGTGGGAAATATAAGTAAAAAAAATGAAAATCATGTTGCTTAGGGTAAAACATTTTAAGAGGAAAACATGTCATATAAAAGCAGAACATTTTATTGTTAAATGTATAACAAGAAAAAAAAACATTCATTGCAACATAAATCATCTTATTAAAGGCTAAATGTGCGACTTTTTGATCCAGTAGATGTCGCCATTGAGCACCAGCATGAAACCAAAACAACTCCAGCCGCATTGTTAGCAGGCTAATACAGTACAGTATGAGACTTTTGAGTACAGTATGTTATTCTTCTTTTCTATAGTCCCTCACTTAAACAGTTTTTAAACTCAAGGGCATAAGCCGGCCGGTCGTCCCGTCCATGTAAACATGGTGTAGATATGGCTTAGACATCATCACAGACAGCGGGACTCAGGTGTCACGCTCATTGCAGACTTTCATGACTCAGAGAGTTATTTACAGAGTATATACTGGATTTCTGCTATATTTATGTGTGAAATGTCACACATTCAGCCTTTAAGAAAGGTGTTTCGCAACTATGGGGCTTCGCAACACAACTTTTATCTCTGTATTCCTTAACACAGAACACATTTCATTTGTCATTTTAGGACAGAAGCTTTCTTAACAACCATATCACTGTTTTTTAAATTTAGCTACAGTTTTGCTATTTTAGGCTTTCATTTCCCCTTACAAACTTCACTTCAGCTTTCCCTTTTAAATCATTTTTGTAAGCACACTATATTTATGAATCACTGTGTAAATGTTTTTTTATATTCATGAAGAGATACTGAAAAAAAGCAAACAATACATCCATCATATAAGTTCCCATTTCTTTGAAGACTTAATTTGATGTGGTGATCATGTCCGTTATCCAGCTGTTTAGAAAATACAACCAACAGTCATTCTGAAATAGTTTTTTTTGGACAAGGAGAGCACAGGTAGTTCAGGCCATCCCAACTATTTTCATTGAGGCGTTGAAAAAGTCCCTTATGTCCCTGGGATTAAGGTTGAAGGTTCTGGATGTCTTTGGTGATCGACTTTGTATCTGTTGAAAAGAGGAGTGATAATCAAGTAGAGACAAAGTAAAGGGAAAATACCTGAGAATAACTTTTAAAACCTACCACGAAAAGGTTACTAGCTCATTATCAAGAAGTTTAGGAATAAATGAGACAACAACAAATCTGTTCACAGATAGCTAGTCAACTTAAAGTGAAGAAAATACACATTCATTGCAGCACAAGAATTTTAAACTGAAAAATAGACAAGTAAATTCTGTCATTTACTTGTAGAAAGTAAATGTATGTTACCATATTCTAAACTTCCACTTTGTTTACATCTCATACTCTGCAAAAGTGTTTTGAATTTTGCAGTAATGCATAATGGGTCATAAGTACATGCACAGATTTCACTTTCCATTTAATTTGAGAAGTCTATACAAGAGTTAGCTTGGTCTGATCTAGTGTACCTATCTTTCATATTGACTCCATTATGGAAACTTATCTTAAGAAACCAGACCACATCACCAAGAGAAAAGCCTAGTTCTAAAGAGCAGAGACGTACAATCCATAAAGATCAAATGATCATTAGAAAGATTGTTCAATACTTTGATATGATTAATAATTTAGTAAACGCTACATATTTTGGGACAAACTTTTTTCTGCCTATTGGGCTCTACAGTGTTTTTATGTGCATGTTCATGCTTATGTTCAGGTTATTTTGTATTTACATATGTACATACTCAACTTCTTCGAGAAAATTTGGTATTCATTGAGATAAACAGTATAATTTAACTACAAAACTTGTCTAATTCATATTCTTCAGCAACACATTTTTCATATAATAGTTACAAGATATTACAACTACAATTTCATTATTTGACCAGGATAAAGTTCCCATTTTGCTTTGCATTTACCTCAAATTGGATGTGTACCTTTTATCAAATGCTTTGCAGTATTTCCTCTTGTAACATTATATAGAGATCAGCTGCAGCAAGCGGATCTGCTGTGGCATCCCATCCATTCTCCTCCATCAGTAGACAACACAGTTCAAAAACAGAGTCATTGCAGGGAAACTGGCCTTTAGGAGTACACTCTTCCATACACAAAGTGACCTCCTCCATGGATACAGGCTTTAGTCTATCCTCAGCACTGTGCAGCTCTGGGAATGAGTACATCACAACTGGCCGACCAGACACCGCACCACCATTTGATCTTGGTCTGATTCTATGTGCATTCCACGTGTTGACAACTTCATCAAGTTCATCCTGCATAAAAAGAATCACAAGTATTAAATAAAGATGATAGATTACTTGCTTTGAAAATTAGGTCTTGGACTATTTAACTTCTTTCTGTCCAAACTGAGGCCTAGGTTGCTGCATTATGATTGTATACCCCCCTTAGCTACATCAATAGTGAATAGAAGCAGCAATCAGTTTTTCTTACTGTCATTAATAATTAATTAAACTAAGCAGCATGAAGATCATGGCACTTCCAACAAACACCAGACAAACCCAAAAAGGTCAGTGTCTTTACAGTCAGTGGACTGTTATCTGCATATGACAACTGACAGCAACTTCTAGGGTTTGGCAGAGAGGCACAGATGAAGGCATCCCCTGCATCAGAATAGTATCACAAGGGGAGTACCTTGTCATGCCTTCATTATGACAACAATAATATACATTTTATGCCATTTCAGTCACACTCAATACAAATTGGGAAACATTTAGTATGCCAATTTTAGAAAACTACCAAACTGAACACTTGTATTACTTTCAGGGATATGTGTCAGAAAGCACGTTCAATAAAACTGAACTCTGAAGTGAAAAATTAAAATGGATAAAAGCTGATCAGTTTGTAAAATGCACTCTGAGTAAGTTAACTATAAATTGAAAGTGTTTGGCGGGAATGGGAAAAAACATAGTTGGAGATGTGGTGCTAAAATCCTCCATGGTTAACCTATGGTTAAATAAAGAGCAGCACTTTATACAATGGATATAGAAATATTAATTCATATCAAAATGAACTGTTACATTTATCCTAAAAATCTGGAGTGGGAGGAGTAAATGGTAAATGTGAAATGGACTTGGGCTTGTATAGTTATTTTCCCGTCTTCTGACTTCTCAAAGCGTTTTTACACTGCAGGTAACCCATTCACACACTGATGGCAGAGGTTGCTATGTAAAGAATACGCCACTAACGAAGCAGCGGGAGCAATTCGGGGTTAAGTGTCTTGCACAAGGACACATCGGACATGTTGCTGCAGGAGCTGGGGATCGAACCCCGACCTTCCAGTTAAGAGATGACGACGACTCTACCAACTGATTCACAGCCGCCCCACGGGTGGAGAAGCAAGCCTCAATAAGATAACATGATTCATTTTTATTTCTCCTTATCAACTTTATTTACCTGACTCAATTTTCCTAATTTATGATAAAATGCTGGAATCCTAATCTACTTAATTTCATTTTTTCCAAAAGTGTATATTTATTCAGCTGACCTGGAAGGGACAAATGCAGCAAACAAAGATGCATGGGATTAAAGTCAGAATTCTGACTTTATTCTCAGAATTCTGAGAATAAAGTCAGAATTCTGAGAATAAAGTCAGAATTGTCTGAAATGTTTATGAAAAAACGATGACCACGGACCTGTTGTCATTTTCATAAAAAAAACGATGACAGCGGACCTATCGAAAACATCATGAAAAAATGTTCATGAAAAAAAAATGACCGTGGACCTGTCGAAAATATGATGAAAAAATGTCTGAAATTTTCATGAAAAAAAGATGACCGCGGACCTGTAGAAAATATCATGACAAAATGTTCATGAAAAAATGATGACTGCCGTACTGTCGACAATATCATGAAAAAAATGTCTGAAATGTTTATGAAAAAACGATGACCACGGACTTGTTGTCATTTTCATGAAAAAACGATGATCGCGGACCTGTCGAAAATATAATGAAAACATTTTCATGAAAAAACGATGACCGCAGACCTGTGTAAAATATCATGAAAAAAATGTCTGAATTTTTCATTAAAAAACGATGACCGTGGAAATTTCGAAAATATCATGAAAAAAATGTCTGAAATTTTAATGTAAAAACAATGACCGTGGACCTGTCGAAAATATCGTGAAAAAAATGTCTGAAACTTTAATGAAAAAATGATGACCGTGGGCTTGTCGAAAATCAAGAAAAAAATGTCTGAAATGTTCATGAAAAAAAAATGACCGCGGACCTGTGTAAAATATCATGAAAAAAATGTCTGAAATGTTCATGAAAAAAAAATGACCGCGGACCTGTGTAAAATATCATGAAAAAAATGTCTGAAATTTTCATGGAAAAAAAGTGACCTGTTGTCATTTTCATGAAAAAACTATGACTGCGGAACTGTCGACAATATCATGAAAAAAATGTCTGAAATTTTCATTAAAAAACGATGACAGTGGACCTGTCGAAAATATGATGAAAAAAATGTCTGAAATTTTCATGGAAATAAAGTGACCGCGGACCTGTTGTCATTTTCATGAAAAAACGATGACTGCGGACCTGTCGAAAATATCACGAAAAAAATGTCTAAAATTTTCATGAAAAGAAAGTGACCGTGGACCTGTGTAAAATATCATGAAAAACCTCAACCAGTAAAGCATGTTTTTGCATTTAGTTCACCTACTTCTGTTGAAATGAACTCCTCTCGTCGAGTAAAGCATGTTTTTGCATTTAGTTCACCTATCTTTGTTAAAACGAACTCCTCTCGCCCAGTAAAGCATGTTTTTGCATTTAGTTCACCTACTTGTGTTAAAACGATCTCCTCTCGTCGAGTAAAGCATGTTTTTGCATTTAGTTCACCTACTTGTGTTAAAACGATCTCCTCTCGTCGAGTAAAGCATGTTTTTGCATTTAGTACACCTACATATTGAATTGTGTTAAAACGAACTCCTCTCACCCAGTAAAGCATGTTTTTGCATTTAGTTCACCTACTTGTGATAAAACGATCTCCTCTCGTCGAGTAAAGCATGTTTTTGCATTTAGTACACCTACATATTGAATTGTGTTAAAACGAACTCCTCTCAACCATAAAGCATGTTTTTGCATTTAGTTCACCTATCTTTGTTAAAACGAACTCCTCTCGCCCAGTAAAGCATGTTTTTGCATTTAGTTCACCTACTTGTGTTAAAACGATCTCCTCTCGTCGAGTAAAGCATGTTTTTGCATTTAGTACACCTACATATTGAATTGTGTTAAAACGAACTCCTCTCACCCAGTAAAGCATGTTTTGCATTTTGTTCACCTACATATTGAATCGTGTTAAAACGAACTCCTCTCACCCAGTAAAGCATGTTTTTAAATTTAGTTCACCTACTTGTGTTAAAACGAACTCCTCTCGTCGAGTAAGCATGTTTTTGCATTTAGTTCACCTACTTGTGTTAAAAACGATCTCCTCTCGTCGAGTAAAGCATGTTTTTGCATTTAGTTCACCTATCTTTGTTAAAACAAACTCCTCTCGCCCAGTAAAGCATGTTTTTGCATTTAGTTCACCTACTTGTGTTAAAACGATCTCCTCTCGTCGAGTAAAGCATGTTTTTGCATTTAGTTCACCTACTTGTGTTAAAACGATCTCCTCTCGTCGAGTAAAGCATGTTTTTGCATTTAGTACACCTACATATTGAATTGTGTTAAAACGAACTCCTCTCACCCAGTAAAGCATGTTTTTGCATTTAGTTCACCTACTTGTGATAAAACGATCTCCTCTCGTCGAGTAAAGCATGTTTTTGCATTTAGTACACCTACATATTGAATTGTGTTAAAACGAACTCCTCTCAACCATAAAGCATGTTTTTGCATTTAGTTCACCTATCTTTGTTAAAACGAACTCCTCTCGCCCAGTAAAGCATGTTTTTGCATTTAGTTCACCTACTTGTGTTAAAACGATCTCCTCTCGTCGAGTAAAGCATGTTTTTGCATTTAGTACACCTACATATTGAATTGTGTTAAAACGAACTCCTCTCACCCAGTAAAGCATGTTTTGCATTTTGTTCACCTACATATTGAATCGTGTTAAAACGAACTCCTCTCACCCAGTAAAGCATGTTTTTGCATTTAGTTCACCTACTTGTGTTAAAACGAACTCCTCTCGTCGAGTAAGCATGTTTTTGGATTTAGCTCACCTACTTGTGTTAAAAACGATCTCCTCTCGTCGAGTAAAGCATGTTTTTGCATTTAGTTCACCTTCCTGTGTTAAAACAAACTCCTCTTGTCGAGTACAGCATGTTTTTGCATTTATTACTCCTACATATTGAATTGTGTTAAAACGAACTCCTCTCACCCAGTAAAGCATGTTTTTGCATTTAGTTCACCTACTTGTGTTAAAAACGATCTCCTCTCGTCGAGTAAAGCATGTTTTTGCATTTATTACACCTACATATTGAATTGTGTTAAAACGAACTCCTCTAAACCAGTAAAGCATGTGTTTGCATTAAGTTCACCTTCTTGTGTGAAATTTTCATGAACAAACGTGGACCGAGGACCTGTTGTCATTTTCATAAAAAAAAAAAGACCGCGGACCTGTTGTCATTTTCCCGAAAAAACAATGACCGTGGACCTGTCGAAAATATCATGAAAAAAATCTCTGAAATTTTCATGAAAAAACGATGACCGCGGACCTGTCGAAAATATCAAGAAAAAAATGTCTGAAATTTTCATGAAAAAAAGATGACCGCAGACCTGTCGAAAATATCATGAAAAAAATGTCTGAAATTTTCATGAAAAAAAGATGACCGCAGAC
Source organism: Tautogolabrus adspersus (assembly GCA_020745685.1). Classification (NCBI taxonomy): domain Eukaryota; kingdom Metazoa; phylum Chordata; class Actinopteri; order Labriformes; family Labridae; genus Tautogolabrus; species Tautogolabrus adspersus. The sequence continues at coordinate 6,640,923 of CM036556.1, read as the reverse complement.
CTGTCAAAAATATCATGAAAAAAATGTCTGAAATTTTCATGAAAAAAAAGACTGCGGACCTGTCGAAAATATCATGAAAAAAATGTCTGAAATTTTCATGAACAAACGTTGACCGGGGACCTGTTGTCATTTTCCCGAAAAAACAATGACCGTGGACCTGTCGAAAATATCATGAAAAAAATCTCTGAAATTTTCATGAAAAAACGATGACCGCGGACCTGTCGAAAATATCAAGAAAAAAATGTCTGAAATTTTCATGAAAAAAAGATGACCGCAGACCTGTCGAAAATATCATGAAAAAAATGTCTGAAATTTTTATGAAAAAAAGATGACCACGGACCTGTCGAAAATATCATGAAAAAAATGTCTGAAATTTTCATGAAAAAAAAGACTGCGGACCTGTCGAAAATATCATGAAAAAAATGTCTGAAATTTTCATGAACAAACGTTGACCGGGGACCTGTTGTCATTTTCCTAAAATAACGATGACCTTGGCCCCGTCGAAAATATCATGAAAAAAATGTCTGAAATTTTAATGAAAAAACGATGACCCTTGACCTGTCGAAAATATCAAGAAAAAAATGTCTGAAATGTTCATGAAAAAAAAATGACCGCGGACCTGTGTAAAATATCATGAAAAAAATGTCTGAAATTTTCATGGAAAAACGTTGACCGGGGACCTGTTGTCATTTTCCTAAAATAATGATGACCTTGGACCTGTCGAAAATATCATGAAAAAAATGTCTGAAATTTTCATGAAAAAACGATGACCGTGGACCTGTCAAAAATATCATGAAAAAAATTTCTGAAATTTTCATGAACAAACGTGGACCGAGGACCTGTTGTCATTTTCATGAAAAAAAAATGACCGCGGACCTGTTGTCATTTTCATGACCTGTCGAAAATAACATGGAAAAAATGACTGAAATGTTCATGGAAATACAATCACCGCGAACCTGTCGAAAATATCATGAAAAAAATGTCTGAAATTTTCATGGAAAAACGTTGACCGGGGAACTGTTGTCATTTTCATGAAAAAGAAATGACCGCAGACATGTGTAAAATATCATGAAAAAAAATGTCTGAAATGTTCTTGAAAAAACTATGACCGTGGACCTGTCGAAAATATGATGAAAAAAATGTCTGAAATTTTCATGGAATAACAGTGACCGCGGACCTGTTGTCATTTTCCTAAAAAAACGATGACAGCGGACCTATCGAAAGTATCATAAAAAAAAATTCTTAAATTTTCATGAAAAAAAGTTGACCACGGACCTGTAGAAAATATCATGAAAAAAAAGTCTGAAATTTTCATGAAAAAAAGGTGACCACGGACCTGTCGAAAATATCATGAAAAAAATGTCTGAAATTTTCATGAAAAAACGATGACCGCGGACCTGTCGAAAAAATCATGAAAACATTTTCATGAAAAAAACGATGACCGTGGACCTGTTGAAAATATCATGAAAAAAATGTCTGAAATTTTCATGAAAAAAAGGTGACCACGGACCTGTCGAAAATATCATGAAAAAAATGTCTGAACTTTTCATTAAAAAAAAGGTGACCACGGACCTGTCGAAAATATCATGAAAAAAATGTCTGAAATTTTCATGAAAAAACGATGACCGCGGACCTGTCGAAAAAATCATGAAAACATTTTCATGAAAAAACGATGACCGTGGACCTGTTGAAAATATCATGAAAAAAATGTCTGAAATTTTCATGAAAAAAAGGTGACCACGGACCTGTCGAAAATATCATGAAAAAAATGTCTGAACTTTTCATTAAAAAAAAGGTGACCACGGACCTGTCGAAAATATCATGAAAAAAATGTCTGAAATTTTCATGAAAAAACGATGACCGCGGACCTGTCGAAAAAATCATGAAAACATTTTCATGAAAAAACGATGACCGTTGACCTGTTGAAAATATCATGAAAAAAATGTCTGAAATTTTCAAGGAAAGAAAGTGACCGTGGACCTGTGTAAAATAAGAATGAAAAAAATGTCTGAAATTTTCATGAAAAAATGATGACCGCGCACCTGTCGAAAAAATCATGAAAAGATTTTCATGAAAAAAACGATAACCGTGGACCTGTGTAAAATATGATGAAAAAATGTCTGAATTTTTCATTTAAAAACGATTACCACAGACCTGTTGTCATTTTCATGAAAAAACGATGACAGCGGACCTATCGAAAGTATCATAAAAGAAATTCTTACATTTTCATGAAAAAAAGTTGACCACGGACCTGTAGAAAATATCATGAAAAAATGTCTGAAATTTTCATGAAAAAAAGATGACCGTGGACCTGTCGAAAATATCATGAAAAAAATGTCTGAAATTTTCATTAAAGAACGATGACAGAAGACCTGCCGACAATATCATGAAAAAAATGTCTGAAATTTACATGAAAAAAATGTCTGAAATTTTCATGAAAAAACTTTCACCGCGGACCTGTCGAAAATGTGATGAAAAAAATGTCTGAAATTTTCATGAAAAAAAGATGACCGTGGACCTGTCGAAAATATCATGAAAAAAATGTCTGAAATTTTCATTAAAGAACGATGACAGAAGACCTGCCGACAATATCATGAAAAAAATGTCTGAAATTTACATGAAAAAAATGTCTGAAATTTTCATGAAAAAACTTTCACCGCGGACCTGTCGAAAATGTGATGAAAAAAATATCTGAAATTTTCATGAAAAAAAGGTGACCACGGACCTGTCGAAAATATCATGAAAAAAATGTCTGAACTTTTCATTTAAAAAAAGGTAACCACGGACCTGTCGAAAATATCATGAAAAAAATGTCTGAAATTTTCATGAAAAAACGATGACCGCGGACCTGTCGAAAAAATCATGAAAACATTTTCATGAAAAAACGATGACCGTGGACCTGTTGAAAATATCATGAAAAAAATGTCTGAAATTTTCATGAAAAAACTTTCACCGCGGACCTGTCGAAAATGTGATGAAAAAAATATCTGAAATTTTCATAAAAAGCGATGACCTTAGACCTGTCGAAAATATGATAAAAAAAATATCTGAAATTTTTATTAAAAAACATATTTTAATGAAAAAAAAAAATTTACCTGAAAAACGTATGAAATTTTCATGAATAAACGATGATCGCGGACCTGTCGAAAATATGATGACAAAAATGTCTGACATGTTCATGAAAAAACGATGACCACAGTTCTGTCGAAAATATCATGAAAAAAATGTCTGAAATTTTCATGAAAAAACGATGATTAAGGACCTGTTGTCATTTTAATGAAAAAACGATGACTGCGGACATATCGAAAATAACATGGAAAAAATGTCATAAATATCATGAAAAAAATGTCTGAAATTTTCATGAAAAGACGATGACCGCAGACCTGTCGAAAATATCATGAAAAAAAGAACACTGATCATTATGTGAAAACGAACTCCTCTCGCCCATTAAAGCATGTTTTTGCATTTAGTTCACCTACTTGTGTTAAAACGATCTCCTCTCGTCGAGGTAAGCATGTTTTTGCATTTAGTACACCTACTTGTTAAAACGAACTCCTCTCGACCAGTAAAGCATGTTTTTGCATTTAGTTCCCCTTCTTTAGTTAAAACGAACTCTTCTCGCCCAGAAAAGCATGTTTTTGCATTTAGTACACCTACTTGTGTCAAAACGAACTCCTCTCGTCGAGTTAAGCATGTTTTTGCATTTTGTACACCTTCATATTGAATTGTGTTAAAACGAACTCCTCTCGCTCAGTAAAGCATGCTTTTTCAATTAGTTCACCTACTTTTGTTAAAACGAACTCCTCTCGTCGAGTTAAGCATGTTTTTGCATTTAGTACCCCTACTTGTGTTAAAACGAACTCTTTTCGTGGAGTTAAGCATGTTTTTGCATTTTGTACACCTACTTGTTAAAACGAACTCCTGTCGCCCAGTTAAGCATGTTTTTGCATTTTGTACATCTACTTGTGTTAAAGCGAACTCCTTTTATCTAGTAAAGCATGTTTTTGCATTCAGTACCCCTACTTGTGTTATAAAAGAACTCCTCTCGTCGAGTAAAGCATGTTTTTGCATTTAGTTCACCTACTTGTGTTAAAACAAACTCCTCTCACCCAGAAAAGCATGTTTTTTCATTTAGTTCACCTACTTGTGTTAAAACGAACTCCTGTCGCCCAGTAAAGCACGTTTTTGCATTTAGTTCACCTACTTGTGTTAAAACGAACTTCTGTCGCCCAATAAAGCAGGTTTTTGCATTTATTACACCTACATATTGAATTGTGTTAAAACGAACCCCTCTCGCCCAGTAAAGCATGTTTTTGCATTTAGTACACCTACTTGTGTTAAAACGAACTCCTCTCGTTAAGTTATGCATGTTTTTGTATTTAGTACACCTACTTGTTAAAACGATCTCCTCTCGTCGAGTAAAGCATGTTTTTGCATTTAGTTCACCTACCTGTGTTAAAACGAACTCCTGTCGAGTACAGCATATTTTTGCATTTATTACACCTACATATTGAATTGTGTTAAAACGAACTCCTCTCACCCAGTAAAGCATGTTTTTGCATTTAGTTCACCTACTTGTGTTAAAACGAACTCCTCTCGCCCAGTAAAGCATGTTTTGCATTTAGTTCACCTACATATTGAATTGTGTTAAAACGAACTCCTCTCACCCAGTAAAGCATGTTTTTGCATTTAGTTCACCTACTTGTGTTAAAACGAACTCCTCTCGCCCAGTAAAGCATGTTTTGCATTTTGTTCACCTACATATTGAATCGTGTTAAAACGAACTCCTCTCACCCAGTAAAGCATGTTTTTGCATTTTGTTCACCTACATATTGAATCGTGTTAAAACGAACTCCTCTCACCCAGTAAAGCATGTTTTTGCATTTAGTTCACCTACTTGTGATAAAACGAACTCCTCTCACCCAGTAAAGCATGTTTTTGCATTTAGTTCATCTTCTTTTGTTAAAACGAACTCCTCTCGTCGAGTAAGCATGTTTTTGCATTTAGTTCACCTACTTGTGTTAAAAACGATCTCCTCTCGTCGAGTAAAGCATGTTTTTGCATTTAGTTCACCTACCTGTGTTAAAACGAACTCCTCCTGTCGAGTACAGCATGTTTTTGCATTTATTACACCTACATATTGAATTGTGTTAAAACGAACTCCTCTTGTCGAGTAAATCATGTTTTTGCATTTAGTTCATCTTCTTGTGTTAAAACGAACTCCTCTCGTCGAGTAAGCATGTTTTTGCATTTAGTTCATCTTCTTGTGTTAAAACGAACTCCTCTCGTCGAGTAAGCATGTTTTTGCATTTAGTTCACCTACTTGTGTTAAAAACGATCTCCTCTCGTCGAGTAAAGCATGTTTTTGCATTTAGTTCACCTACTTGTGTTAAAAACGATCTCCTCTCACCCAGTAAAGCATGTTTTTGCATTTAGTTCACCTACTTCTGATAAAACGAACTCCTCTCACCCAGTAAAGCATGTTTTTGCATTTAGTTCACCTTCTTGTGTTAAAACGAACTCCTCTCGTCGAGTAAAGCATGTTTTTGCATTTAGTTCACCTACTTGTGTTAAAACGATCTCCTCTCGTCGAGTAAAGCATGTTTTTGCATTTAGTTCACCTACCTGTGTTAAAACGAACTCCTCCTGTCGAGTACAGCATGTTTTTGCATTTATTACACCTACATATTGAATTGTGTTAAAACGAACTCCTCTTGTCGAGTAAATCATGTTTTGGCAATTAGTACAATTGTGTAAAAATGAAATTTTCATGGAAACACGATGACCGCGGACCTGTGTTAAATATCATAAAAAAAAATGTCTGAAATATTCTTGAAAAAAAAATGACCGTGGACCTGTCGATAATATGATGAAAATAATGTCAGAAATTTTCATGGAATAAAAGTGACCGCGGACCTATTGTCATTTTCCTAAAAAAACGATGACCGTGGACCTGTAGAAAATATCACGAAAAAAATGTCTGAAATTTTCATGAAAAAACGATGACCGCGGACCGTTCGAAAAAATCATGAAAACATTTTCATGAAACAACGATGACCGTGGACCTATTGAAAATATCATGAAAAAAATGTCTGATATTTTCAAGGAAAGAAAGTGACCGTGGACCTGTGTAAAATATGATGAAAAAAATGTCTGAAATGTTCATGAAAAAAAGATGACCGTGGACCTGTCGAAAATATCATGAAAAAAATGTCATTACATCGTTTAAATTTTCATTAAAAAACGATTACTACGGACCTGTTGTCATTTTCATGAAATAACGATGACAGGGGACCTATCGAAAGTATCATAAAAAAAAATTCTTAAATTTTCATGAAAAAAAAGTTGACCACAGACCTGTCGAAAATATCATGAAAAAAATGTCTGAAATTTCCATGAAAAGAAATGACTGAGGACCTGTCAAAAATATCATGAAAAAAAAGTCTAAAAATGTTCATGAAAAAAAGGTGACCACGGACCTGTCGAAAATATCATGAAAAAAATGTCATTACATCGTTTAAATTTTCATTAAAAAACGATTACTACGGACCTGTTGTCATTTTCATGAAAAAACGATGA
>CM036556.1:6608767-6633844 GCA_020745685.1 Tautogolabrus adspersus | reverse complement strand
TTTCGACAGGTCATCGTTTTTTCATGAAAATTTCAGACTTTTTTTTCTTGACTTTTTTCATGACATTTTCAACAGGTCCGCGGTCATCGTTTTTTCATGAAAATTTCAGACTTTTTTTTCTTGACTTTTTTTTCATGACATTTTCAACAGGTCCGCGGTCATCGTTTTTTCATGAAAATTTCAGACTTTTTTTTCATGACATTTTCGACAGGTCCGCGGTCATCGTTTTTTCATGACATTTTCGACAGGTCTGCGGACACCTTTTTTTTCATTAAAATTTCAGACTTTTTTTTCTTTACTTTTATTTCATGACATTTTCGACAGGTCCGCGGTCATCGTTTTTTCATGAAAATTTCCGACTTTTTTTTCTTTACTTTTTTTTCATGACATTTTCAACAGGTCCGCAACAGGTTCGTCATCTTTTTTTCATGAAAATTTCGAAATGTCTGCGGTCATCGTTTTTTCATAAAAATTTCAGACTTTTTTTTCTTTACTTTTTTTTCATGTCATTTTCAACAGGTCCGCGGTCATCGTTTTTTCATGAAAATTTCAGACTTTTTTTTCTTGACTTTTTTTTCATGACATTTTCGACAGGTCCGCGGTCATCGTTTTTTCATGAAAATTTCAGACTTTTTTTTCTTGACTTTTTTTTCATGACATTTTCAACAGGTCCGCGGTCATCGTTTGTTTCATGACATTTTCGACAGGTCAGCGGTCATCATTTTTTCATGAAAATTTCAGACTTTTTTTTCATGACATTTTTTATGACATTTTCGACAGTTTGGTCATCGTTTTTTCATGAAAATTTCAGACTTTTTTTTCATGATGTTTTCAACAGGTCCGTGGTCATCGTTTTTTCATGAAAATTTCAGACTTTTTTTCTTGACTTTTTTTATGACATTTTCGACAGGTCGGTCATCGTTTTTTCATGAAAATTTCAGACTTTTTTTTCATGACATTTTCGACAGGTCCGCGGTCATCGTTTTTTCATGACATTTTCGACAGGTCCGCGGTCATCGTTTTTTCATGAAAATTTAAGACTTTTTTTTCTTGACATTTTCGACAGGTCCGCGGTCATCGTTTTTTCATGACATTTTCAGACTTTTTTTTCATGACATTTTCGACAGGTCCGCGGTCATCGTTTTTTCATGAAAATTTCAGACTTTTTTTTCTTGACTTTTTTTTCATGACATTTTCGACAGGTCATCGTTTTTTCATGATATTCACGACAGGTCTTGCGGTCATCGTTTTTTCATGAAAATTTCAGACATTTTTTTAATGATATTTTCGACATTTTTTCCTTGATATTTTCTACATGTCCGCAGTAATCGTTTTTTCATGAAAATGACAACAGGTCCCCGGTCATCGTTTTTGTCAGACTTTTTTTTTTGTGCTATTTTGGACAGGTCCGCGGTCATCGTTTTTTCATGAAAATTTCAGACATTTTTTTCATGATATTTTCGACAGGTCCGTGGTCACCTTTTTTTTAATGAAAAGTTCAGACATTTTTTTCATGATATTTTCGACAGGTCCGTGGTCACCTTTTTTTCATGAAAATTTCAGACATTTTTTTCATGATATTTTCAACAGGTCCACGGTCATCGTTTTTTCATGAAAATGTTTTCATGATTTTTTCGACAGGTCCGCGGTCATCGTTTTTTCATGAAAATTTCAGACATTTTTTTCATGATATTTTCGACAGGTCCGTGGTCACCTTTTTTTTAATGAAAAGTTCAGACATTTTTTTCATGATATTTTCGACAGGTCCGTGGTCACCTTTTTTTCATGAAAATTTCAGACTTTTTTTTCATGATATTTTCTACAGGTCCGTGGTCAACTTTTTTTCATGAAAATTTAAGAATTTTTTTTTATGATACTTTCGATAGGTCCGCTGTCATCGTTTTTTTAGGAAAATGACAACAGGTCCGCGGTCACTGTTATTCCATGAAAATTTCAGACATTTATTTCATCATATTTTCGACAGGTCCACGGTCATAGTTTTTTCAGGAACATTTCAGACATTTTTTTCATGATATTTTACACATGTCTGCGGTCATTTCTTTTTCATGAAAATGACAACAGTTCCCCGGTCAACGTTTTTCCATGAAAATTTCAGACATTTTTTTCATGATATTTTCGACAGGTCTGCGGTCATCTTTTTTTCATGAAAATTTCAGACATTTTTTTCATGATATTTTCGACAGGTCCGTGGTCACCTTTTTTTCATGAAAATTTCAGACTTTTTTTTCATGATATTTTCTACAGGTCCATGGTCAACTTTTTTTCATGAAAATTTAAGAATTTTTTTTTATGATACTTTCGATAGGTCCGCTGTCATCGTTTTTTTAGGAAAATGACAACAGGTCCGCGGTCACTGTTATTCCATGAAAATTTCAGACATTTTTTTCATCATATTTTTGACAGGTCCACGGTCATAGTTTTTTCAAGAACATTTCAGACATTTTTTTCATGATATTTTACACATGTCTGCGGTCATTTCTTTTTCATGAAAATGACAACAGTTCCCCGGTCAACGTTTTTCCATGAAAATTTCAGACATTTTTTTCATGATATTTTCGACAGGTCTGCGGTCATCTTTTTTTCATGAAAATTTCAGACATTTTTTTCTTGATATTTTCGACAGGTCCGCGGTCATTGTTTTTTCGGGAAAATGACAACAGGTCCTCGGTCCACGTTTGTTCATGAAAATTTCACACAAGAAGGTGAACTTAATGCAAACACATGCTTTACTGGTTGAGAGGAGTTCGTTTTAACACAATTCAATATGTAGGTGTACTAAATGCAAAAACATGCTTTACTGGGCGAGAGGAGTTCGTTTTAACACAAGTAGGTGAACAAAATGCAAAAACATGCTTTACTGGGTAAGAGGAGTTCGTTTTAACACAATTCAATATGTAGGTGTACTAAATGCAAAAACATGCTTTACTCGACGAGAGGAGATCGGTTTAACACCTTGAAAATTTCAGAGATTTTTTTCATGATATTTTCGACAGGTCTGCGGTCACCTTTTTCATGAAAATGACAACAGGTCCGCGGTCATCTTTTTTTCATGACAATTTCAGACATTTTTTACTTGATATTTTTAACAGGTTCGCGGTGATCGTTTCTCATGAAAATAACAGTAGGTTTGCGGTTATCGTTTTTTCATGAACGTTTCAGAAATTTTTCTCATGATATTTTCGACAGGTCCGCAGTCTTTTTTTTCATGAAAATTTCAGACATTTTTTTCATGATACTTTCGATAGGTCCGCTGTCATCGTTTTTTAATGAAAATGACAACAGGTCCGTGGTAATTGTTTTTTAATGAAAATTTCAGACATTTTTTTCATGATATTTTTGACAGGTCCGCAGTCATCTTTTTTTCATGAAAATGACAACAGGTCTGCGGTCATCTTTTTTTCATTAAAATTTCAGACATTTTTTTCATGATATTTTAAACAGGTTCGCGGTGATCGTTTCTCATGAAAATAACAGCAGGTTTGCGGTCATCGTTTTTTCATGAACATTTCAGAAATTTTTCTCATGATATTTTCGACAGGTCTGCGGTCATCTTTTTTTCAAGAAAATGACAACAGGTCTCATCGTTTTTTCATGAAAATTTCAGACAAATTTTTCATGATGTTTTCGACAGGTCCGTGGTTATCGTTATTTCATTAAAATTTTAGAATTTTTTTTCAGGATATTTTCGACAGGTCCAAGGTCATCGTTTTTTTAGGAAAATGACAATAGGTCCGCGGTCACTTTTATTCCATGAAAATTTCTGACATTTTTTTCATCATATTATCGACAGGTCCACGGTTATCGTTTTTTCATGAAAATGTTATCATGATTTTTTCGACAGGTCCGCGGTCATCGTTTTTTCATGAACATTTCAGAAATTTTTCTCATGATATTTTCGACAGGTCTGCGGTCATCTTTTTTTCAAGAAAATGACAACAGGTCCGCGCCCATCGTTTTTTCATGAAAATTTCAGACAAATTTTTCATGATATTTTCGACAGGTCCGTGGTCACCTTTTTTTCATGAACATTTTAGACATTTTTTTCATCATATTTTACACAGGTCCACGGTCATCGTTTTATCCATGAAAATTTTTTCATGATTTTTTCGACAAGTCCGCGGTCATCATTTTTTCATGAAAATTTCAGACATTTTTTTCATGATATTTTCGACAGGTCTGTGGTCAACTTTTTTTTCATGAAAATTTAAGAATTTTTTTTTATGATACTTTCGATAGGTCCGCTGTCATCGTTTTTTCATGAAAATGACAACAGGTCCGTAGTAATCGTTTTTTAATGAAAATTTAAACGATGTAATGACATTTTTTTCATGATATTTTCAACTGGTCCACGGTCATCTTTTTTTCATGAACATTTCAGACATTTTTGTCATCATATTTTACACAGGTCCACGGTCACTTTCTTTCCTTGAAAATATCAGACATTTTTTTCATGATATTTTCAATAGGTCCACGGTCATCGTTGTTTCATGAAAATGTTTTCATGATTTTTTCGAACGGTCCGCGGTCATCGTTTTTTCATGAAAATTTCAGACATTTTTTTCGTGATATTTTCTACAGGTCCACGGTCATCGTTTTTTTAGGAAAATGACAATAGGTCCGCGGTCACTTTTATTCCATGAAAATTTCTGACATTATTTTCATCATATTATCGACAGGTCCACGGTCATTTTTTTTTCAAGAATATTTCAGACATTTTTTTTATGATATTTAACACAGGTCCGCGGTCATCGTGTTTCCATGAAAATTTCATTTTTACACAATTGTACTAATTGCCAAAACATGATTTACTCGACAAGAGGAGTTCGTTTTAACACAATTCAATATGTAGGTGTAATAAATGCAAAAACATGCTGTACTCGACAGGAGGAGTTCGTTTTAACACAGGTAGGTGAACTAAATGCAAAAACATGCTTTACTCGACGAGAGGAGATCGTTTTAACACAAGTAGGTGAACTAAATGCAAAAACATGCTTTACTGGGTGAGAGGAGTTCGTTTTATCACAAGTAGGTGAACTAAATGCAAAAACATGCTTACTCGACGAGAGGAGTTCGTTTTAACACAAGAAGATGAACTAAATGCAAAAACATGCTTACTCGACGAGAGGAGTTCGTTTTAACACAAGAAGATGAACTAAATGCAAAAACATGCTTTACTCGACGAGAGGAGTTCGTTTTAACACAAGAAGGTGAACTAAATGCAAAAACATGCTTTACTGGGTGAGAGGAGATCGTTTTTAACACAAGTAGGTGAACTAAATGCAAAAACATGCTTTACTCGACGAGAGGAGATCGTTTTTAACACAAGTTGGTGAAGTAAATGCAAAAACATGCTTACTCGACGAGAGGAGTTCGTTTTAACACAAGAAGATGAACTAAATGCAAAAACATGCTTTACTGGGTGAGAGGAGTTCGTTTTATCACAAGTAGGTGAACTAAATGCAAAAACATGCTTTACTGGGTGAGAGGAGTTCGTTTAACACGATTCAATATGTAGGTGAACAAAATGCAAAAACATGCTTTACTGGGTGAGAGGAGTTTGTTTTAACACGATTCAATATGTAGGTGAACAAAATGCAAAAACATGCTTTACTGGGTGAGAGGAGTTCGTTTTAACACGATTCAATATGTAGGTGAACTAAATGCAAAACATGCTTTACTGGGCGAGAGGAGTTCGTTTTAACACAAGTAGGTGAACTAAATGCAAAAACATGCTTTACTGGGTGAGAGGAGTTCGTTTTAACACAATTCAATATGTAGGTGTAATAAATGCAAAACCATGCTCTATTCGACAGGAGGAGTTCGTTTTAACACAGGTAGGTGAACTAAATGCAAAAACATGCTTTACTGGGCGAGAGGAGTTCGTTTTAACACAATTCAATATGTAGGTGTAATAAATGCAAAAATATGCTGTACTCGACAGGAGTTCGTTTTAACACAGGTAGGTGAACTAAATGCAAAAACATGCTTTACTCGACGAGAGGAGATCGTTTTAACAAGTAGGTGTACTAAATACAAAAACATGCATAACTTAACGAGAGGAGTTCGTTTTAACACAAGTAGGTGTACTAAATGCAAAAACATGCTTTACTCGACGAGAGGAGATCGTTTTAACAAGTAGGTGTACTAAATACAAAAACATGCATAACTTAACGAGAGGAGTTCGTTTTAACACAAGTAGGTGTACTAAATGCAAAAACATGCTTTACTGGGCGAGAGGGGTTCGTTTTAACACAATTCAATATGTAGGTGTAATAAATGCAAAAACCTGCTTTACTGGGCGACAGAAGTTCGTTTTAACACAAGTAGGTGAACTAAATGCAAAAACGTGCTTTACTGGGCGACAGGAGTTCGTTTTAACACAAGTAGGTGAACTAAATGAAAAAACATGCTTTTCTGGGTGAGAGGAGTTTGTTTTAACACAAGTAGGGGTACTGAATGCAAAAACATGTTTTACTAGATAAAAGGAGTTCGCTTTAACACAAGTAGATGTACAAAATGCAAAAACATGCTTAACTGGGCGACAGGAGTTCGTTTTAACAAGTAGGTGTACAAAATGCAAAAACATGCTTAACTCGACGAAAAGAGTTCGTTTTAACACAAGTAGGGGTACTAAATGCAAAAACATGCTTAACTCGACGAGAGGAGTTCGTTTTAACAAAAGTAGGTGAACTAATTGAAAAAGCATGCTTTACTGAGCGAGAGGAGTTCGTTTTAACACAATTCAATATGAAGGTGTACAAAATGCAAAAACATGCTTAACTCGACGAGAGGAGTTCGTTTTGACACAAGTAGGTGTACTAAATGCAAAAACATGCTTTTCTGGGCGAGAAGAGTTCGTTTTAACTAAAGAAGGGGAACTAAATGCAAAAACATGCTTTACTGGTCGAGAGGAGTTCGTTTTAACAAGTAGGTGTACTAAATGCAAAAACATGCTTACCTCGACGAGAGGAGATCGTTTTAACACAAGTAGGTGAACTAAATGCAAAAACATGCTTTAATGGGCGAGAGGAGTTCGTTTTCACATAATGATCAGTGTTCTTTTTTTCATGATATTGTCGGCAGGTCTTCTGTCATCGTCTTTTCATGAAAATTTCAGACATTTTTTTCATGATATTTATGACATTTTTTCCATGTTATTTTCGATATGTCCGCAGTCATCGTTTTTTCATGAAAATGACAACAGGTCCTTAATCATCGTTTTTTCATGAAAATTTCAGACATTTTTTTCATGATATTTTCGACAGAACTGTGGTCATCGTTTTTTTCATGAACATGTCAGACATTTTTGTCATCATATTTTCGACAGGTCCGCGATCATCGTTTATTCATGAAAATTTCATACGTTTTTCAGGTAAATTTTTTTTTTTCCATTAAAATATGTTTTTTAATAAAAATTTCAGATATTTTTTTTATCATATTTTCGACAGGTCTAAGGTCATCGCTTTTTATGAAAATTTCAGATATTTTTTTCATCACATTTTCGACAGGTCCGCGGTGAAAGTTTTTTCATGAAAATTTCAGACATTTTTTTCATGTAAATTTCAGACATTTTTTTCATGATATTGTCGGCAGGTCTTCTGTCATCGTTCTTTAATGAAAATTTCAGACATTTTTTTCATGATATTTTCGACAGGTCCACGGTCATCTTTTTTTCATGAAAATTTCAGACATTTTTTCATGATATTTTCGACAGGTCCGTGGTCAACTTTTTTTCATGAAAATGTAAGAATTTTTTTTATGATACTTTCGATAGGTCCGCTGTCATCGTTTTTTCATGAAAATGTAATCGTTTTTTAATGAAAAATTCAGACATTTTTTCATCATATTTTACACAGGTCCACGGTTATCGTTTTTTTCATGAAAATCTTTTCATGATTTTTTCGACAGGTGCGCGGTCATCATTTTTTCATGAAAATTTCAGACATTTTTTTCATTCTTATTTTACACAGGTCCACGGTCACTTTCTTTCCTTGAAAATTTCAGACATTTTTTTCATGATATTTTCAACAGGTCCACGGTCATCGTTTTTTCATGAAAATGTTTTCATGATTTTTTCGACAGGTCCGCGGTCATCGTTTTTTCATGAAAATTTCAGACATTTTTTTCATGATATTTTCGACAGGTCCGTGGTCACCTTTTTTTTAATGAAAAGTTCAGACATTTTTTTCATGATATTTTCGACAGGTCCGTGGTCACCTTTTTTTCATGAAAATTTCAGACATTTTTTTCATGATATTTTCAACAGGTCCACGGTCATCGTTTTTTCATGAAAATGTTTTCATGATTTTTTCGACAGGTCCGTGGTCATCGTTTTTTCATGAAAATTTCAGACATTTTTTTCATGATATTTTCGACAGGTCCGTGGTCACCTTTTTTTTAATGAAAAGTTCAGACATTTTTTTCATGATATTTTCGACAGGTCCGTGGTCACCTTTTTTTCATGAAAATTTCAGACTTTTTTTTCATGATATTTTCTACAGGTCCGTGGTCAACTTTTTTTCATGAAAATTTAAGATTTTTTTTTTATGATACTTTCGATAGGTCCGCTGTCATCGTTTTTTTAGGAAAATGACAACAGGTCCGCGGTCACTGTTATTCCATGAAAATTTCAGACATTTTTTTCATCATATTTTCGACAGGTCCACGGTCATAGTTTTTTCAAGAACATTTCAGACATTTTTTTCATGATATTTTACACATGTCTGCGGTCATTTCTTTTTCATGAAAATGACAACAGTTCCCCGGTCAACGTTTTTCCATGAAAATTTCAGACATTTTTTTCATGATATTTTCGACAGGTTCGCGGTGATTGTATTTCCATGAACATTTCAGTAATTTTTTCCATGTTATTTTCGACAGGTCATGAAAATGACAACAGGTCCGCGGTCATTTTTTTTTCATGAAAATGACAACAGGTCCTCGGTCCACGTTTGTTCATGAAAATTTCAGAAATTTTTTTCATGATATTTTCGACAGGTCCAAGGTCATCATTATTTTAGGAAAATGACAACAGGTCCCCGGTCAACGTTTTTCCATGAAAATTTCAGACATTTTTTTCATGATATTTTACACAGGTCCGCGGTCATTTTTTTTTCATGAACATTTCAGACATTTTTTTCTTGATATTTTCGACAGGTCAAGGGTCATCGTTTTTTCATTAAAATTTCAGACATTTTTTTCATGATATTTTCGACGGGGCCAAGGTCATCGTTATTTTAGGAAAATGACAACAGGTCCCCGGTCAACGTTTGTTCATGAAAATTTCAGACATTTTTTTCATGATATTTTTGACAGGTCCGTGGTCAACTTGTTTCCATGAAAATTTCAGACATTTTTTTCATGATATTTTTGACAGGTCCGCAGTCATCTTTTTTTCATGAAAATTTCAGACATTTTTTTCATGATATTTTCGACAGGTCTGCGGTCATCTTTTTTTCATGAAAAGTTCAGACATTTTTTTCTTGATATTTTCGACAGGTCCGCGGTCATCGTTTTTTCATGAAAATTTCAGAGATTTTTTTCATGATATTTTCGACAGGTCCACGGTCATTGTTTTTTCGGGAAAATGACAACAGGTCCGCGGTCTTTTTTTTTTTCATGAAAATGACAACAGGTCCTCGGTCCACGTTTGTTCATGAAAATTTCACACAAGAAGGTGAACTTAATGCAAACACATGCTTTACTGGTTGAGAGGAGTTCGTTTTAACACAATTCAATATGTAGGTGTACTAAATGCAAAAACATGCTTTACTGGGCGAGAGGAGTTCCAAGGTCATCGTTTTTTTAGGAAAATGACAATAGGTCCGCGGTCACTTTTATTCCATGAAAATTTCTGACATTTTTTTCATCATATTATCGACAGGTCCACGGTTATCGTTTTTTCATGAAAATGTTATCATGATTTTTTCGACAGGTCCGCGGTCATCGTTTTTTCATGAACATTTCAGAAATTTTTCTCATGATATTTTCGACAGGTCTGCGGTCATCTTTTTTTCAAGAAAATGACAACAGGTCCGCGCCCATCGTTTTTTCATGAAAATTTCAGACAAATTTTTCATGATATTTTCGACAGGTCCCAGGTCACCTTTTTTTCATGAACATTTTAGACATTTTTTTCATCATATTTTACACAGGTCCACGGTCATCGTTTTTTCCATGAAAATGTTTTCATGATTTTTTCGACAAGTCCGCGGTCATCATTTTTTCATGAAAATTTCAGACATTTTTTTCATGATATTTTCGACAGGTCCGTGGTCACCTTTTTTTCATGAAAATTTTTAGACTTTTTTTTCATGATATTTTTGACAGGTCCTCAGTCATTTCTTTTCATGGAAATTTCAGACATTTTTTTCATGATATTTTCGACAGGTCTGTGGTCAACTTTTTTTTCATGAAAATTTAAGAATTTTTTTTTATGATACTTTCAATAGGTCCGCTGTCATCGTTTTTTCATGAAAATGACAACAGGTCCGTAGTAATCGTTTTTTAATGAAAATTTAAACGATGTAATGACATTTTTTTCATGATATTTTCGACAGGTCCACGGTCATCTTTTTTTCATGAACATTTCAGACATTTTTTTCATCATATTTTACACAGGTCCACGGTCACTTTCTTTCCTTGAAAATATCAGACATTTTTTTCATGATATTTTCAATAGGTCCACGGTCATCGTTTTTTCATGAAAATTTCAGACATTTTTTTCGTGATATTTTCTACAGGTCCACGGTCATCGTTTTTTTTAGGAAAATGACAATAGGTCCGCGGTCACTTTTATTCCATGAAAATTTCTGACATTATTTTCATCATATTATCGACAGGTCCACGGTCATTTTTTTTTCAAGAATATTTCAGACATTTTTTTTATGATATTTAACACAGGTCATCTTTTTTTCATGAAAATTTCATTTTTACACAATTGTACTAATTGCCAAAACATGATTTACTCGACAAGAGGAGTTCGTTTTAACACAATTCAATATGTAGGTGTAATAAATGCAAAAACATGCTGTACTCGACAGGAGGAGTTCGTTTTAACACAGGTAGGTGAACTAAATGCAAAAACATGCTTTACTCGACGAGAGGAGATCGTTTTAACACAAGTAGGAGAACTAAATGCAAAAACATGCTTTACTCGACGAGAGGAGTTCGTTTTAACACAAGAAGGTGAACTAAATGCAAAAACATGCTTTACTGGGTGAGAGGAGTTCGTTTTATCACAAGTAGGTGAACTAAATGCAAAAACATGCTTTACTGGGTGAGAGGAGATCGTTTTTAACACAAGTAGGTGAACTAAATGCAAAAACATGCTTTACTCGACGAGAGGAGATCGTTTTTAACACAAGTAGGTGAACTAAATGCAAAAACATGCTTTACTGGGTGAGAGGAGTTCGTTTTAACACAATTCAATATGTAGGTGTAATAAATGCAAAAATATGCTGTACTCGACAGGAGTTCGTTTTAACACAGGTAGGTGAACTAAATGCAAAAACATGCTTTACTCGACGAGAGGAGATCATTTTAACAAGTAGATGTACTAAATACAAAAACATGCATAACTTAACGAGAGGAGTTCGTTTTAACACAAGTAGGTGTACTAAATGCAAAAACATGCTTTACTGGGCGAGAGGGGTTCGTTTTAACACAATTCAATATGTAGGTGTAATAAATGCAAAAACCTGCTTTACTGGGCGACAGAAGTTCGTTTTAACACAAGTAGGTGAACTAAATGCAAAAACATGCTTTAATGGGCGAGAGGAGTTCGTTTTCACATAATGATCAGTGTTCTTTTTTTCATGATATTTTCGACAGGTCTGCGGTCATCGTCTTTTCATGAAAATTTCAGACATTTTTTTCATGATATTTATGACATTTTTTCCATGTTATTTTCGATATGTCCGCAGTCATCGTTTTTTCATGAAAATGACAACAGGTCCTTAATCATCGTTTTTTCATGAAAATTTCAGACATTTTTTTCATGATATTTTCGACAGAACTGTGGTCATCGTTTTTTCATGAACATGTCAGACATTTTTGTCATCATATTTTCGACAGGTCTGCGATCATCGTTTATTCATGAAAATTTCATACGTTTTTCAGGTAAATTTTTTTTTTTTCATTAAAATATGTTTTTTAATAAAAATTTCAGATATTTTTTTTATCATATTTTCGACAGGTCTAAGGTCATCGCTTTTTATGAAAATTTCAGATATTTTTTTCATCACATTTTCGACAGGTCCGCGGTGAAAGTTTTTTCATGAAAATTTCAGACATTTTTTTCATGTAAATTTCAGACATTTTTTTCATGATATTGTCGGCAGGTCTTCTGTCATCGTTCTTTAATGAAAATTTCAGACATTTTTTTCATGATATTTTCGACAGGTCCACGGTCATCTTTTTTTCATGAAAATTTCAGACATTTTTTCATGATATTTTCGACAGGTCCGTGGTCAACTTTTTTCATGAAAATGTAAGAATTTTTTTTATGATACTTTCGATAGGTCCGCTGTCATCGTTTTTTCATGAAAATGACAACAGGTCTGTGGTAATCGTTTTTTAATGAAAAATTCAGACATTTTTTCATCATATTTTACACAGGTCCACGGTTATCGTTTTTTTCATGAAAATCTTTTCATGATTTTTTCGACAGGTGCGCGGTCATCATTTTTTCATGAAAATTTCAGACATTTTTTTCATTCTTATTTTACACAGGTCCACGGTCACTTTCTTTCCTTGAAAATTTCAGACATTTTTTTCATGATATTTTCAACAGGTCCACGGTCATCGTTTTTTCATGAAAATGTTTTCATGATTTTTTCGACAGGTCCGCGGTCATCGTTTTTTCATGAAAATTTCAGACATTTTTTTCATGATATTTTCGACAGGTCCGTGGTCACCTTTTTTTTAATGAAAAGTTCAGTCATTTTTTTCATGATATTTTCGACAGGTCCGTGGTCACCTTTTTTTCATGAAAATTTCAGACATTTTTTTCATGATATTTTCAACAGGTCCACGGTCATCGTTTTTTCATGAAAATGTTTTCATGATTTTTTCGACAGGTCCGCGGTCATCGTTTTTTCATGAAAATTTCAGACATTTTTTTCATGATATTTTCGACAGAACTGTGGTCATCGTTTTTTCATGAACATGTCAGACATTTTTGTCATCATATTTTCGACAGGTCCGCGATCATCGTTTATTCATGAAAATTTCATACGTTTTTCAGGTAAATTTTTTTTTTTCATTAAAATATGTTTTTTAATAAAAATTTCAGATATTTTTTTTATCATATTTTCGACAGGTCTAAGGTCATCGCTTTTTATGAAAATTTCAGATATTTTTTTCATCACATTTTCGACAGGTCCGCGGTGAAAGTTTTTTCATGAAAATTTCAGACATTTTTTTCATGTAAATTTCAGACATTTTTTTCATGATATTGTCGGCAGGTCTTCTGTCATCGTTCTTTAATGAAAATTTCAGACATTTTTTTCATGATATTTTCGACAGGTCCACGGTCATCTTTTTTTCATGAAAATTTCAGACATTTTTTCATGATATTTTCGACAGGTCCGTGGTCAACTTTTTTTTCATGAAAATGTAAGAATTTTTTTTATGATACTTTCGATAGGTCCGCTGTCATCGTTTTTTCATGAAAATGACAACAGGTCTGTGGTAATCGTTTTTTAATGAAAAATTCAGACATTTTTTCATCATATTTTACACAGGTCCACGGTTATCGTTTTTTTCATGAAAATCTTTTCATGATTTTTTCGACAGGTGCGCGGTCATCATTTTTTCATGAAAATTTCAGACATTTTTTTCATTCTTATTTTACACAGGTCCACGGTCACTTTCTTTCCTTGAAAATTTCAGACATTTTTTCCATGATATTTTCAACAGGTCCACGGTCATCGTTTTTTCATGAAAATGTTTTCATGATTTTTTCGACAGGTCCGCGGTCATCGTTTTTTCATGAAAATTTCAGACATTTTTTTCATGATATTTTCGACAGGTCCGTGGTCACCTTTTTTTTAATGAAAAGTTCAGACATTTTTTTCATGATATTTTCGACAGGTCCGTGGTCACCTTTTTTTCATGAAAATTTCAGACTTTTTTTTCATGATATTTTCTACAGGTCCGTGGTCAACTTTTTTTCATGAAAATTTAAGAATTTTTTTTTATGATACTTTCGATAGGTCCGCTGTCATCGTTTTTTTAGGAAAATGACAACAGGTCCGCGGTCACTGTTATTCCATGAAAATTTCAGACATTTTTTTCATCATCTTTTCGACAGGTCCACGGTCATAGTTTTTTCAAGAACATTTCAGACATTTTTTTCATGATATTTTACACATGTCTGCGGTCATTTCTTTTTCATGAAAATGACAACAGTTCCCCGGTCAACGTTTTTCCATGAAAATTTCAGACATTTTTTTCATGATATTTTCGACAGGTTCGCGGTGATTGTATTTCCATGAACATTTCAGTAATTTTTTCCATGTTATTTTCGACAGGTCATGAAAATGACAACAGGTCCGCGGTCATTTTTTTTTCATGAAAATGACAACAGGTCCTCGGTCCACGTTTGTTCATGAAAATTTCAGAAATTTTTTTCATGATATTTTCGACAGGTCCAAGGTCATCATTATTTTAGGAAAATGACAACAGGTCCCCGGTCAACGTTTTTCCATGAAAATTTCAGACATTTTTTTCATGATATTTTACACAGGTCCGCGGTCATTTTTTTTTCATGAACATTTCAGACATTTTTTTCTTGATATTTTCGACAGGTCAAGGGTCATCGTTTTTTCATTAAAATTTCAGACATTTTTTTCATGATATTTTCGACGGGGCCAAGGTCATCGTTATTTTAGGAAAATGACAACAGGTCCCCGGTCAACGTTTGTTCATGAAAATTTCAGACATTTTTTTCATGATATTTTTGACAGGTCCGTGGTCAACTTGTTTCCATGAAAATTTCAGACATTTTTTTCATGATATTTTTGACAGGTCCGCAGTCATCTTTTTTTCATGAAAATTTCAGACATTTTTTTCATGATATTTTCGACAGGTCTGCGGTCATCTTTTTTTCATGAAAATTTCAGACATTTTTTTCATGATATTTTCGACAGGTCCGCGGTCATCGTTTTTTCATGAAAATTTCAGAGATTTTTTTCATGATATTTTCGACAGGTCCACGGTCATTGTTTTTTCGGGAAAATGACAACAGGTCCGCGGTCTTTTTTTTTTTCATGAAAATGACAACAGGTCCTCGGTCCACGTTTGTTCATGAAAATTTCACACAAGAAGGTGAACTTAATGCAAACACATGCTTTACTGATTGAGAGGAGTTCGTTTTAACACAATTCAATATGTAGGTGTACTAAATGCAAAAACATGCTTTACTGGGCGAGAGGAGTTCCAAGGTCATCGTTTTTTTTAGGAAAATGACAATAGGTCCGCGGTCACTTTTATTCCATGAAAATTTCTGACATTTTTTTCATCATATTATCGACAGGTCCACGGTTATCGTTTTTTCATGAAAATGTTATCATGATTTTTTCGACAGGTCCGCGGTCATCGTTTTTTCATGAACATTTCAGAAATTTTTCTCATGATATTTTCGACAGGTCTGCGGTCATCTTTTTTTCAAGAAAATGACAACAGGTCCGCGCCCATCGTTTTTTCATGAAAATTTCAGACAAATTTTTCATGATATTTTCGACAGGTCCCAGGTCACCTTTTTTTCATGAACATTTTAGACATTTTTTTCATCATATTTTACACAGGTCCACGGTCATCGTTTTTTTCCATGAAAATGTTTTCATGATTTTTTCGACAAGTCCGCGGTCATCATTTTTTCATGAAAATTTCAGACATTTTTTTCATGATATTTTCGACAGGTCCGTGGTCACCTTTTTTTCATGAAAATTTTTAGACTTTTTTTTCATGATATTTTTGACAGGTCCTCAGTCATTTCGTTTCATGGAAATTTCAGACTTTTTTTTCATGATATTTTCGACAGGTCTGTGGTCAACTTTTTTTTCATGAAAATTTAAGAATTTTTTTTTATGATACTTTCAATAGGTCCGCTGTCATCGTTTTTTCATGAAAATGACAACAGGTCCGTAGTAATCGTTTTTTAATGAAAATTTACACGATGTAATGACATTTTTTTCATGATATTTTCGACAGGTCCACGGTCATCTTTTTTTCATGAACATTTCAGACATTTTTTTTCATCATATTTTACACAGGTCCACGGTCACTTTCTTTCCTTGAAAATATCAGACATTTTTTTCATGATATTTTCAATAGGTCCACGGTCATCGTTTTTTCATGAAAATTTCAGACATTTTTTTCGTGATATTTTCTACAGGTCCACGGTCATCGTTTTTTTAGGAAAATGACAATAGGTCCGCGGTCACTTTTATTCCATGAAAATTTCTGACATTATTTTCATCATATTATCGACAGGTCCACGGTCATTTTTTTTTCAAGAATATTTCAGACATTTTTTTTATGATATTTAACACAGGTCATCTTTTTTTCATGAAAATTTCATTTTTACACAATTGTACTAATTGCCAAAACATGATTTACTCGACAAGAGGAGTTCGTTTTAACACAATTCAATATGTAGGTGTAATAAATGCAAAAACATGCTGTACTCGACAGGAGGAGTTCGTTTTAACACAGGTAGGTGAACTAAATGCAAAAACATGCTTTACTCGACGAGAGGAGATCGTTTTAACACAAGTAGGTGAACTAAATGCAAAAACATGCTTTACTCGACGAGAGGAGTTCGTTTTAACACAAGAAGGTGAACTAAATGCAAAAACATGCTTTACTGGGTGAGAGGAGTTCGTTTTATCACAAGTAGGTGAACTAAATGCAAAAACATGCTTTACTGGGTGAGAGGAGATCGTTTTTAACACAAGTAGGTGAACTAAATGCAAAAACATGCTTTACTCGACGAGAGGAGATCGTTTTTAACACAAGTAGGTGAACTAAATGCAAAAACATGCTTTACTGGGTGAGAGGAGTTCGTTTTAACACAATTCAATATGTAGGTGTAATAAATGCAAAAATATGCTGTACTCGACAGGAGTTCGTTTTAACACAGGTAGGTGAACTAAATGCAAAAACATGCTTTACTCGACGAGAGGAGATCGTTTTAACAAGTAGATGTACTAAATACAAAAACATGCATAACTTAACGAGAGGAGTTCGTTTTAACACAAGTAGGTGTACTAAATGCAAAAACATGCTTTACTGGGCGAGAGGGGTTCGTTTTAACACAATTCAATATGTAGGTGTAATAAATGCAAAAACCTGCTTTACTGGGCGACAGAAGTTCGTTTTAACACAAGTAGGTGAACTAAATGCAAAAACGTGCTTACTCGACGAGAGGAGTTCTTTTATAACACAAGTAGGGGTACTGAATGCAAAAACATGCTTTACTAGATAAAAGGAGTTCGCTTTAACACAAGTAGATGTACAAAATGCAAAAACATGCTTAACTGGGCGACAGGAGTTCGTTTTAACAAGTAGGTGTACAAAATGCAAAAACATGCTTAACTCGACGAAAAGAGTTCGTTTTAACACAAGTAGGTGTACTAAATGCAAAAACATGCTTTACTGAGCGAGAGGAGTTCGTTTTAACACAATTCAATATGAAGGTGTACAAAATGCAAAAACATGCTTAACTCGACGAGAGGAGTTCGTTTTGACACAAGTAGGTGTACTAAATGCAAAAACATGCTTTTCTGGGCGAGAAGAGTTCGTTTTAACTAAAGAAGGGGAACTAAATGCAAAAACATGCTTTACTGGTCGAGAGGAGTTCGTTTTAACAAGTAGGTGTACTAAATGCAAAAACATGCTTACCTCGACGAGAGGAGATCGTTTTAACACAAGTAGGTGAACTAAATGCAAAAACATGCTTTAATGGGCGAGAGGAGTTCGTTTTCACATAATGATCAGTGTTCTTTTTTTCATGATATTTTCGACAGGTCTGCGGTCATCGTCTTTTCATGAAAATTTCAGACATTTTTTTCATGATATTTATGACATTTTTTCCATGTTATTTTCGATATGTCCGCAGTCATCGTTTTTTCATGAAAATGACAACAGGTCCTTAATCATCGTTTTTTCATGAAAATTTCAGACATTTTTTTCATGATATTTTCGACAGAACTGTGGTCATCGTTTTTTCATGAACATGTCAGACATTTTTGTCATCATATTTTCGACAGGTCTGCGATCATCGTTTATTCATGAAAATTTCATACGTTTTTCAGGTAAATTTTTTTTTTTCATTAAAATATGTTTTTTAATAAAAATTTCAGATATTTTTTTATCATATTTTCGACAGGTCTAAGGTCATCGCTTTTTATGAAAATTTCAGATATTTTTTTCATCACATTTTCGACAGGTCCGCGGTGAAAGTTTTTTCATGAAAATTTCAGACATTTTTTTCATGTAAATTTCAGACATTTTTTTCATGATATTGTCGGCAGGTCTTCTGTCATCGTTCTTTAATGAAAATTTCAGACATTTTTTTCATGATATTTTCGACAGGTCCACGGTCATCTTTTTTTCATGAAAATTTCAGACATTTTTTCATGATATTTTCGACAGGTCCGTGGTCAACTTTTTTTCATGAAAATGTAAGAATTTTTTTTATGATACTTTCGATAGGTCCGCTGTCATCGTTTTTTCATGAAAATGACAACAGGTCTGTGGTAATCGTTTTTTAATGAAAAATTCAGACATTTTTTCATCATATTTTACACAGGTCCACGGTTATCGTTTTTTTCATGAAAATCTTTTCATGATTTTTTCGACAGGTGCGCGGTCATCATTTTTTCATGAAAATTTCAGACATTTTTTTCATTCTTATTTTACACAGGTCCACGGTCACTTTCTTTCCTTGAAAATTTCAGACATTTTTTTCATGATATTTTCAACAGGTCCACGGTCATCGTTTTTTCATGAAAATGTTTTCATGATTTTTTCGACAGGTCCGCGGTCATCGTTTTTTCATGAAAATTTCAGACATTTTTTTCATGATATTTTCGACAGGTCCGTGGTCACCTTTTTTTTAATGAAAAGTTCAGTCATTTTTTTCATGATATTTTCGACAGGTCCGTGGTCACCTTTTTTTCATGAAAATTTCAGACATTTTTTTCATGATATTTTCAACAGGTCCACGGTCATCGTTTTTTCATGAAAATGTTTTCATGATTTTTTCGACAGGTCCGCGGTCATCGTTTTTTCATGAAAATTTCAGACATTTTTTTCATGATATTTTCGACAGAACTGTGGTCATCGTTTTTTCATGAACATGTCAGACATTTTTGTCATCATATTTTCGACAGGTCCGCGATCATCGTTTATTCATGAAAATTTCATACGTTTTTCAGGTAAATTTTTTTTTTTCATTAAAATATGTTTTTTAATAAAAATTTCAGATATTTTTTTTATCATATTTTCGACAGGTCTAAGGTCATCGCTTTTTATGAAAATTTCAGATATTTTTTTCATCACATTTTCGACAGGTCCGCGGTGAAAGTTTTTTCATGAAAATTTCAGACATTTTTTTCATGTAAATTTCAGACATTTTTTTCATGATATTGTCGGCAGGTCTTCTGTCATCGTTCTTTAATGAAAATTTCAGACATTTTTTTCATGATATTTTCGACAGGTCCACGGTCATCTTTTTTTCATGAAAATTTCAGACATTTTTTCATGATATTTTCGACAGGTCCGTGGTCAACTTTTTTTCATGAAAATTTCAGACATTTTTTTCATCATATTTTACACAGGTCCACGGTCACTTTCTTTCCTTGAAAATATCAGACATTTTTTTCATGATATTTTCAATAGGTCCACGGTCATCGTTTTTTCATGAAAATTTCAGACATTTTTTTCGTGATATTTTCTACAGGTCCACGGTCATCGTTTTTTTAGGAAAATGACAATAGGTCCGCGGTCACTTTTATTCCATGAAAATTTCTGACATTATTTTCATCATATTATCGACAGGTCCACGGTCATTTTTTTTTCAAGAATATTTCAGACATTTTTTTTATGATATTTAACACAGGTCATCTTTTTTTCATGAAAATTTCATTTTTACACAATTGTACTAATTGCCAAAACATGATTTACTCGACAAGAGGAGTTCGTTTTAACACAATTCAATATGTAGGTGTAATAAATGCAAAAACATGCTGTACTCGACAGGAGGAGTTCGTTTTAACACAGGTAGGTGAACTAAATGCAAAAACATGCTTTACTCGACGAGAGGAGATCGTTTTAACACAAGTAGGTGAACTAAATGCAAAAACATGCTTTACTCGACGAGAGGAGTTCGTTTTAACACAAGAAGGTGAACTAAATGCAAAAACATGCTTTACTGGGTGAGAGGAGTTCGTTTTATCACAAGTAGGTGAACTAAATGCAAAAACATGCTTTACTGGGTGAGAGGAGATCGTTTTTAACACAAGTAGGTGAACTAAATGCAAAAACATGCTTTACTCGACGAGAGGAGATCGTTTTTAACACAAGTAGGTGAACTAAATGCAAAAACATGCTTTACTGGGTGAGAGGAGTTCGTTTTAACACAATTCAATATGTAGGTGTAATAAATGCAAAAACATACTGTACTCGACAGGAGTTCGTTTTAACACAGGTAGGTGAACTAAATGCAAAAACATGCTTTACTCGACGAGAGGAGATCGTTTTAACAAGTAGATGTACTAAATACAAAAACATGCATAACTTAACGAGAGGAGTTCGTTTTAACACAAGTAGGTGTACTAAATGCAAAAACATGCTTTACTGGGCGAGAGGGGTTCGTTTTAACACAATTCAATATGTAGGTGTAATAAATGCAAAAACCTGCTTTACTGGGCGACAGAAGTTCGTTTTAACACAAGTAGGTGAACTAAATGCAAAAACGTGCTTACTCGACGAGAGGAGTTCTTTTATAACACAAGTAGGGGTACTGAATGCAAAAACATGCTTAACTAGATAAAAGGAGTTCGCTTTAACACAAGTAGATGTACAAAATGCAAAAACATGCTTAACTGGGCGACAGGAGTTCGTTTTAACAAGTAGGTGTACAAAATGCAAAAACATGCTTAACTCGACGAAAAGAGTTCGTTTTGACACAAGTAGGTGTACTAAATGCAAAAACATGCTTTACTGAGCGAGAGGAGTTCGTTTTAACACAATTCAATATGAAGGTGTACAAAATGCAAAAACATGCTTAACTCGACGAGAGGAGTTCGTTTTGACACAAGTAGGTGTACTAAATGCAAAAACATGCTTTTCTGGGCGAGAAGAGTTCGTTTTAACTAAAGAAGGGGAACTAAATGCAAAAACATGCTTTACTGGTCGAGAGGAGTTCGTTTTAACAAGTAGGTGTACTAAATGCAAAAACATGCTTACCTCGACGAGAGGAGATCGTTTTAACACAAGTAGGTGAACTAAATGCAAAAACATGCTTTAATGGGCGAGAGGAGTTCGTTTTCACATAATGATCAGTGTTCTTTTTTTCATGATATTTTCGACAGGTCTGCGGTCATCGTCTTTTCATGAAAATTTCAGACATTTTTTTCATGATATTTATGACATTTTTTCCATGTTATTTTCGATATGTCCGCAGTCATCGTTTTTTCATGAAAATGACAACAGGTCCTTAATCATCGTTTTTTCATGAAAATTTCAGACATTTTTTTCATGATATTTTCGACAGAACTGTGGTCATCGTTTTTTCATGAACATGTCAGACATTTTTGTCATCATATTTTCGACAGGTCCGCGATCATCGTTTATTCATGAAAATTTCATACGTTTTTCAGGTAAATTTTTTTTTTTCATTAAAATATGTTTTTTAATAAAAATTTCAGATATTTTTTTTATCATATTTTCGACAGGTCTAAGGTCATCGCTTTTTATGAAAATTTCAGATATTTTTTTCATCACATTTTCGACAGGTCCGCGGTGAAAGTTTTTTCATGAAAATTTCAGACATTTTTTTCATGTAAATTTCAGACATTTTTTTCATGATATTGTCGGCAGGTCTTCTGTCATCGTTCTTTAATGAAAATTTCAGACATTTTTTTCATGATATTTTCGACAGGTCCACGGTCATCTTTTTTTCATGAAAATTTCAGACATTTTTTCATGATATTTTCGACAGGTCCGTGGTCAACTTTTTTTCATGAAAATGTAAGAATTTTTTTTATTTTACTTTCGATAGGTCCGCTGTCATCGTTTTTTCATGAAAATGACAACAGGTCTGTGGTAATCGTTTTTTAATGAAAAATTCAGACATTTTTTCATCATATTTTACACAGGTCCACGGTTATCGTTTTTTTCATGAAAATCTTTTCATGATTTTTTCGACAGGTGCGCGGTCATCATTTTTTCATGAAAATTTCAGACATTTTTTTCATTCTTATTTTACACAGGTCCACGGTCACTTTCTTTCCTTGAAAATTTCAGACATTTTTTTCATGATATTTTCAACAGGTCCACGGTCATCGTTTTTTCATGAAAATGTTTTCATGATTTTTTCGACAGGTCCGCGGTCATCGTTTTTTCATGAAAATTTCAGACATTTTTTTCATGATATTTTCGACAGGTCCGTGGTCACCTTTTTTTTAATGAAAAGTTCAGTCATTTTTTTCATGATATTTTCGACAGGTCCGTGGTCACCTTTTTTTCATGAAAATTTCAGACATTTTTTTCATGATATTTTCAACAGGTCCACGGTCATCGTTTTTTCATGAAAATGTTTTCATGATTTTTTCGACAGGTCCGCGGTCATCGTTTTTTCATGAAAATTTCAGACATTTTTTTCATGATATTTTCGACAGAACTGTGGTCATCGTTTTTTCATGAACATGTCAGACATTTTTGTCATCATATTTTCGACAGGTCCGCGATCATCGTTTATTCATGAAAATTTCATACGTTTTTCAGGTAAATTTTTTTTTTTCATTAAAATATGTTTTTTAATAAAAATTTCAGATATTTTTTTTATCATATTTTCGACAGGTCTAAGGTCATCGCTTTTTATGAAAATTTCAGATATTTTTTTCATCACATTTTCGACAGGTCCGCGGTGAAAGTTTTTTCATGAAAATTTCAGACATTTTTTTCATGTAAATTTCAGACATTTTTTTCATGATATTGTCGGCAGGTCTTCTGTCATCGTTCTTTAATGAAAATTTCAGACATTTTTTTCATGATATTTTCGACAGGTCCACGGTCATCTTTTTTTCATGAAAATTTCAGACATTTTTTCATGATATTTTCGACAGGTCCGTGGTCAACTTTTTTTCATGAAAATGTAAGAATTTTTTTTATGATACTTTCGATAGGTCCGCTGTCATCGTTTTTTCATGAAAATGACAACAGGTCTGTGGTAATCGTTTTTTAATGAAAAATTCAGACATTTTTTCATCATATTTTACACAGGTCCACGGTTATCGTTTTTTTCATGAAAATCTTTTCATGATTTTTTCGACAGGTGCGCGGTCATCATTTTTTCATGAAAATTTCAGACATTTTTTTCATTCTTATTTTACACAGGTCCACGGTCACTTTCTTTCCTTGAAAATTTCAGACATTTTTTCCATGATATTTTCAACAGGTCCACGGTCATCGTTTTTTCATGAAAATGTTTTCATGATTTTTTCGACAGGTCCGCGGTCATCGTTTTTTCATGAAAATTTCAGACATTTTTTTCATGATATTTTCGACAGGTCCGTG
Organism: Tautogolabrus adspersus; assembly: GCA_020745685.1. NCBI lineage: Eukaryota > Metazoa > Chordata > Actinopteri > Labriformes > Labridae > Tautogolabrus > Tautogolabrus adspersus. The sequence goes on along the minus strand of CM036556.1, from coordinate 6,610,015 downwards.
GTCACCTTTTTTTTAATGAAAAGTTCAGACATTTTTTTCATGATATTTTCGACAGGTCCGTGGTCACCTTTTTTTCATGAAAATTTCAGACTTTTTTTTCATGATATTTTCTACAGGTCCGTGGTCAACTTTTTTTCATGAAAATTTAAGAATTTTTTTTTATGATACTTTCGATAGGTCCGCTGTCATCGTTTTTTTAGGAAAATGACAACAGGTCCGCGGTCACTGTTATTCCATGAAAATTTCAGACATTTTTTTCATCATATTTTCGACAGGTCCACGGTCATAGTTTTTTCAAGAACATTTCAGACATTTTTTTCATGATATTTTACACATGTCTGCGGTCATTTCTTTTTCATGAAAATGACAACAGTTCCCCGGTCAACGTTTTTCCATGAAAATTTCAGACATTTTTTTCATGATATTTTCGACAGGTTCGCGGTGATTGTATTTCCATGAACATTTCAGTAATTTTTTCCATGTTATTTTCGACAGGTCATGAAAATGACAACAGGTCCGCGGTCATTTTTTTTTCATGAAAATGACAACAGGTCCTCGGTCCACGTTTGTTCATGAAAATTTCAGAAATTTTTTTCATGATATTTTCGACAGGTCCAAGGTCATCATTATTTTAGGAAAATGACAACAGGTCCCCGGTCAACGTTTTTCCATGAAAATTTCAGACATTTTTTTCATGATATTTTACACAGGTCCGCGGTCATTTTTTTTTCATGAACATTTCAGACATTTTTTTCTTGATATTTTCGACAGGTCAAGGGTCATCGTTTTTTCATTAAAATTTCAGACATTTTTTTCATGATATTTTCGACGGGGCCAAGGTCATCGTTATTTTAGGAAAATGACAACAGGTCCCCGGTCAACGTTTGTTCATGAAAATTTCAGACATTTTTTTCATGATATTTTTGACAGGTCCGTGGTCAACTTGTTTCCATGAAAATTTCAGACATTTTTTTCATGATATTTTCGACAGGTCTGCGGTCATCTTTTTTTCATGAAAAGTTCAGACATTTTTTTCTTGATATTTTCGACAGGTCCGCGGTCATCGTTTTTTCATGAAAATTTCAGAGATTTTTTTCATGATATTTTCGACAGGTCCACGGTCATTGTTTTTTCGGGAAAATGACAACAGGTCCGCGGTCTTTTTTTTTTTCATGAAAATGACAACAGGTTCTCGGTCCACGTTTGTTCATGAAAATTTCACACAAGAAGGTGAACTTAATGCAAAAC
>CM036556.1:6291740-6608567 GCA_020745685.1 Tautogolabrus adspersus | reverse complement strand
AAAAAAAATGTCTGAAATTTTCATGAAAAAAAGATGACCTGTGTAAAATATCATGAAAAAAATGTCTGAAATTTTCATGAAAAAACGATGACCTGTAGAAAATATCATGAAAAAAACGTCAAAAATTTCATGTAAAAAATGTCTGAAATTTTCATGAAAAAACATTGACCACGGACCTGTTGAAAACATCATGAAAAAAATGTCTGAAATTTTCATGAAAAAAAGATGACCTGTGTAAAATATCATGAAAAAAATGTCTGAAATTTTCATGAAAAAAAGATGACCTGTGTAAAATATCATGAAAAAAATGTCTGAAATTTTCATGAAAAAACGATGACCTGTAGAAAATATCATGAAAAAAACGTCAAAAATTTCATGTAAAAAATGTCTGAAATTTTCATGAAAAAACATTGACCACGGACCTGTTGAAAACATCATGAAAAAAATGTCTGAAATTTTCATGAAAAAAAGATGACCTGTGGAAAATATCATGGAAAAAAATTCTGAAATTTTCATGAAAAAAAGATGACCTGTGTAAAATATCATGAAAAAAATGTCTGAAATGTTCATGAAAAAACGATGACCTGTGTAAAATATCATGAAAAAAATGTCTGAAATTTTCATGAAAAACGATGACCTGTAGAAAATATCATGAAAAAAATGTCTGAAATTTTCATGAAAAAAAGATGACCTGTGTAAAATATCATGAAAAAAATGTCTGAAATTTTCATGAAAAAAAGATGACCTGTATAAAATATCATGAAAAAAAATGTCAAAAATTTCATGAAAAAAAGATGACCTGTGTAAAATATCATGAAAAAAATGTCTGAAATTTTCATGAAAAAACATTGACCACGGACATGTTGAAAACATCATGAAAAAAATGTCTGAAATGTTCATGAAAAAAAGATGACCTGTGTAAAATATCATGAAAAAAATGTCTGAAATTTTCATGAAAAAAAGATGACCTGTGTAAAATATCATGAAAAAAATGTCTGAAATGTTCATGAAAAAAAGATGACCTGTGTAAAATATCATGAAAAAAATGTCTGAAATTTTCATGAAAAAACGATGACCTGTAGAAAATATCATGAAAAAAACGTCAAAAATTTCATGTAAAAAATGTCTGAAATTTTCATGAAAAAACATTGATCACGGACCTGTTGAAAACATCATGAAAAAAATGTCTGAAATTTTCATGAAAAAAAGATGACCTGTGTAAAATATCATGAAAAAAATGTCTGAAATTTTCATGAAAAAACGATGACCTGTAGAAAATATCATGAAAAAAACGTCAAAAATATCATGTAAAAAATGTCTGAAATTTTCATGAAAAAAAGATGACCTGTGTAAAATATCATGAAAAAAATGTCTGAAATTTTCATGAAAAAAAGATGACCTGTGTAAAATATCATGAAAAAAATGTCTGAAATTTTCATGAAAAAACGATGATCTGTAGAAAATATCATGAAAAAAACGTCAAATATTTCATGTAAAAAATGTCTGAAATTTTCATGAAAAAACATTGACCACGGACCTGTTGAAAACATCATGAAAAAAATGTCTGAAATTTTCATGAAAAAAAGATGACCTGTGTAAAATATCATGAAAAAAATGTCTGAAATTTTCATGAAAAAACGATGACCTGTGTAAAATATCATGAAAAAAATGTCTGAAATTTTCATGAAAAAACGATGACCTGTAGAAAATATCATGAAAAAAACGTCAAAAATATCATGAAAAAAATGTCTGAAATTTTCATGAAAAAACGATGACCGCGGACCTGTCGAAAATATCATGAAAAAAATGTCAAAAATATCATGAAAAAAATGTCTGAAATTTTCATGAAAAAAAGATGACCTGTGTAAAATATCATAAAAAAGATGTCTGAAATTTTCATGAAAAAACGATGACCTGTAGAAAATTTCATGAAAAATACGTCAAAAATTTCATGTAAAAAATGTCTGAAATTTTCATGAAAAAAAATTGATCACGGAGCTGTTGAAAACATCATGAAAAAAATGTCTGAAATTTTCATGAAAAAACGATGACCTGTGTAAAATATCATGAAAAAAATGTCTTAAATTTTCATGAAAAACGATGACCTGTAGAAAATATCATGGAAAAAAATGTCTGAAATTTTCATGAAAAAAAGATGACCTGTGTAAAATATCATGAAAAAAATGTCTGAAATTTTCATGAAAAAAAGATGACCTGTGTAAAATATCATGAAAAAAATGTCTGAAATTTTCATGAAAAAAAGATGACCTGTGTAAAATATCATGAAAAAAATGTCTGAAATTTTAATGAAAAAACGATGATCTGTAGAAAATATCATGAAAAAAACGTCAAAAATTTCATGTAAAAAATGTCTGAAATTTTCATGAAAAAAAGATGACCTGTGGAAAATATCATGGAAAAAAATTCTGAAATTTTCATGAAAAAAAGATGACCTATGTAAAATATCATGAAAAAAATATCTGAAATGTTCATGAAAAAAAGATGACCTGTGTAAAATATCATGAAAAAAATGTCTGAAACTTTCATGAAAAAACGATGACCTGTAGAAAATATCATGAAAAAAACGTCAAAAATTTCATGTAAAAAATGTCTGAAATTTTCATGAAAAAACATTGATCACGGAGCTGTTGAAAACATCATGAAAAAAATGTCTGAAATTTTCATGAAAAAACGATGACCTGTGTAAAATATCATGAAAAAAATGTCTTACATTTTCATGAAAAACGATGACCTGTAGAAAATATCATGAAAAAAATGTCTGAAATTTTCATGAAAAAAAGATGACCTGTGTAAAATATCATGAAAAAAATGTCTGAAATTTTCATGAAAAAAAGATGACCTGTGTAAAATATCATGAAAAAAATGTCAAAAATTTCATGAAAAAAAGATGACCTGTGTAAAATATCATGAAAAAAATGTCTGAAATTTTCATGAAAAAACATTGACCACGGACCTGTTGAAAACATCATGAAAAAAATGTCTGAAATTTTCATGAAAAAAAGATGACCTGTGTAAAATATCATGGAAAAAAATTCTGAAATTTTCATGAAAAAAAGATGACCTGTGTAAAATATCATGAAAAAAATGTCTGAAATTTTCATGAAAAAAAGATGACCTGTGTAAAATATCATGAAAAAAATGTCTGAAATTTTCATGAAAAAACGATGACCTGTAGAAAATATCATGAAAAAAACGTCAAAAATTTCATGTAAAAAATGTCTGAAATTTTCATGAAAAAACATTGATCACGGACCTGTTGAAAACATCATGAAAAAAATGTCTGAAATTTTCATGAAAAAAAGATGACCTGTGTAAAATATCATGAAAAAAATGTCTGAAATTTTCATGAAAAAACGATGACCTGTAGAAAATATCATGAAAAAAACGTCAAAAATATCATGTAAAAAATGTCTGAAATTTTCATGAAAAAAAGATGACCTGTGTAAAATATCATGAAAAAAATGTCTGAAATTTTCATGAAAAAAAGATGACCTGTGTAAAATATCATGAAAAAAATGTCTGAAATTTTCATGAAAAAACGATGACCTGTAGAAAATATCATGAAAAAAACGTCAAAAATTTCATGTAAAAAATGTCTGAAATTTTCATGAAAAAACATTGACCACGGACCTGTTGAAAACATCATGAAAAAAATGTCTGAAATTTTCATGAAAAAAAGATGACCTGTGTAAAATATCATGAAAAAAATGTCTGAAATTTTCATGAAAAAAAGATGACCTGTGTAAAATATCATGAAAAAAATGTCTGAAATTTTCATGAAAAAACGATGATCTGTAGAAAATATCATGAAAAAAACGTCAAAAATTTCATGTAAAAAATGTCTGAAATTTTCATGAAAAAAAGATGACCTGTGGAAAATATCATGGAAAAAAATTCTGAAATTTTCATGAAAAAAAGATGACCTGTGTAAAATATCATGAAAAAAATATCTGAAATGTTCATGAAAAAAAGATGACCTGTGTAAAATATCATGAAAAAAATGTCTGAAATTTTCATGAAAAAACGATGATCTGTAGAAAATATCATGAAAAAAACGTCAAAAATTTCTTGTAGAAAATGTCTGAAATTTTCATGAAAAAACGATGACCTGTGTAAAATATCATGAAAAAAATGTCTGAAATGTTCATGAAAAAAAGATGACCTGTGTAAAATATCATGAAAAAAATGTCTGAAATTTTCATGAAAAAAAGATGACCTGTGTAAAATATCATGAAAAAAATGTCTGAAATTTTCATTAAAAAACAATGACCTGTAGAAAATATCATGAAAAAAAACGTCAAAAATATCATGTAAAAAATGTCTGAAATTTTCATGAAAAAACATTGACCACGGACCTGTTGAAAACATCATGAAAAAAATGTCTGAAATTTTCATGAAAAAAAGATGACCTGTGGAAAATATCATGGAAAAAAATTCTGAAATTTTCATGAAAAAAAGATGACCTGTGTAAAATATCATGAAAAAAATATCTGAAATGTTCATGAAAAAAAGATGACCTGTGTAAAATATCATGAAAAAAATGTCTGAAATTTTCATGAAAAAACGATGACCTGTAGAAAATATGAAAAAAACGTCAAAAATTTCATGTAAAAAATGTCTGAAATTTTCATGAAAAAACATTGATCACGGAGCTGTTGAAAACATCATGAAAAAAATGTCTGAAATGTTCATGAAAAAAAGATGACCTGTGTAAAATATCATGAAAAAAATGTCTGAAATTTTCATGAAAAAACGATGACCTGTAGAAAATATCATGAAAAAAACGTCAAAAATTTCATGTAAAAAATGTCTGAAATTTTCATGAAAAAACATTGATCACGGAGCTGTTGAAAACATCATGAAAAAAATGTCTGAAATGTTCATGAAAAAAAGATGACCTGTGTAAAATATCATGAAAAAAATGTCTGAAATTTTCATGAAAAAACGATGACCGTGGACCTGTCGAAAATATCATGAAAAAAATTTCAAAAATATCATGAAAAAAATGTCTGAAATTTTCATGAAAAAAAGATGACCTGTGTAAAATAACATAAAAAAGATGTCTGAAATTTTCATGAAAAAACGATGACCTGTAGAAAATATCATGAAAAATACGTCAAAAATTTCATGTAAAAAATGTCTGAAATTTTCATGAAAAAACATTGACCACGGAACTGTTGAAAACATCATGAAAAAAATGTCTGAAATTTTCATGAAAAAACGATGACCTGTGTAAAATATCATGAAAAAAATGTCTTAAATTTTCATGAAAAACGATGACCTGTAGAAAATATCAAGGAAAAAAATGTCTGAAATTTTCATGAAAAAAAGATGACCTGTGTAAAATATCATGAAAAAAATCTCTGAAATTTTCATGAAAAAAAGATGACCTGTGTAAAATATCATGAAAAAAATGTCTGAAATTTTCATGAAAAAAAGATGACCTGTGTAAAATATCATGAAAAAAATGTCTGAAATTTTCATGAAAAAACGATGACCTGTAGAAAATATCATGAAAAAAATGTCAAAAATATCATGTAAAAAATGTCTGAAATTTTCATGAAAAAAAGATGACCTGTGTAAAATATCATGAAAAAAATGTCTGAAATTTTCATGAAAAAAAGATGACCTGTGTAAAATATCATGAAAAAAATGTCTGAAATGTTCATGAAAAAAAGATGACCTGTGTAAAATATCATGAAAAAAATGTCTGAAATTTTCATGAAAAAACGATGACCTGTAGAAAATATCATGAAAAAAACGTCAAAAATTTCATGTAAAAAATGTCTGAAATTTTCATGAAAAAACATTGATCACGGAGCTGTTGAAAACATCATGAAAAAAATGTCTGAAATTTTCATGAAAAAAACGATGACCTGTGTAAAATATCATGAAAAAAATGTCTGAAATTTTCATGAAAAACGATGACCTGTAGAAAATATCATGAAAAAAATGTCTGAAATTTTCATGAAAAAAAGATGACGTGTAAAATATCATGAAAAAAATGTCTGAAATTTTCATGAAAAAAAGATGACCTGTGTAAAATATCATGAAAAAAATGTCAAAAATTTCATGAAAAAAAGATGACCTGTGTAAAATATCATGAAAAAAATGTCTGAAATTTTCATGAAAAAACATTGACCACGGACCTGTTGAAAACATCATGAAAAAAATGTCTGAAATGTTCATGAAAAAAAGATGACCTGTGTAAAATATCATGAAAAAAATGTCTGAAATTTTCATGAAAAAAAGATGACCTGTGTAAAATATCATGAAAAAAATGTCTGAAATGTTCATGAAAAAAAGATGACCTGTGTAAAATATCATGAAAAAAATGTCTGAAATTTTCATGAAAAAACGATGACCTGTAGAAAATATCATGAAAAAAACGTCAAAAATTTCATGTAAAAAATGTCTGAAATTTTCATGAAAAAACATTGATCACGGACTTGTTGAAAACATCATGAAAAAAATGTCTGAAATTTTCATGAAAAAAAGATGACCTGTGTAAAATATCATGAAAAAAATGTCTGAAATTTTCATGAAAAAACGATGACCTGTAGAAAATATCATGAAAAAAACGTCAAAAATTTCATGTAAAAAATGTCTGAAATTTTCATGAAAAAAAGATGACATGTGTAAAATATCATGAAAAAAATGTCTGAAATTTTCATGAAAAAAAGATGACCTGTGTAAAATATCATGAAAAAAATGTCTGAAATTTTCATGAAAAAACGATGACCTGTAGAAAATATCATGAAAAAAACGTCAAAAATTTCATGTAAAAAATGTCTGAAATTTTCATGAAAAAACATTGACCACGGACCTGTTGAAAACATCATGAAAAAAATGTCTGAAATTTTCATGAAAAAAAGATGACCTGTGTAAAATATCATGAAAAAAATGTCTGAAATTTTCATGAAAAAAAGATGACCTGTGTAAAATATCATGAAAAAAATGTCTGAAATTTTAATGAAAAAACGATGATCTGTAGAAAATATCATGAAAAAAACGTCAAAAATTTCATGAAAAAAATGTCTGAAATTTTCATGAAAAAAAGATGACCTGTGGAAAATATCATGGAAAAAAATTCTGAAATTTTCATGAAAAAAAGATGACCTGTGTAAAATATCATGAAAAAAATATCTGAAATGTTCATGAAAAAAAGATGACCTGTGTAAAATATCATGAAAAAAATGTCTGAAATTTTCATGAAAAAACGATGACCTGTAGAAAATATCATGAAAAAAACGTCAAAAATTTCATGTAAAAAATGTCTGAAATTTTCATGAAAAAACATTGATCACGGAGCTGTTGAAAACATCATGAAAAAAATGTCTGAAATTTTCATGAAAAAACGATGACCTGTGTAAAATATCATGAAAAAAATGTCTGAAATTTTCATGAAAAACGATGACCTGTAGAAAATATCATGAAAAAAATGTCTGAAATTTTCATGAAAAAAAGATGACGTGTAAAATATCATGAAAAAAATGTCTGAAATTTTCATGAAAAAAAGATGACCTGTGTAAAATATCATGAAAAAAACGTCAAAAATTTCATGAAAAAAAGATGACCTGTGTAAAATATCATGAAAAAAATGTCTGAAATTTTCATGAAAAAACGATGACCTGTAGAAAATATCATGAAAAAAACGTCAAAAATTTCATGTAAAAAATGTCTGAAATTTTCATGAAAAAACATTGATCACGGAGCTGTTGAAAACATCATGAAAAAAATGTCTGAAATGTTCATGAAAAAAAGATGACCTGTGTAAAATATCATGAAAAAAATGTCTGAAATTTTCATGAAAAAACATTGATCACGGCTGTTGAAAACATCATGAAAAAAATGTCTGAAATGTTCATGAAAAAAAGATGACCTGTGTAAAATATCATGAAAAAAATGTCTGAAATTTTCATGAAAAAAAGATTGACCACGGACCTGTTGAAAACATCATGAAAAAAATGTCTGAAATTTTCATGAAAAAAAGATGACCTGTGTAAAATATCATGAAAAAAATGTCTGAAATGTTCATGAAAAAACGATGACCTGTGTAAAATATCATGAAAAAAATGTCTGAATTTTTCATGAAAAAAAGATGACCTGTAGAAATTTCATGAAAAACACGTCAAAAATTTCATGTAAAAAATGTCTGAAATTTTCATGAAAAAAAATTGACCACGAACATGTTGAAAACATCATGAAAAAAATGTCTGAAATGTTCATGAAAAAACGATGACCTGTGTAAAATATCATGAAAAAAATGTCTGAAATGTTCATGAAAAAAAGATGACCTGTGTAAAATATCATGAAAAAAATGTCTGAAATTTTCATGAAAAAACGATGACCTGTGTAAAATATCATGAAAAAAATGTCTGAAATTTTCATGAAAAAACGATGACCTGTAGAAAATTTCATGAAAAAAACGTCAAAAATTTCATGTAAAAAATGTCTGAAATTTTCATGAAAAAACATTGACCACGGACCTGTTGAAAACATCATGAAAAAAATGTCTGAAATTTTCATGAAAAAAAGATGACCTGTGTAAAATATCATGAAAAAAATGTCTGAAATTTTCATGAAAAAAACATTGACCACGGACCTGTTGAAAACATCATGAAAAAAATGTCTGAAATGTTCATGAAAAAAAGATGACCTGTGTAAAATATCATGAAAAAAATGTCTGAAATGTTCATGAAAAAACGATGACCTGTGTAAAATATCATGAAAAAAATGTCTGAAATTTTCATGAAAAAAGATGACCTGTAGAAATTTCATGAAAAACACGTCAAAAATTTCATGTAAAAAATGTCTGAAATGTTCATGAAAAAAAATTGACCACGAACATGTTGAAAACATCATGAAAAAAAATGTCTGAAATGTTCATGAAAAAACGATGACATGTGTAAAATATCATGAAAAAAATGTCTGAAATGTTCATGAAAAAAAGATGACCTGTGTAAAATATCATGAAAAAAATGTCTGAAATTTTCATGAAAAAACGATGACCTGTAGAAAATATCATGAAAAAAACGTCAAAAATTTCATGTAAAAAATGTCTGAAATTTTCATGAAAAAACATTGATCACGGAGCTGTTGAAAACATCATGAAAAAAATGTCTGAAATTTTCATGAAAAAAAGATGACCTGTGTAAAATATCATGAAAAAAATGTCTGAAATTTTCATGAAAAAACAATGACCTGTAGAAAATATCATGAAAAAAACGTCAAAAATGTCATGTAAAAAATGTCTGAAATTTTCATGAAAAAACATTGACCACTGACCTGTTGAAAACATCATGAAAAAAATGTCTGAAATTTTCATGAAAAAAAGATGACCTGTGTAAAATATCATGAAAAAAATGTCTGAAATTTTCATGAAAAAAGATGACCTGTGTAAAATATCATGAAAAAAATGTCTGAAATTTTTATTAAAAAAACGATGACCTGTAGAAAATATGATGAAAAAAACGTCAAAAATTTCATGTAAAAAATGTCTGAAATTTTCATGAAAAAAAGATGACCTGTGTAAAATATCATGAAAAAAATGTCTGAAATTTTCATTGAAAAAACGATGACCTGTAGAAAATATCATGAAAAAAACGTCAAAAATATCATGGAAAAAATGTCTGAAATTTTCATGAAAAAACGATGACCTGTGTAAAATATCATGAAAAAAATGTCTGAAATTTTCATGAAAAAACGATGACCTGTGTAAAATATCATGAAAAAAATGTCTGAAATTTTCATGAAAAAACGATGACCTGTAGAAAATATCATGAAAAAAACGTCAAAAATTTCATGTAAAAAATGTCTGAAATTTTAATGAAAAAAAATTGACCACGGACATGTTGAAAACATCATGAAAAAAATGTCTGAAATGTTCATGAAAAAAAGATGACCTGTGTAAAATATCATGAAAAAAATGTCTGAAATTTTCATGAAAAAACGATGACCTGTAGAAAATATCATGAAAAAAACGTCAAAAATATCATGTAAAAAATGTCTGAAATTTTCATGAAAAAACATTGACCACGGACCTGTTGAAAACATCATGAAAAAAATGTCTGAAATGTTCATGAAAAAACGATGACCTGTGTAAAATATCATGAAAAAAATGTCTGAAATGTTCATGAAAAAACGATGACCTGTGTAAAATATCATGAAAAAAATGTCTGAAATTTTCATGAAAAAACGATGACCTGTAGAAAATATCATGAAAAAAACGTCAAAAATTTCATGTAAAAAATGTCTGAAATTTTCATGAAAAAGCATTGACCACGGACCTGTTGAAAACATCATGAAAAAAATGTCTGAAATTTTCATGAAAAAACGATGACCTGTGTAAAATATCATGAAAAAAATGTCTGAAATTTTCATGAAAAAAAGATGACCTGTGTAAAATATCATGAAAAAAATGTCTGAAATTTTCATGAAAAAAAGATGACCTGTAGAAAATATGATGAAAAAAACGTCAAAAATTTCATGTAAAAAATGTCTGAAATTTTCATGAAAAAACATTGATCACGGACTTGTTGAAAACATCATGAAAAAAATGTCTGAAATTTTCATGAAAAAAAGATGACCTGTGTAAAATATCATGAAAAAAATGTCTGAAATTTTCATGAAAAACGATGACCTGTAGAAAATATCATGAAAAAAATGTCTGAAATTTTCATGAAAAAACGATGACCTGTAGAAAATATCATGAAAAAAACGTCAAAAATTTCATGTAAAAAATGTCTGAAATTTTAATGAAAAAAAATTGACCACGGACATGTTGAAAACATCATGAAAAAAATGTCTGAAATGTTCATGAAAAAAAGATGACCTGTGTAAAATATCATGAAAAAAATGTCAAAAATTTCATGTAAAAAATGTCTGAAATTTTCATGAAAAAGCATTGACCACGGACCTGTTGAAAACATCATGAAAAAAATGTCTGAAATTTTCATGAAAAAAAGATGACCTGTGTAAAATATCATGAAAAAAATGTCTGAAATTTTCATGAAAAACGATGACCTGTAGAAAATATCATGAAAAAAATGTCTGAAATTTTCATGAAAAAAAGATGACCTGTAGAAAATATCATGAAAAAAACGTCAAAAATTTCATGTAAAAAATGTCTGAAATTCTCATGAAAAAACATTGATCACGGACTTGTTGAAAACATCATGAAAAAAATGTCTGAAATTTTCATGAAAAAAAGATGACCTGTAGAAAATATCATGAAAAAAACGTCAAAAATTTCATGTAAAAAATGTCTGAAATTTTAATGAAAAAAAATTGACCACGGACATGTTGAAAACATCATGAAAAAAATGTCTGAAATGTTCATGAAAAAACGATGACCTGTGTAAAATATCATGAATAAAATGTCTGAAATTTTCATGAAAAAACGATGACCTGTAGAAAATATCATGAAAAAAACGTCAAAAATTTCATGTAAAAAATGTCTGAAATTTTCATGAAAAAACATTGACCACGGACCTGTTGAAAACATCATGAAAAAAATGTCTGAAATGTTCATGAAAAAAAGATGACCTGTGTAAAATATCATGAAAAAAATGTCTGAAATGTTCATGAAAAAAAGATGACCTGTGTAAAATATCATGAAAAAAATGTCTGAAATTTTCATGAAAAAACGATGACCTGTAGAAAATATCATGAAAAAAACGTCAAAAATTTCATGTAAAAAATGTCTGAAATTTTCATGAAAAAGCATTGACCACGGACCTGTTGAAAACATCATGAAAAAAATGTCTGAAATTTTCATGAAAAAACGATGACCTGTGTAAAATATCATGAAAAAAATGTCTGAAATTTTCATGAAAAAAAGATGACCTGTGTAAAATATCATGAAAAAAATGTCTGAAATTTTCATGAAAAAACGATGACCTGTAGAAAATATCATGAAAAAAACGTCAAAAATATCATGTAAAAAATGTCTGAAATTTTCATGAAAAAACATTGACCACGGACCTGTTGAAAACATCATGAAAAAAATGTCTGAAATTTTCATGAAAAAAAGATGACCTGTGTAAAATATCATGAAAAAAATGTCTGAAATTTTCATGAAAAAACGATGACCTGTAGAAAATATCATGAAAAAAATGTCTGAAATTTTCATGAAAAAAAGATGACCTGTAGAAAATATCATGAAAAAAACGTCAAAAATTTCATGTAAAAAATGTCTGAAATTTTAATGAAAAAAAATTGACCACGGACATGTTGAAAACATCATGAAAAAAATGTCTGAAATGTTCATGAAAAAAAGATGACCTGTGTAAAATATCATGAAAAAAATGTCAAAAATTTCATGTAAAAAATGTCTGAAATTTTCATGAAAAAGCATTGACCACGGACCTGTTGAAAACATCATGAAAAAAATGTCTGAAATTTTCATGAAAAAAAGATGACCTGTGTAAAATATCATGAAAAAAATGTCTGAAATTTTCATGAAAAAACGATGACCTGTAGAAAATATCCTGAAAAAAATGTCAAGAATTTCATGTAAAAAATGTCTGAAATTTTCATGAAAAAACGATGACCTGTAGAAAATATCATGAAAAAAACGTCAAAAATTTCATGTAAAAAATGTCTGAAATTTTCATGAAAAAACATTGACCACGGACCTGTTGAAAACATCATGTAAAAAATGTCTGAAAACATCATGAAAAAAAGATGACCTGTGTAAAATATCATGAAAAAAATGTCTGAAATTTTCATGAAAAAAAGATGACCTGTGTAAAATATCATGAAAAAAATGTCTGAAATTTTCATGAAAAAAAGATGACCTGTGTAAAATATCATGAAAAAAATGTCTGAAATTTTCATGAAAAAAAGATGACCTGTAGAAAATATCATGAAAAAAACGTCAAAAATATCATATAAAAAATGTCTGAAATTTTCATGAAAAAACATTGACCACGGACCTGTTGAAAACATCATGAAAAAAATGTCTGAAATTTTCATGAAAAAAAGATGACCTGTGTAAAATATCATGAAAATTGAAAACAAGTGCGCGGTCATCGTTTTTTTATGAAATTTTTCCACAAGTCTGCGGTCATCAGTTTTTACATGAAATTTTTCAACAGGGCGTATTCATCGTTTATTAATGGAAATTTTAAATGGTAATCGTTTCTTCATAAAAAATTACAACAGGTCCGTGGTCATCTTTTTCTCATGAAAATTACAACAAGTCCGTGGTCATCATTTTTTCATGAAATTTTTCAACAAGTCCGCAGTCATCAGTTTTTTCATGAAAATTAAAACAGGTCCGCGGTCATCTTTTTTTCATGAAATTTTTCAACAGGTTGTCATAGTTTTTTCATGAATATTTTAAACAGGTAAGCGGTCACTGTTTTTTCATGAAATTTTTCAACAAGTCCGCGGTCATCAGTTTTTCATAAAAAATTACAAGAGGTCATTGTCTTTAAATGAAAATTTTAAATGATTATCGTTTTTTCATGAAAATTAAAACGGGTCCGCTGTCATCGTTTTTTCATGAAAAATACAAGAGGTCCATGGCCATCAGTTTTTAAATCAGAATCAGAATCAGAATCGGGTTTATTGCCAAGTACATGTACACATACAAGGAATTTGTCTTGGTGTATTGGTGCAAAAACAGTTAACAAGGGAAATAAAGCCAAAAAAGCAAGAACTTAAATAAAATAAAATATAAGAAATTTACCAATATAAACAATAGAATTTAAGAAATGTGAAATATAAAGAATAATAACAAATAACAAAATCTACAAGCTGCAATGTAGTGCATGTAAGAAAAAATAATAAGTCCAGTGAGCGTTGATGTAACCAGTGTTGTCACTAACGCGTTACAAATTAACGCGTTATTGTAATCTGATTACTTTCTTTCAGTAACGAGTAATCTAACGCGTTCATTTTTCCAAACCAG
This sequence comes from Tautogolabrus adspersus, assembly GCA_020745685.1. Lineage (NCBI taxonomy): Eukaryota > Metazoa > Chordata > Actinopteri > Labriformes > Labridae > Tautogolabrus > Tautogolabrus adspersus. The sequence continues at coordinate 6,594,628 of CM036556.1, read as the reverse complement.
TAAGCTGATTAAAGTTAGTTTCCTAAGTGGCTGTGCGTTACTATTTTGTTATTGCCTCATAATGTATGTAGAATGCAGAATTTTGTTGTCATTTTCGAAGAGAATGAGCGGAGCTGATACGTTTCACTTTATTCAATGTGTGTGCTTCCTCTGGGTCCGCTGCGCTGCGTCTCAGCTCCGTCTCAGCTCCGGCAGCCCGGAGCCCTCCGGAGCTGATACGCAAGGCTTCTATTTTTGCCGGATGCCGGAGCACGACGCATCAATTCAGCACAGAAAATAACAAGCGGGACGGGAAGTCAGACACCGATACAACATTAAAACATCCGGTTTATTTTCAGAATAAAAGACTCCTTTTTAACGGTTCAGAAAAACGACTGTATGTGTGTTTATTTATGTGTTTATAAGGTTTATATAGAGTTTAATACCATGTACATCGTATTATCTCGTGCTGTCACGAGTTAATCTTTAAAATACCGCGGGAATTCCTTTGTCTCTGCACCCCAGCTGACCGGCTGTGCTCTGCGTGCTGGGGACGGAGCACGCAGCTGGTGGGTATTGAAGGACGGGGGTGCACGGAGCCGTCACGCACCGGAGCGGACACGCAATGCACACTGATCTGGTGGAAATTCGGCGTTATGTTGAGGCAGCGAAGGGAGGAAATCGGTAAAAAGTAACTAATAAGTTACTTTTAAAGTAACTTAGTTACTTTGATGATAAAGTAATCAGTAAAGTAACTAGATTACTTTTTTGAGGAGTAATCAGTAATCAGTAATCGGATTACTTTTTCAAGTAATCTGTGACAACACTGGATGTAACGCATAAAAACAGTTTCAGCCCTCACATTTCTGTGATGTTTTCTGACTGTTGGGCTGATGAAAGTCTGTGTTATGTGGGAGGAGGAGGGGGGGGGGGGGGCAGGGACATTGTTCATCAGGCTGACAGCAGAGGGGAAGAAACTGTTCTTGTGGCGAGAGGTTTTGGTCCTGATGGACCGCAGCCTCTTGCCAGAGGGGAGAGTCTCAATCAGTCCATGTGCTGGGTGAGAGAGGTCAGCCACAATCTTATCTGCACGCCTCAGGGTCCTGGAGGTGTACAGGTCGTGGAGAGATGGTAGATTGCAGCCAATCACCTTCTCTGCAGAGCGGATGATTTGCTGCAGCCTGCACTTGTCTCTTGCTGTGGCTGCAGTGTACCAGACTGTGATGGAGGAGGAGAGGATGGACTCGATGATGGCAGTGTAGAAGTGCTCCATCATGGTCTTTGGCAGGTTGAACTTCTTCAGCTGCCGCAGGAAGTACATCCTCTGCTGTCCTTTCTTGATGAGGGAGGTGATGTTCAGCTCCCACTTGAGGTCCTGGGCGATGGTGGTCCCCAGGAAGCGGAAAGACTCCACGTCACCGATGGTGATGGGGTTGGGGGCGGCTGCGTTCTTCCTGAAGTCCACAACCATCTCCACTGTCTTCAGTGCGTTAAGCTCTAGGTTGTTTTCGCTGCACCAGGTCACCAGATGGTCAGCCTCCCACCTGTAGGCAGACTCGTCCCCACCAGAGATGAGTCCAATGAGGGTGGTGTCGTCTGCGAACTTGAGGAGCTTCACAGACTGGTGACTGGAGGTGCAGCTGTTATTGTACAGGGAGAAGAGCAAAGGAGAAAGAACGCAGCCTTGAGGGGAGCCAGTGCTGATGGTCCTGCTGTCCGAGACATTCTTCCCCAGCTTCACGTGCTGTCTCCTGTCAGACAGGAAGTCTGTGATCCACCTGCAGGTGGAGTCAGGCACGTTCAGCTGGGAGAGCTTGTCCTGGAGCAGGGCCGGGATTATTGTGTTGAAAGCAGAGTTGAAATCCACAAACAGGATCCTGGCGTAGGTTCCTGCTGAGTTCAGATGCTTGAGGATGGAGTGGAGGGCCAAGTTGACAGCATCGTCAACAGACCTGTTGGCTCTGTAGGCGAACTGTCCAGGAGGGGGTCTGTGATGTCTTTTAGGTGTGAAAGCACAAGGCGATCAAAGGAGTTCATCACCACAGAGGTCAGGGCGACGGGTCTGAAGTCATTAAGTCCTGTGGTCCTTGGTTTTTTGGGGACAGGGATGATGGTGGAGGACTTGAAGCAGGCTGGCACGTGGCATGTCTCCAATGAGATGTTAAAAATGTCTGTAAAGACTGGGGACAGCTGATCAGCACAGTGCTTCAAGGTGGAGGGAGAGACAGAGTCTGGTCCAGCTGCTTTGCGCGGCTTCTGTCGTTTAAAGATTTTGTTCACATCTCTGTCAGTGACTGAAAGAGGTGTCGCTGGGATGATGGGAGAGAGGGCTATTAGGGCTTGTTAGAGCCCGATATCTAACAACTACCCGATTTGTAACAACAACCCGAAATGTTATAAAAAAAAAAATGTAATAAAACCCGAAATGTAATAACTGGTCGATAGTGTAACAAAATGCTGAGCCCCAAACGTAATAACTTTTTTGGGTCAGCTATTACATTATGGAGCAGGCAAAATATGTTTCTCCTAATAGTGTAATAATTGTATTACATCACAGAATGAGTCAATAATTTATGGATTAAAGGGTTTAATGCTTCAATGTAGAGTGTAGTATCATACACAAATGCCCCCGTCCTCTCTCTCTCTCTCTCTCTCTCTCTCTCTCTCTCTCTCTCTCTCTATATATATATATATATATATATATATATATATATATATATATATATATATATATATATATATAGATAGATATGGGTGATATATACTGTATATATATTCACTGACTTGAACTGCTTCAATCTCAATAACACTGGAAGAATGGAGCTGTTCTAACACTTTGAAACTTTAGTTTATATATCTATATACAGTCTGGTATTTATGTATGATTGATGTTGCCAAAGTCTTCTGTTCTATTAAAAAGATGAAAGTGAGAAGATAGTACACAAGACATTAAGAGGTCAGTTATAGCGACATACAAATAACACACACACAGTAGAATTTGAGTTTGATCTTAATGTATTTAATATACATTATTTTGTACTGATGATTGGAGAAATCCATGTTGATGCAGTCCATTCTTCCAGTGTTATTGAGATTGAAGCAGTTCAAGTCAGTGAATATATATGTATATATATCTATACATATATATATTTATATATAGACAGAGAGAGAGAGAGAGAGAGAGGACGGGGGCATTTGTGTATGATACTACACTCAACATTGAAGCATAATAATCCATAAATGATTGACTCATTCTATGATGTAATACAATTATTACACTGTTAGGAGAAATATATTTTTGCCTGCTCCATAATGTAACAGATAAAAGTTATTACGTTTTGGGCTCAGCATTTTGTTACATTATCGACCAGTTATTACATTTCAGGTTTTATTACATTTTTTTAATAACATTTCTGGTAGTTGTTACATATCGGGCTCTAACAAGCCTACAGTTATTTAATCTGATTTTGTCTGAGTTAATACTTCTAACAGTATTTTTGCATTAACACACCACTTTGACTGAAAAATGAAGTCAGAACAGGTATTCACTGTAAGTTTTACTTTAAGTGTCACAAAGATCTTTTCTGTCAAGTTTGAACTCCGCTTGATGAGATACGCATATTTTGACCAGAATAGATGGTGAAAGAGTGTTCTGGCTAAGGGAATGTTGATTGTGATGTTATTTTATGTAGCTGCGTTCATTAAAAAAAAAAACGTAGTTTTTTCATCTGATTTTGTCTGAGTTACTACTTGTAACAATATTCTTACATCAAAACACAACAATTTGAGTGACAAATGAAGTCAGAACAGGCATTCACTGCAAATGTCACTTTATGTCTCACAATGAGCTTTTCTGTCAATTTAAGCTCTGCTTCATGATATACGCTCGTTTTGGCCAGTTTAGCTGGTAAAAGAGTGTTCTGGCTCAGGGAATGTTGATTGTGATGTTATGTAGCTGCGTTTATTTTTCATCAGTAGAGTTGTGTCATGAGATTTTGTCTGAGTAATTACTTCTTACATCAAAACAACATGTTGAGTGAAAAATGTAGTCAGAGCAGGTAAGGGAGGTTGTTTCGTCTTTTTAAATGATTCTTCTTTTCCAATTTTTTCGCATGGGGGGTGATTCATCTTTATCAATTTATTCGTGTGTGTGTGTGTGTGTGTGTGTGTGTGTGGGGGTGATTTGTCGTTTTCAATTTTTTCATCTTTTTCAATTTATTCGTAAGGGGAGTGTTTCGTCGTTTACAATTTTTTGGTCTATTTCAATTTATTCGTAAGGGGGGGTGTTTCGTAGTTTTAATTTTTTCGTCTTTTTTAATGTTTTCGTAAGGGGGGTGTTTTTCCTTTTTTAATTTATTTGTAAGGGGAGGGTGTTTCGTCTTTTTCAACTTTTTCGCAAGGGGATGTTTTCGTCAATTTATTCTTTGGATGGTGATTTGTCATTTTCATTTTTTTTGTCTTTTTTAATTTATTCGTAAGGGGGGGTGTTTTGTCGTTTACAATTTTTTATCTTTTTCAATTTATTCGTAAGGGGGGGATGTTTCGTCTTTTTAAATTTTTTCACAAGGGTGTTGTTTCATGTTTTTCAATTTATCCGTAAGGGGAGGGTGTTTCGTCTTTTTCAATTTATTCGTAAGGGGAGGGTTTTTCGTCTTATTTAATTTATTCGTAAGGGAGGGTGTTTCGTCAGCTGCAGCTCTTTGTAACCAGTTGACTCCCCGGAGTATGCAGGCTGATCACCTGCGTGGTGAGACCAAGCGGCAACATCCATTCTAAAAAAATGAAGCCAATGCAGAACTACAAAAAACTGCAGTTCATTGAGTGCCCGCTTGAGGCTGGCTCCAGAAGCACTGGAAGTTTCATAAGCCCACAGCCAAAAAAGGCCGTTTTTACAACAAAAATTAACATGTTTACAGCCTGGTACAAACAACAAAATACATCTCATAAATTAGTGGCCTCACCTGCTCCTACTGTGGGGGGGGGGGGGGAATTTTTTTCTAACTCCTCTGATTTTTTGTTATTAAGGAAAACGGTCATGCCCATATAAGTGTGGTAGCAGATTTGATTGACAGCTCTGTGCGCTGCAGCAGTCTGTATCAGGTCAGGAGCAGGTCAGGAGGCTAGTAGCACACTAGCTTGATCCGTCGGCTTTCTACGTCTTTTTTTCTTCGTTTGGAGTGTTTGTCTAGCAAATGAAGCTCTAGCGCAAGTTCAGTCAGGAAGACTATAAGTGATTGACAATCATGTCTTTCTCCTTCACCTTTTCTTCTTTTGCACGCACACTCATGTTTCCGCTGTCATTCTCGAGCTGTCAGTTTTGGGCTATCATTGGGTAATCAGCTGTCTCGTCAGCGGTACTCATCTAACCAATGGCACAGCGTTCCTCCCTCATTTTCAGCCTATCATCGTTCTGCTCCCCTTTTAAATATGATTCTTTCTCTGCCCTAGTTCTTTCATGCTGATGTTTCGTGCGCCCCTCCACCTCCCCATCACCGCCATCTTCATCAGCAGATTCATCATCCATCAATTCTCCACCCATCCAGTCTCATCAAGTCATCAGCTTCACCACCACCAGGGTCTGGACTCCATGGGGGGATTTTATTCTAATGACGTTCAGAATTCATTCTCAACACATCAACCACCCCATAGAGTCCAAGCGCCAAAGACTTTTTCTGTCAAGTCACATTTTCATATTATTCATTGTAATAAATAATTTTCTTAAAATCACTTGTCTCTCCTGATTGAAATATCTGACAACAAATATGGCTTGCTGTGGGGTTAATTGGATTAACAGACCATCCAAGAATGTGATGCTTCAGTATTTTTCGGTTGGTGATACAATAGTGTTATATTTACTGCATACTCATGTTGGTATCATAGACTGTAAATATTACGGTGTCTATTTTTGCGGGCCTAGCTTGTTTAACGTTTGCTTGGTGATATACATAGACTGTAAATATTGATGATATAGTGATATAGTAGTGTTAAATTTACTGCATACTCATCGGGGGTTGTCGGTATCTATGTACGATTGGCCTCAGTGTAGCCCATTATTTACAGTCAATGGTTTAACTTTAGCCTTTAAGACTCATTAATGACACAGATGCTAATGAAAGCTTAGCTAGCCAGGACTAATACACTGGGGGTTAAACTAATTCCGAAATGTTAGAATAGCGATTTGAGTTGTTAAGATGTTGAAAAGAAAGAGTTTGTGTGATGTTCTAAACTAAATTGCCCAACACTGTGGTTAACCATAGACTGTAATGGTCACAGAAAGTTGGGACCGGTTAATTATTTAAATAATTTAAGTAGTATTTATTTCATGTTAATTCAATTCAATTCAATTCAATTTTATTTGTATAGCACATTTCATACAAACGTTGTTAAGATGAAGTACTATACAAAATAAGTGCCTTAATTTTTCCTTACACTAAATCTGTGGCAATTGTATGTGGAATATCATTCTGCAAGTGAGTGAGAGAGCTGAAAATAGATTGATTACAATAAGGTTTAGCTTAGAATAGAAAGAATAATTTCCATGTTGATTACCTTAATACTGTACCTTTGTTGTCATGGTAGTACACGATTGAATTTATAAATGCACTCTTACACACAGATGAATACAGAAAATGCACACAAAAATTGATTTAATGGATAACTGCTATTTTCTGTCTTTTTTTGCCATCCTGGAGACCCCGCACTAAAAGTCTATGATCTCCTGGATCCATGTCACATGCTCAAGCTTCTTCAGAACGTCTTTTCAACAGTTGAAGTTCTGGTGAGAGAAGATGGCCAGCTGATAAGCTGGCAGTACATCAAGGAGCTCCACAAGCTTCAGGAGAAGGAGGGTTTGCGTCTTGACAACAATTGAAGGGTGTAAGAAGCTGTTCAAATAAAAATAGTTCTCTATCAAACAACTTGCAATCATACCCTTTTCTTCACATTTTTAAACCCTTTGTCTAGTTTAGATGGGAGAAAGCTGATATTATGTGATATTGATCTGGGAAGACTTTTATTCACAAGTTATTGATTTTATTTACTCTGTATGTATCTTGATTTAAGAATGGGGCTGTGTCTAAGGGCATATTTTTGCAATGACTGTTCCATCCCATTTTCAGAAATGAACTGCATTAGTATTTGGTAAAAAGTTGTGTAAAAGTTAATTTTAGTCTTGTCATTTCAAATCTAAAATGTATACTCATAAGTAGAAACAAATGAGTGCATTTAAATATTTATTTAATCTGGAAAATCATATTCAAAAAAGCCTGTTTTTACACCAGATATTAACATGTTTACGGCTTGGTACAAAAAACCATTTGATGAAGGATAAGCGTTATTCACAATAAGGGGCTCGATGTAACGGTTTGTCAGGAGGCTTAAAACCCGCCTCAGCTCCAGCTTGCAGCCTGTCGTTTGGTTGACTGAAAGTTATGGTGAGAGCACTTCTAACATGGAGACCGCCATCGATGCAGAAACAAGTGGGTTACATCACTCAGGCCATCCGGGGGTGTAGGGAAATTAATGTACAGTATTAGATATGAATTTATCTAATATACCCAGAGAAGGGCACCACTTCCGGTTTACGGAAGAAAATAAACTTAAATGATATTAGCTTATTAATAATCAATCTCATATCAGAATTTGTGAACTATGGAGCAGTTTAAATCAAGAAAAGACACAGACAATAGTTCTGAATTTTATGATTAAGTTTAATAAAGAAAATGATAAACAATGATGTATATAAATAAAACAGATATAATGTAAAGAATATTGTTATGACACTGATGATGCAATTATGATGTATATGACCATGAAGTGTTATATCTCAGACCCTATAATTCAACTCGTATGGTGAAATTATATGTTTAGTAACGAGACAAAACGCTGTATTTTTTAAATGATTTAACTAGCAAACGAACAAAGAATAAAAAGATGATTAACGAATTTTGGGATTAAATTTGGACTCGGATTGTTTAAGGAGACACGACCAATCTTAATCTCAACACAAGCTCATAGCAGACATCCTTATTTTTGATGTCTCGTCGACTTTTCCCCCAGTGGTCTAGCGTCGATTCTCTAGGCCTTTTGGATCCTTCAGAACTCTTTACCAGCCAATAAACTGCCGTAGTCAGTCAGGTGGGAAGTCGGAATGAGCCCAAAAGGTGTTGAGGTGGAAAAAGACTTGACTCAACTCAAGATGAAACTTTCCTTGACTTTAGGTGAGCCTGAGCTAAAGTTCTGCACTGAGAGAGTGCTCTTAACACTCGAGCAGGAGAGGGGGGGGGGGCAAATGGTCACTCCCCTGTTGCAGGGCATCGTTTTAATTACCGAGTTTTACTTAACAAGATTACGAATCAGAACTAAAACATATACTGTATGCGTCACCATACATTTATCTCTATGTAAATTGTAGATTCTCGTTAATGTAAGTCACGTCATATATTTAGATATACGTTTCTATATGTCACATCATGAGGGGATCATTAAATGTCAGCCTGTAGTCAATCAAAAAGTGTTATACATTTGACATACTTAATATGGCAGATTAATAAAAATATGAAAAGCATTAGGTGTCTTAAAATAACACCTTCTACAGCTAACAACACATCATACGATTATAATACAGATATATTGAACATGTGATTATAACTAGAGCTGCAACAACGAATCGATAAAATTGATAAAAATGCATTAATAAAAGTGTTGGCAACGAATTTGATGCGTCACTCCCTATGTCGCAGACTGTGGTGACGTAGACGCGGAACTGTTTACATACGAGCGTGAGAGAGCGGAGCTGCTAGTTCGGATATTAAACATGACAGAGGCGGAGAGAACAGTTCGACCGAAATCTCCTAAAGTGTGGGAGCACTTCACAATGTATAAAACGTGTGTTAGTTGCAAGCTTTGAAAAAGCGATATGGCGTAGCAAGGGAGCACCACGGATGATACAGCACCTGAAAAGTAAACATGTCGGAGTCATCGCTGACGAGGAAGGGAGCTCGACAGCAGGGTAAGTCACTACAAAATCCATTGTTTGTTCCGTTTTCAAGTAAGGAAATGTAACGTTGGTCTCTCCTGTTGCTCGTCTGGGGCTTGTGTTTACTCGTTATTCAGCTTGACAAGCAGGAAAAGTTCATTAAACTAACGTTAGCGTTAGCTGGTTAATGACAGTGGTAGAGCAGACTTTTTACTTTGCCAACGCCAAACAAGCTTAGACTAAAGACACGTTTTTATTATTTTGGCTTTTTTGCTCACTTTCAATACGTTGTCATGTATATTCTTTGCTTTTTTTCCCACATTATTTTTTTTTTTAAAGTACTTGGTCAGCTTAAGCTGTAAATAAATAAATAATTAAAAACAAATTTACTTACTACAATGATTTACTAATGTAATGATTAAGCTTCAAGTTTTACTTTTCTGTAATAAGGTGAGAGTTAAGACACTGCACTATATGCAAGTGAGGTAGGACTAATTGCATTTAGACAGGGTAACTTATTACATCTACTTACATTTGTGTAAATAAATGTCTGAGTGCTCTTTGGGTTACTTACTTGCCTTTACATAACAGTAATTCATAACTAAATCAATAAGGCATATTGATTTGATGTAAATTGTGCTGTTTTACATACTAATACTATGTTTGTCATTGCAGAAAAAAAAAAACTCTGAGAGGCTTCATGATTGGAACATCATGTACACGACAGCAAGCATCCGTCTTGACAGATAGCATCCTCAACATGCTCGTCACTGACATGAGGCCTTTGTCGATGGTTGAAGATGACGGCATAGCTACATTGAACCCTGGCTACACTCTTCCCTCAAGTACACTTGTTGCACTGTCAATTTGAACCAATGTTCTATTTTTTAATAAACGTGTTGAAATTCAAATTGTATTTATTTTTTTATCCGATTCATCGAAAAAATAATCAACCGATTATTAAAATAATTGTTAGTTGCAGCCCTAATTATAACAGCTTACGTATCCTCGATGTCCTGGCCACAAGGGGGCAATGGTGGTCCACGTCCAATTCCTATTAAAATTGACTTACTTCTAATTTCTTAAATAGACATTGGATTTTCAGCAGAAAAAAATAATTTCAATACATTCCATGTGACATTTACAGATATGTGGACACAGAGAGGTCTAAGTGTTCATGTGATGAAGAATTAAACATTTTGTTTTCAGAGAATCCTAGGGCAGTGGTCTACATGAATGCTTTTCCTGAGAAATTCCAGAGCTACAAATGGTTTTACCCTCTGGGGTTTTATTGCTCTGCAGTTTAAAAGGTCAGTCTGTTTGTGTATAACAGCGTCTCTTGCTTCCTGTTAGTTGTTTATCCAAGGTTTTACGAGTTAATGATAAATTGTGTCCAAGCTTGTCTGAGATAGAAAAGCTTTCAAATCGTCAATCAGTTCCTTTGGTCTTGACTGAAAGTAAGCAACAAGTTAATCCACAGTCTGTGGTTCCTGCATGTGGATTAGGAGTGTCTTTGAAGGTTTCTGACATCTGTCTTTCAACTTACAAATGTTTAGTTAATGCTTTCAAAACATTAACTTGGAGATCCGGTCCTAGGTGTGAGGACAGGAACTGTTAATAAAATTGAGGCTGCAGAATATCGCTACAGGGGAGACCTGCCTCGAAGCGAGTTGATGAAAAAGGGAAGCAGGCCTTTCAACCGAAGTCCACCCAAGCCTAACCGACAAATGCAGATGTTGTTAAGGCCTAGGTTTCTTCTTCTGTCTCTGCAGCTCTCTGGGCACATCGACGGACAGAGCTGTCACCAATAATCCACACTGTCTATAGAAGAAATACAAAAATGTTCAATTAATGCCTCAGATAAGGCAACATGTACAGTTAACTACAGGTGACAGCTCAGGGTGTTTTTTGTTATTAGCCACATCTGCAGGGCTAATATTGAACAAGGTAGGCACAACTCATAATAATAGATGCCAGTCTTGAAATTCATTTCTAATACCTATAGTTTTTGGTGTGTGCAGCTGACACTTGGACTTCGTCACTGGCCACAGACTCCATGACTTCAGGGTTCTATAGAAAATAAATATTTTATGATACATATAAAATATTTATTTTTCAAGTGTCATGTTCACCCACATGGCTGTTGACATCAGTAAATATAAGACACAGACATTCCTCTTTTTGTCAGAACAGTTACAACCATGAACTGTATGCATTTTAATATTTATTTCTTCTGGATGTCTCACATTTATTTACAGTCTATGGTCTAAATATGGATACGGCTGTCGATTAGACTCATTTTCTGCCTCCGTAACAGACGGGCTACGTTATGGGGCCCTAAATCTTTAGTTAAGATTTATAAATCTTTAGTTAAGATTTATAATTCTTTAGTTAAGATTTATAAATCTTTAGTTAAGATTTATAAATCTTTAGTTAAGATTTATAAATATTGAGTTAAGATTTTAAATATTGAGTTAAGATTTATAAATATTGAGTTAAGATTTATAAATCTTTATTTAAGACTTCTAAATATTTAGCTAATATGCAAATTCACTCTACCTCCAACCGGAAGCACCAAAATTAAAGCCAGGGCATTAATTCCTGTGAGAATTCAGCAAGTTGGTGGATAACAACAACTGAAAACGGAGGGGAGGGGAAGAAACCTTTTGACTGAAGCTTGAGAGCAGAGATGACTAGGAGTGAAAATGTAGATTATATTTCGACTTAATTTATACTTCTATGCATAACGGCAAAAAATGATTGTTAAGTAGCCTACACATGTTCGTGAAAATCTTGATTTTGATTTGGGGAGAGTGGCATGGCTGGATAGCTAGCTATATTGTTGTTAAACACACGATCAAAATATATTTACTGTTTGTTAATAGTACACAAAGTTACTGACTTTAAATCTTGGTAGCAAACGTTAGCTTTCTGGTGCAAAACTGAGCCAATCTAGTTCGTCTCTTTCTCTCAGTCTTTATTATATCTTTTTCCATATTTTCCCCACTTATTCCTGGGCATCGTCACTCTGTCGCTCTGTCAGGTGTAGTTGTGCATGTGTGTGTGTGGGGGGGGTGCTGGATCGGGCGTGCGTGGTAACCAAGGAAACGGGGTTGTAGACACTAGACAGATCCTGGAAAAGGACAAACTTACTACCGCGTTCGTGTTTAGCTTTATTGTGGAGAGCTGGGAGAGAATCAGTAGGAGTTCATACAGGGAGCAAAGCAAGCCCAAATAAGCAACTACACTTTAGAAAAACAAGCCCAAAGTCGCCTATAACAAGCGGACTTGGCAACACTGGTTGGATCACTTCCTCGAACTTTTATTTTGGTGCTTCCGGTTGGCGGTAGAGTGAATTTGCATATTAGCTAAATATTTATAAATCTTAACTAAGGATTTATAAATCTTAACTCAATATTTATAAATCTTAACTAAAGATTTATAAATCTAACTCAATATCAATACATCTTAACTAAAGATTTATAAATCAAACTCAATATTTATAAATCTTAACTAAAGATTTAGAAATCTTAACTAAAGATTTAGAAATCTTAACTAAATATTTAGAAATCGTTGCTAAATATTTAGAATCAGGACATGTATTTTTAACATTTATATATAAAATGTAACATTTAGATAAAACATTCAACATTTAGATATAATATTTAACATTTATATTAGCCAATAAGTTCACAGATATTTCTCTAAATGTGAATAAAAAGTGATGTTTTAGGGCTAAATGTGGAGAAATGTTGTTGTTATTTGTAGTGTGCACAACTTTACAATCGGCGCCCCATACTACGTCACTCAGGGTTCGTCCAGTAATATTTACAGTCTATGGGTGAGACAAGTGATTTGCTCCGACGAGCCGGGTAGTGATTGAAACCAATTAACGCAAATAAACAGTTCAAATTATTTAACCGCAGTAAGCCAAAACACTGATATATAAATATATTTGTCACGGACCGCCACTGCTTGTCTCACCATCAGCGACAGCGTCCCTCACGGCAACAGTCTGCTTCACGAATCATGTTCACTCTATAGCGAAGCCATGCAACTTCTGGCCTCCGCTGCTCGGCGACACATGCGGGCAAACATCATTGTGTGTTACCTGCGGTCTCAGGTAAAACGGGGAAACTCCCTGATACCTTTACTTGTGACGATGGAAGAGCCTTATTTTATAATTATAATAACTTATTTTATTTTATAATTAGGATCGAAAAATACATTTATATATCAGTGTTTTGGCTGACTGCGGTTAAATAATTTGAACTGTTTATTTGCGTTAATTGGTTTCAATCACTACCCGGCTCGTCGGAGCAAATCACTTGTCTCACCCATAGACTGTAAATATTACTGGACGAACCCTGAGTGACGTAGCCCGTCTGTTACGGAGGCAGAAAATGAGTCTAATCGACAGCCGCATCCATATTGGAATTGTTGTCTCAACCTAACTTTGGATCAAAGCGGGATCAACCTGACGACAGCGTTAAGGCGGGACTAAACTCCGCCGATGGAGCTCGACCAGCTCGACACTAGCTAGCAGTCCACTTCACAGCAAAGCTAACGTCTGCTTAACATCACCCCCTACGGCTTTCCTGCTCCCACTCGTCCAAAGATAACTCTATAAACAGTAAGTTAACATTAAACTTTTCTACAACACAGTTAAAACAAATTATCTTCAACCCAAATATATCATTTAAGTCTTAAAACTACACTTTTTTTAAATATACAATTATGGTCAGTTACTAGACCGGGTTGGCAGAGCAATACATTAGCATCGTTTTAACATACAATTTAAGAACCAGTTTGAGGCTAATCTTTACATTTAAATTCTCGTATTGTGTTACAAATCATTGCTTTTTTGTAATTACATATTTGAGGATAAGAAGTCCGTTTTAAAACGATAAAAGACGGAGCTTTGTTGTTGTTGATAAAACTACTGTTAGACCATAGACTGTAAATAAATGTGAGACATCCAGAAGAAATAAATATTAAAATGCATACAGTTCATGGTTGTAACTGTTCTGACAAAAAGAGGAATGTCTGTGTCTTATATTTACTGATGTCAACAGCCATGTGGGTGAACATGACACTTTACCGTTTACTGAACGTTGGGAATCATCTGCTCTTCACCCAAGATGGCTACCGGATACTTTTCATATTCCAAAGAAGAAGGTGAGAGCATTATAGTCTCAGACACTCTGCTTGACGAGAGCTCTACACAGACTACAGATGCCAAGAAACTTTTTTTGGAGCTCAAAAAGTCTTCAGAATTACACATGACCACATTGTCAGACTACTGGAGAGAGAAAATGATACCAAGAGGATTAAGATTAAACAAGTTTCCATCCTTTGGCTTTGCGGATCCAGAGTTTAAACATAAATGGGAATCCATCCTAAATAAATGCTTCCTTGACTTAATGCTGCTACTTATTGAAGAAGCTAAGAAGCAGAAAAGCCAAACTCAGAATGAAATAGCCACACTGAAAGAGGAGTTATCTACAAGATTTATAGAATAACATCTCCCATTTGAAAAAGAATTGAAAGAAGGATTGGATAAACTACAGAAAGAAATCAAGCAAGTCAAACTGACAAAGTTTAAAAGAGATTTATCTGACTACAAAGAAGAGAAAGTTTACACATGGAAGCAAAGATACACCAACAGAGCCCAGCCACAAAGACGAAGAACGGTTTATTTTCAACTACCAAGCAGTGATGAGGATCCTTCAGAGATGGAATACTCCTCTTCAACTGATTTTTTAGGACTTCAACCCAAGAGAGACAACAGAACAATTAGGCGACAAGGCGGAAGACAAGACGAGGCAGAGGAAAATCAACAAAAAGCCTCAAGCCTAGGCAGATACACCAGGAGCAAGACCAGAATGAACAGGTGATCAACATTTCCGGCTTTCCACTATAACCCAGCCATGTCTCAGTGTTGTCTAAAGGTCTTACATTTGCCCCCACAAATACACCTAATGAGTTACAAACCAAGGTAGACTTATTTAAGTTTTATCGCAATCTCCAGTTGAAAGTTTGCTACAACACTAACCCCAATCAAGCAGCCTCTCGCTCTCATGTTCAGACTGGCACTACAAAAACACCATTTAAGCCCAAGTCCACTTTCATTCCAAACACATTCAACCCTACTTTGAATACTTTTTACAAAAAAGTGACATATGAAGTGGACAAACTTTTTACCTCAAGAACAAAAAGAGAAAATAATTTGTCGAAAGAAGAAACAGAGGCATTACAATGGCTTTCAACTAATGATGACATCATAATCAAGAGAGCCGACAAAGGAGAAGCAGTGGTTGTGTGGGACAGAGACAAGTACATTGCAGAGGCCTCGAGACAGCTGAACAACAGTGAGTACTATGAGCCTTTATCGTCTAATCCAATTGAACAAATAAAGACTGAGATTTCAGAAATGCTCCTACATGCAAAGAATGAAGAGTGGATTTCTCAAAATGAACACAATTTCCTGCTGTGTAAGAACCCCAGAATCTCCTCTTTTTACATGCTGCCAAAAATACAAAAGAACTTAGAAAATCCTCCTGGAAGACCAATAATCAGCGGGAATGAGTCAATTACAGAACCAGCCTCAAAATTTGTTGATTTCCACATTAAGCCATTCATGGAAGAGCTGCCCTCCTTTATTCAAGACAGTACGCATGTGCTTAATAAAATTACAGACATTAAGAACATTGGATCGTCACTTTTAGTGACCATGGATGTGGAATCCCTTTATACAAACATTGACCACAAGGAGGGGTTGGAAGCTCTGTCACATTATTTTGAAAAGAGACAACCAGAACAGATGCCACCCGCTGCATTCATCTTGCAACTTACAGAATAGACTTTATCTAACAATGTTTTTTTTGTTTCAGAATCAATTCTATAAACAGAAGAAAGGTACAGCGATGGGAGCATGCTTTGCACCAAACTACCCAAATTTGTTTATGGGGTATTGGGAAGAAAAGTTTGTGTTTTCCAGCCTGAATGTTTACCTTGACAAAATCATTTGGTGGGGTAGGTACATAGATGATATTTTGTTACTTTGGTCTGGGTCAGAGTCTGAACTCTTACAATTTCATTCATATCTTAATAAAACAAACAATAATTTAAAGCTAAGCCTTGACTTTTCATCAACTTAAATACATTTTCTCGATCTAAATATCTTTAAAGGTATATGTTGGTGACTTGCATACAACCATTTTTAGAAAACCAACTGATCGTAACACCCGCCTGAGGGCAGACAGTTTCCATCCTCCTTGGCTGATAGATAACATACCGTTTGGTCAGTTTCAGAGAATTAAACGCATCTGCGATTCAGAGGATGATTTTGAGAGAAATGCCCAAGATATGAGTCAAAGATTTAAGAAAAGAGGATACCCACACAAGACTATTGATACAGCTTACAAAAAAGCAAAATGTCTTTCTAGAGAACAACTACTAGTCCAAAGGCAGAGGCAACAACAGCCTTCTAATCAAGTGTACTTTGTGACACAGTATAACTGCAAAGCAAACCAAATCAAACAAATAATTAAAAGAAATTGGGACATATTACAAAGTGACAGTTTTCTCAGAGAAGCTCTTCCAGATGCTCCTACCATCAGCTTCAGAAGAGCTCCGACCCTGAATGATAAATTGGTAAAAGGTTATCTTCCCCCTGTAACACAAAAAAAACTGGTTGGGCAATAGAACAGGCAACCACAAGTGTGGTAATTGCAATCACTGTGATAACATGACAAATACCAGCTTTTTTACAGATGTAACATCAGGTCGTAAGTTCAACATTAAGTCTTTCATAAATTGTAATACTACACATGTGGTCTATAGACTTGAATGTCCTTGTGGTTGTTTTTACATCGGCAGAACGAAACGTAAACTGAAGGCAAGGTTGGCTGAACACAAACATGCCATTAGAACTGGAAACCCTCAATATCCAATGGCTTTACATTTTAAAGATGCTCATCATGGCAGCAGTAACTCTTTAAAAATTGCAGGTATTGACCATATACCGAGCTCAATCAGAGGTGGAGACAGACTAAAAAAGCTCCTACAAAGAGAGTCCTTTTGGATTTATACATTGAAAGCCATGGAATATCCAGGTCTAAATGGGGAAATTGACTTTTCTCCTTTCCTCTAGGTGTCTAGGTTTTGTTTTTCAGCAACTTGCTTGTATATTTAGTCACTTTAAATATTGTAATTCTCATTTGCCTTGGTGTCATGTATACATTTTGATGTCTAAACTTTCTTTCTCTCTCTAAATGTGTAACCCTTTTTGCTAAGTCATGTGACAGCCAGCTACTGATCATGTGACTGGCTGTAAACCTTTAAAGGAAGTCATGTGACTGGCTGTAAGCCTTTAAAGGAAGTAGCTTGGCGGCCATTTTGTATCTGCCCTGATGGAGGCCAATAGACTGCCGCAGGAATGAGTCCTAAAACCCGGAAGTGAGTTAGCATTTTAGCGCCATGGGTTCCTAACTCTAAAAGTCAATGGGGATTTTGAATGGGTTTGTGGTTAGACGCCTGAAATAAGGTCTGTGGTTAACACTAACTTAAGAGATGTTGGGCGTTTTGTTAGACGAGATAAACTACGTTAGGTAAGACCCCAACTTGTGAATTTTAAAGTTTTTACGCGTACTAAAAACGGCGGTTGCTAACAAGTGGCTAAATGAGACTACAGTGGTTGTCGGGGACATTAAACGTCATCACGCCGGGAACTCTCTCACTAGTCCGCCTTACAGCATCTAGTCTTGTTTTTCAGTGCTCTTGCAAATATTAGGTTAATAAACAACTTATTAAGCTACGGTTTCACTAGCTTGTCAAAACCGCTGATTAGATCGGTGAAGTACTGTTTATTTGCGTTAATTGGTTTCAATCACTACCCGGCTCGTCAGAGCAAATCACGTGTCTCACCCATAGACTGTAAATATTACTGGACGAACCCTGAGTGACGTATCCCGTCTGTTACGGAGGCAGAAAATGAGTCTAATCGACAGCCGCATCCATATTGGAATTGCCCCTCTCTCTTTTTGTCATTAGTCCTGTTATAATGCAATTGGTGTGTATCACTCACTTTTTTGTCTGTCAAACTCTTTTTCTTTTAGGCTGCCCTGTCCCCCAGGGATGTGCCTTTAATTGGTGTGGACTTCACAGGCATTCTTCACATTTGTAAGTTTACTATACTGTATACTGTTGTTATGTGTTCTTGCTGACATCCAACTGGATGGTCATAAAACCTACTACTTCTACAGAGTGACTGTAATGAATGCAACTATCTATTATTGCATTATTTTAAAGACACCAATACTGTAAATGTACAGTTTTTGAAACAGTCTCATTCTCACTGTTCTCTTGACCCACCTGGCCTCTCTGGAGTGAAGGTTTGCCTTTCCCTGATGTGGAGTTTACATGTGTTCGCTTTCTTTCATTGTGAGTTTACTAGCTCTTATTTTAATTCTAGAAGAGCCAGTATCAGATGAATCTAGCATATCTGACCTCACCTCTGCTTTCTGTCTCCCTCAGAGCACCAAGGTCCATGCAGCCTTTGTCTCAGCATATCAAACACTTCCCCCAAAACTCCTGGCTCCATTTTGACATGCTGCATCCTCCTCTGAATGGTCCTGATGTCAGGCAGAGGCATATTCATGGCTTGGAGGGTTTTATATCCTGTAGTGCCACAACAGAACCTAATTCCAATTGCTTTTTTCACGGTTTCTTTGCCCCACCGTATCCCCCCTTTTTTTTGAATGCCCAAGTGCTCTAATTTGGTCTGTGTTGAAGATTTTTTTAAACTTTTGATTAATCAAATTGTGTTTTTTTTCTTAATGCCAAATTAATCCTTTTCTGTTTTACCAGAGCCCTCTCTGCTCTCCTTCTGAGTAATCTCTCCATTCTGAGTTGCCTCATTAGATTCTCCACCTGAGCCCGGTCACAACTGGCCCTTGGCAGTCTGGTCCCTGGAGCACCTGACCCTGGCAAACTGGCCTCTTGATTCCTCAACCCTGACTGTCCCTGAACCCTGACCCTGACATCTGTTTCACTCTCTGTTTGTTATGTCCCTTTCATTCCCTTCGATCTCCACCTCAATTTCTCCCTCAATCTCTGTAACAATAACAAGGTATTCTTGCTGTTATATGTGTATGCTGCCTTTAGATTTGCACCTATTGTCATTTAAGGGTACACTACACTCCTATCGGTCTTTGTCAGACACGTGATAATTTAGTTGGTGACGTCACGTCGGCGCCATTTTGGGGGACAACAAAACCAAAACAACACAGCCGTGTATGAGAGAGAGATTATTAATAAATAAATATGCTGGTAATGAATGTGAAAGTAATCAAATACCTACCTTCTACTTTGTAACTGATTACATTTTCAAATGGCTAAATACTGAAGAACAACACATATACAGAAATATCTTTGTGTATACTTTATTGTGTAGCAAGATAAGACAGAACAGAGCAAAGGCTACGCTAATACAAAACTAGAGTACTAATTAGGGGTGGAAAGTACAAACAAAATATATCAATGCTATGCACACATGAAGGTGTATGGATTCTTAGATGTGCTATTTTTCTCGTCTCCTCTACATCTCTCGCAGCAAGCTGACAGTGGCCTTTAATAAATCTCCTTTGCTGCTGGCGTTTACCCTGCCTGGCGAAGCGCGCAATGTTCGTCTGCGTAATTTCTGTGTGGCCCAGATGTAGAGATGGTGCCCAGTCTGGATCGGTCTCCATCATTTCATAAGCAGGCTTGCCTGTAAAGACATGTACTTTTTTAGAAATACAGACGATTACCTGTTATTTTAAGATCTTAATTAGACCGGATAAAGCCGTTTCTGAAATCTACTGGCTACTAGGTTGGGTAAACATGGCATGACTCTGACTTAGCATTAGCTAATTTTTAGGACGATAACTAATCTAGCAACATCATAAACACAACAAAAACGATTTAACTTACCCTTATGAAAATGCCGAGAGCAAACAAACATGAAGGGAGATATCTGAGCGAACGAGATGTTTTTCCGTCTCACCGCTGCGACCCAGGCTACCCGAAGCCTCTTTGATATCTCCTCTACCTGCGGGCCAACACTCCTTTTCCAAGTGGGAAAGTTGAAAAAAACAGACCTCGTTGTCAAGTTTATTGACCTTTCCGATCGTGTGACCTGCTACTGCAGTTTTTGAAACATGTGCGAACCATTTCACCAACAAGGGAAGGAAAGCAAAGCAAAAATACGCGCAGACGTAACTTCTTGGATCAGCTCCGTTTGTAAACAATGCGCGTGACCACTACTTTCGATATTTGCAGCTGAGGGACTTTGTTAAAAAACAATACAGCTTCTTCCCAAACAAACCTCCAGCTTCTCCAGTTGATGATTTGCTATCTCTTAATGTAGATAAGAAAAGGTTAATCTCCCAGATTTATGAAACTATTTGTTAAATTATTCCTCAACCAATAGATATACTCAAAACACAATGGGAACGGGACTTGGGCCCCTCACTTCTAAACGAGCACTGGAATGCAATTCTTAAGCAAGTTCACTCTTCGTCTCCTTGCAGCAGACACGGTCTCATACAATTTAAAATTGTGCATCGTCTCCACTTTACAAAAGTTAAGTTGGCTAAGATCTACCCAAATCTGGACCCCACTTGTGATAAATGTAAATCAGCACCAGCCACCTTAATTCATATGTTTTGGCTATGCCCCTCTTGCATGTTTTTTGGGAGACCATTTTTAAGTCTTTAAGCGAGGCCTACAACGTATCAGTCAAGCCAAATCCTCTGACTGCCATTTTTAGTGTAAAACCAGAAAACGCTATCTGGTCAGGAAGTCTTTGTAATGTTATCGCCTTCACCTGTTTGCTAGCGCGTCGTCTGATACTGTTTAATTGGAAAGATCCTAAACCTCCTTCCGTTGCCAGGTGGATGAAGGAAGTCATGTTCCATCTAAAACTTGAAAAGATTAAATGCATCATGAGGGGGAAAAAGGCTGAGTTCAGTAAAATGTGGTTTCCATTCATAGCCTATTTCACTACTGTTACTGGGATAAAAAATTGGAATGACACATAGCACTCTTTATGACTATGTGGTTTAATAGGAGCGGCTGCATGACCTTGATTATTTGGGTTCAATGACTGTGGATAAATGTATGCGTGTGTATAAATATAGACAGTATATTAAGTTATCTTTGCTGTTATATGCATTGAGATGGGGTGGGACTGAGGGTGGTTTTGGGTGGTGAATGGGGGAGAAAAGAGGATGGATGAGTGGATTTATTTTTTGTATTTTGTACATCGTGCAGCGATTTGTACTATTCAAGTTGAAAACCCAATAAAAAACATTAAAAAAACAAAAAACAAAAACAGGATGCATAACATTTTCAAAACCTACGATCATATATGATCATGATGAATGTAACACGTGTTACTTATGACAGACGACTCATTCTCATTTTGATAAAATTAAAAAAAGGGCAATTTGCTGTTATAATAGGCTAAGGAAGGAGTCGTTTATGATCCTTTGGTTTTAAGACTTTTGTTTGATGGTGAATCAGTACGACGGAGGATTAGGGCCACGTAAAAGAAAAATAAAATCTAAAATTTCGATATTAATCTCATAAATTTGCGAAAATAAAGTCATACATTTACGAGATTAATGTGGTTATTTTAGTCTATATCAGAAGAGCAGCAGCTGCTTGTTCGAAAATGACGTGGAGCATCTATACTTTGGTAAAGGTTTCAGAAATGAGGAAATGGGCTACTTCCTCGTGTAGTCTGTAAAAAACAGTTGGACAAAAATATCCGATTAGTTGTGTTGGGGCTTTAATTACGCAGATATGAAACTATACATTCTGTTGGCACATCATCATAATCACATTGTCATAAAATATCAGGACCCTGAAAAGATACTGCAAGAAACTGTGGCTTTTCCGAAGACAGAACCACACTGACTTGGAGGAAATTGTGTCTTTTGTGGCAGAGGAAAAGGCTTTAATGGTTCTCCTTGCATCATTTTCGCGCAGGCTGGTGTAGTGTCCTGTCTGTGGACATGTTTTCTGTAAGACTTATACGTATCTATCTTAATAACCAACTGAGGCTAGAAATGCACAATGCACCTACAGTATATGCACAAATAAAACTGAGCTTTAGAGGATAACATACTTTGGGTTAAGTATTACAAAGAATTTGGGAAATTTAAACTTAAATTGTTTTGGAGAATGAATCAATAAAGTTGAACTAGACAGATGGACCATAGTTGCCTTTTCCCTTTGGGAAACAGTTAAAATCATACAGATGAATATTTGGCCAAGATTTTTATTCATGTTTAAAACGCTACCCATTCATATAGTTTCCAGTTTGTTTAAACAATGGGATTGTGTTATTACCAAATGTATATGGAATGGAAGGAAACCAAGAATAAAAATGAAATACCACTATCAAAAGAGAAAGATGGACTAGACTTACCAAATCTGCAAACATACAAGTAAGCAGCAAAAATTAAAAATACTAAATTGTGGATGCAAGTGAGCTCCCATATAAAATGGAGAGATGGAATTAATTTGCGTTGATATTCCATTAACAGTCTTCCTTTTCTTAAAATATAAAAGACCATACATTGAAAATTTAGATAATACATGGGTAGTTGCTTCACCCATGTAGGGGGAGGGAAGTTTGCTAGAATCAGAAAATATATGAAGAATTAATTCTCTTAAAAGACATAGCAATGGATCCAGACTTTCCTCAAAGCAAAATTGATCAGACTTTTGTAAATGGGATTCTAAAGGACTCTCTAAATATGGACACATTTTTCGAGATAAAGAAATAAAGTCTTTTAAACAATTTTCTGTACAGTATGGTCTAACCTACTCTCATTTATTTAGATTCTTTCAAGTGAGAAGTTACCTTGCTGATAATTTCAAAAAAAGATTGATTCAAGATACAAGTCCATTCGTAAAATGTATGATAAGAAATGTATGACTGCAGGTCTGACACAAACGTTTTAACTAAGATATGTTTGTCCTGTGCTGTAATTTTCTCTGTATGCCCTTTCATAAATGAAAGCCTGCCAAGCAAAAAAGGACTGCTGGGCAATAGAGCAGCAGCGGTTGGGGCTAAGGAACTTTCTGTCAATATGTTCTGCTTTTCTTGCTCTCAACACGTACTATTTTACTCCAGCATACAGCCAATGCCTGCTAAAACACTTGTACAATGCTACTAGAACTATTCAAGCCAAAAACAGAACACTTCTGTCACTAAAAAGTGTGTCATGATTCTGCTCTTATATGCCACGGAATCTGATAATAGAGATAAGCTCTCAAGTGATGTGCTTGCTTTAATTTTCTTACACCAAATACAAAAGATGACAGGGGGAATGCAAGAAATTACTTATGGCTAGCTTTCTACTATACTACCTTTCCACTATAGTTGGTTAAACCATAACATGCAAACTTTTTCAGTGATAAATCTTTCACAACGTGATATTCAGGGGTACCAATGTGCTTTCAGCCAATAGAAAGATCCTAATGGGCTTCAGTTTTAATAGTGCTACAATCAAACATTGCAAAAATAGGAAACAATTTCCTGAGAGTAGTGGAAAGCAAAAGCGATAAATAGGAGGCTTGGAACCTGGAATGAGAAGAAAAAAAACAAAAACTTTGACTTAATGTGTTGTGAATAATGTTTAGGGGCCATCTCAAGCCATGAGCAGGCCATGCACTTTCTGCAATTGCTGATGTGATAGGACAAGGCGGTGAACTTGCTCCTGTCCCGGGATGCAGGGAATAGCAACTTTTCCTACAAATACTGTTCCTCCCTGTTTTTCTTCTTTGGCCTAGAAAACAACACAACGCTTTTATTTGATATAAACAAGCGTTCAAGCGTTCAACTCATCTGACTTAAAATACATCAATCTGGCACTATTGGTTCTGTATGGTTTTACCTTAACAAAGGATGAGACTGGAAAGGTGGCGAAGTCCGAGGTAGCCTTTGCACCAGGCTGGTATGAAACTACATGTTCAGCAACCTCTCCCTGAAACAGAAGTTTCTAAATGTTTGGTTTTGTATCCTACTTAGCTAGTTGAAATAGTAAGAAGGAAATTTTCATTCTGACATTGTCACCTTAAGTTTAACCAGGGCATCACTGAGATTCTGTAGACGGGCTGTCTGCTCCAGCAGCTGGGCACTGGCACTTACTGAAAGAAACACAGGAGAAGGAACAAGAAACAATGTGAACAACTTCATTCAGCTGAGAACAAAAATAACCACAAACAGGAGAAAGAAGTCTAAAAACTGAGAAACCTGCTGTCTTCCCCGTGACATCTACTACTTTAACCTCTGCACTCAGCTTCAGCAGTGTTGCAAGTAGTTGGTCAGTCCTGCGATAGATGCCTGTGTTTAAACCATCTGGTGGCATAGAGCTTTCTTTGGACACGTGTGGTAGTTTAGAAGGACACAGTGGAGGAAGGGAGGCTAGCTGGGCTCTCATCTTCTCAGCCTGCAAGTAAAAAGTGATTTAGGTTAGCATCACAAAGGTCTGGACTTCTAGTGCAATAAAACCAAGACCTGTGTACCTTTAGTCTATTGTTTTCATTCTTGAGGTGTTTAATGCCCAATCTCTGAGCCTCAACTTGGTTCCTGAGGAGAGGGGAGTCCACCACCTGTACTGGTCCTGCCAAGGATGGAGACAGACCTGCTGGGAAGAGAAAGAGAAGATGGAAAGAGACCTTTCATTACTGTGACATTTAGGCTTTTTATTTCCTAGAATTTGTAGACCGTTTTTTTTATTCTAAAACTTTGGTTGGGGTCAGGTGTCAGTAATACCCACACTGCTGTTGTGGAACAACAATTTCACCAGTCATAGTCGAACATTCCCCATAATAGGCTGCTTGACATGTTTTTTGTCCCCAGGCAGTTATATTGGAGGACATCACACCTCTTATCAAACACAAAATGACAAAGTAATTTACCTCCTGCAGATCCCTGAACAATGGAGGCAATTCCAGAAGATTGAGGGCCTCTTAGTCCTTCGATGGTCATCTTAGATTGGTTATTAATACGTTGTTTCAGCTCTGCCTTCTCTGCCTCCAGCTGGTCAATATCTGCCTGCAGAGCATCCATCGTCTCCTCAAACTCCCTTAGAAATGGAAGCAAGGCATGCAAGCAGGAAAATAAAAACCAACAAAAAAAAAGTTAGGAAAAAAAAGGAAAGAAAAAAAATGTGAACTTAGTCTCCTAAGTTAGAATCATTCTTACTTTTCTTTCTTCTTTAACAGGGCAAGGTTCTCATCCAGCTTGGTCTGAATTTTCTCTACCCGTTCATCTGCATCTTTGGTGGACGTGTCAAGCTTCTTCTCCAGCAGGCTAAGTCGCACATTTGCCTCACTCAGTTCCTCACCCTGGTGCAAAGAGAAACAGCCAGAAACTGTTATTCCTGTTCTGTATTTTATTCTTGCCATTTCGAAATGGCAGTCATTACATTTACTCGTTACTTGGCACAAAAAGGTTTAATGATGTTCATCAAAGGTGTTTCCTTGAATATGTCACCTTGATTTTGAGGGACCTCTTGAGCTCCTTGATAACAGTCTCTCTATCTTCAAGTTTCACTCCAAGACCCTCAGCGTCTGTCATTTCTGCCCTGACAGTGGATGCTCTAATCTCCACAGGAGGAGTCTGAGGGCATGAATAGAAATTTAAGCAGAGGAGAAGAGGCCAAAAGCAGAAATATGCTTGGACTCTACTAAATTATGTGATTAATCAATGTAAATTAGTTTTTGCTTAAAAATACCTTGCCCTGTGGTCTGTCAGCATCGTACTCTCCTTCCTGCATGGCCGTGGCCAACTTGTTCATGGCCGCAATGAGAGAGCTGCATGACTGACGCAGACAGTCTGGACCGTTCACACCATGAGAGCCATACACCTTGGATAAATAAGTGTAGATTGTGTCAATCAATTAACACAGTTGCTGCCTTAAACAACCAGCTAAGACTAGTTGTCCTAAAACAACATTAACAAATATACACAGAAATAAGGAATAATGTTTAAAAAGATACGCTCAAGATCAATCTGACCGTGTTAAGAAATTGCTTTTGTGGTATACCTGATTTCTAGCATTGTGTCTTTTAAACAATATAGTATACCAGTAAAAAATAATGTACGTGATATATGGTATATCATTTGTTTACACTTTAACTACCTGCTCCACAGCCTTGCAAGCTATGTCTTCCAATTTCAGAGCGTTAAGCCCCTCCTGTTCCGCCAGAGTAGAAACCATCTGAGCTCCTGCTGCAGCCACCTCCTGCAGCACAGCCACCACTCGGGACTGCTGGCGCCTACACTCTGTTAGTGCCTCGGACACCTCCAAGACGAGACAAAATACAGTATGTCAATCATATTGGTACCAGAGATAGTTTTTTGGGCACTTCAATGTCAGTAACATTTTGTTAGGGTGAGACAAAAAAGGACATTTGCAATTTGACTATGTAAAACTAATACGATCTTTAGTTTCAGCCACTTTCAAAGTGTTTGTGAACTTACTATAATTTTTAGTTAATCATACCTGTAGTCCAAAATTAAGAGCTATTGGTACTCCCACTACATCTGTTCCTGGCATGCGACGGCGGATCTTTTTGCAGAACTGTTTGATATCAGAGCAGGAAGTGTCCAGGTCTTTAAGGAGAACACTAAGGCCAGTGCTCTCCTGACCTGCTGCCAGAAACGATCGAAGACGAGCTACCTCAACTCCCATGCAGTCCAGGGCACTCTGGGTAAACTGGATGGAGAGGATTTCAAATGTGAAGTTAGAAACAGCGCTACTCCATTCTGATTAAAGTTTAACTTCCTCCATATTTTCTCAAAGTGATAATAATTTTTCCTTAATTAAAAACATGTGTATCCAATGAAAAGTTATTATTATTACATATATTACATAAATTATTATTACAGTCACATTGTTTGGATGTCTTTTGGATTTTTTATCAATATGCTACTTGTTTGTAGAAACAAAGCTTGTAGTGAGGCTTTTTTTTTTTTTTTTTTTTTTTTTACTATTTGCTAGAATTGAATTAAAAAAATACCTTTATGTGGTCGGCCAGCTGCACTGTGCAGTCTTCAGTGTGATCTGCCAGATGGACACTGTACAGTTGCTGAAGGATGAAACAGTAAGAAAAGTATACATTTGGGGATTATCATGTCATAATTAATTGCAGTCTTTAAAAATAAAAAAATAACTGGTTGTGAGACCAACTCAAAAACATCAAACCAGTCTACCCAGCCAATATTTAGAAGTACTTTATAGGACCCTTTATATTTTGGGAAAACTGGGAATAAATAACTGATTGATTTGGAGTTTAAAAGACAAACATAACCCTTTAACATAAAAACATTATTTTGCTACCTGATAGTACTTGATGGCCTTAGTGAGAGGTTCAACCTGTACAGTCTCATCGAGTTGATCTTTATGCAGCAGGTCAATGAAATAATCCAGAGAGCGTTCATGGAAGCTCATTTCAGTGTAGAGTGTACCCATGCGTTTAAAAACCTCCACGCTGCAATCATTCAGAGCCCTAGAACAAGATCAGGGAAACGGTTAAATTCTTTTGTAAAGAAAATAATAATTAATAATAATTCTGCATGTTTGCCAACAGTCTAAAAAAATCTTTATTTATAGTTTTCTGACAACAAATTGTATATCATTTGTAAATCATAAGTGATGATTACTGTTCATATTTGTGGAGAGTGGCCTGTAGCAAGCTCAGGGAGTAGACAAGTCCAGAGGCAAAACTGCACTGTTCTCCAGGAGGCCCTCTGAGACCAGATCCATGGGCCATTTTCCCATTTAGGTCAAACTTCTCCTGGGCCTGTTTACTGATGAGCTCAGCCTACCAGTTAAAAAAAAAGACACACACACATACAAATGTGTTTATTACAGAAATACACCACACACAGGAAAAGACGCCAATTTATGATAAATGATAATAGTGAATAGGATTTGTACCCTTCTGTTCACCTCACGCACACACACAGATATATACCTTACAGATGAGCCTGGGGATGAGCAGAAGGACCAAAATACAGTCGTGATCTCCACCATGACGGAGGAAGGAGTCTGGCATGAAGGAGGTGAGTAGGGATACCTGTCTGTTTGACTGAGCAACTTCCATTTTTCTAAGCTCCATCTCAATTGCCTGGTAACACAGATGGCAAGGAAATGTTCTCAAAGATGAAAAACTAGTATACTCCAATGTGTCAATAAACCATGCATGGAAAGCATATGAAGGTGTCCTACCTTGGCATAGGCCCTGGTCTCTGCAAACTTGATCTTGAAGTCAAATAGTTCAGCCGGAGGTTGATGAACTTGCTCAGTATTTGCATTCTGCTGGCTGATCAACTCTCTGTTGGCCTCCTAGTAAACAGGGGAGAAAAAACATATACACTGTCTGGCGCTGCACTTACACAAAATGTAGGTGCCATTCTTCCTCATTCAGTGTATATGAACTGACTATATTCCTAACGGCTTAATTCCACCAGATGCGTGTTCGGTCCGTCTCCGCTCCGTTACAGCAGCGGAGGTGATAGGTTTTCACTTTATTCAATGTGTGTGCTTCCACTGTCAAGTCAGACAACGAAACAACATTAAAACATCAGGCTTATTTTCAGAATAAAACACTTCAGAAAAATGACCGTATATGTGTTTTAAATGCTTTTATACCAAATACATCATATTATCTCGCACTGTCCCGAGTAAATCTGTAAAATTACCGCAGGAATTCCTTTGTCTCAGCACTCCAGCTGTCCTGCTGTGCTCTCCTTGCTGCGCACTGAGAACGCAGCCTGTGGGTGTTGACGGACGAGGGTGCAGAGAGCCGTAACGGACCGGAGCGGACACGCAATGCACACATATCTGATGGAAGTTCTGGATAAGAATGCATGTTACTCTCCACTTCACCCACCTGTAGCCCAGCGGTGAGCTCTCTGTACTTGTTTATGGTCTGCTGGTAATCAGCCACAGTCTCCTGGGCAGCCTCTACCCTTTTGTCAGCCTCTCTGACCTTTGCTGAACCCAGGTCCAACTGCTCTCTTAGTTCCATTTCCGTTTCCCTGGCATTCTCCTGGAGTTCATCATTCATCTCATTTATAGCCTCCTATAATCACAGGCTTGAATTAGAGTCTTAAAACTTCGTAGCTCATTAATAAATAGGTCAGGACAATTTTTACAATTCTGCTCCAACTGACGTCTTACTGCTCTACAGTAGCTGTAATTCTACTTATTTTTTATATTCAGCCCTTCAGTGAAAGTGATGGAATAAGTTATAAAAAAAGAATGTGTCAGTTGTGTAATTAGACATCACAAATGTAGTTGTACAGACCAGATCAGTCACTGTTTCTCTCAGCTCTCGAACTTTCTCCTCAAGGTCAAGGTTCCTCTCTGTTAAGGTCTCCACCATCTCCTCTGACCCAAGAGCAGCATCCACCTGTTTCAAGAACATTCACACAAATAAGTAATAGTTATACTCTGGGTTTGTTTATCAGCGTTAATACATTAATTTCAGGCCTAAATTGCATCAAGATTATTTTTTTTAAATCACATGAACAGCATTCTATTTTGTTCTGTAAGGTGCACTATAGTCTTCCTGCTCTCTTGGTGATGGAAAAACCATACCGCTGTGTCCTTAGTTTCATTTAAAAAAAACTCTTAGACACTTAACACAGAGTTGCTCCCACTCCTTCATCGGCGGAGTATGAATGTGTATAAATGGGATAGGTTACTTATGATGGTCTCACTACATAGCAGCCTCTGCCATCATAGTGTGAATGGGTAGATGTGACCTGCGGTGTAAAAGTGCTTTGAGTAGTCAGAAGACTAGAAAAGGACTAAACAAGATCAAGTCCATTTAACAATTACCATTCTTTCAAAATAAAATAATTTCTTGTCAAGACAGGAAGTAAATTACACTTAGCTTAAGACAGTACAAAATAAAAGTATTACAACAACAGTTTTGAAATGCGAAATATTGGAATTTCAACACAGTGTGATGAAAATGACAATCAGGATTCACTTTTGAAATTCGGTTATTAAAGGAGCAATATGTAACTCTGACAAGTAGCATTTAAAATTGGTACTGCAGTCCAAATTCAAACATTTCAGAGACCTGCCCCCACCTCCCTAGAGTTGATGTGCACGCATGTTGCCATTTTGAGGACACAGAAGCTTCAGTGAGTATTTAGCCGGTCTCGGAACGTTTCTGCGCTCTGGTTTTCTTTATTATTGTTATCCAGGGAGCAGAATCAGACTCATATCGGCTGACTTTACCTGTTCCTTCAGCTCATCAATAGTGGACTCTGCCTGCTTGACCTCTTCCTGCAATTTTTCCTTCTGAGTCCTCAGAGTTTCCAGCTCAGAGTTTTTTTTCTCCATCTGCTTCTGCAGCTTCACATGTTCCTGCTTCTCTGAAGAAGACAGGTCACGCATCCTAAGGGATTATTTAAAAATATAGAAATTTAGACCAATATGTTGACATCTAAAAATAACCACAATTAATCCTAAAGGATACATTCTAAATCAGATATTTAACTGACCGAACCAATGCCTCCTTTAGTCTACCATTCTGCTCCTCAAGCTGTTTGACATGGTAACTTGAAGCAGCTCCATCAGAGCCTGCATGACATAAAGAAAACACACCAAAGTAAGGGAAAGCAGAGTAAAAAAAAAAAAAAGACCTGGCAAAAAAAAAGATAAGGAGAGCAAGATACATAACAAGACAAACCTTTTTCTGAAATCTCATGTCTTAGGATCTCCAGGTCCATGGACAGCTCCTCTACTTTCTCCTTCAAAGTGTCCACCTCCACTTGCAATGACTCAGCACGCTCTTCTGCCATCTCTTTGTCCAGTGTGGCCATTTCTATGGCGTCTGCTGTGTCAGACATCTCTTCCATGTAATGGTCCTTGGCCTCCTGTGCCTCACGGGCTTCCTACAGGGAGGATGTATACCAATAAACACTAGACAGTCATGATGACAGTTTGACTGCTTAATTTATTCTATAGGCTTAGGCAATATCAGTACATTTGTGTAAAAATGTGTAGTACATATAGGAAATAATTTTGTATATTTAGTATATTATTTTTTTAATGAATCAAATATTTTTTCCAATACATATACTGTATATATATATTTTTTTTTACCTTCTTTGCCTCTTTGAGTTGTTTCTGCAGTTCAGCCTGTTGCTCCTGCATTTTGTTCTTCCACTCCTGAAGCTGCTCAAGTTGGATTTTGTGTTTCTCAAGCTCCTTCAGCTTGGCCTTGTCCTCAGTCCGCTTCATCTTCAGCGTTTCTAGTTTTTCGTCGAGGTCCTTCACCTGAGCCCGCAGTGAGTCCTCCTCCTGAGAAGGTGAAGGGGAAAAACAAGAGAACCATTTAAATGTGCTTCATCTGGACTTCATGGGTCCCATTATTTAATCTGCTGCAGCAGTGTTACTTTTATTGAAGCAAAAACACCAATCCCACCACCAAAAAAATAGCAAGATAATAGGTGTTTATTTGAATATAATTTCCTCCAACAAGGAAATATCACCGTTGTAGGTTGAATAAGTATTTCATGCAGTTCAACCATGCATCATCACCAAATTTTGTACTGTGAGGACATTACTAATGTTATGTGTTTGTTAATAAACTCATTCCATGTATTATCAGCATACATGCAGCCTTAAAATCAATCTCTACCTGCTTGGACATGGCAGGTTCCACCTGATAAAAAAGTACATTGGAGAAGCTAATTAAAATGAACTTTTTTATATATATATTTATTGGCATTTGTTTTGTAAATTGGCTTTTGTAATTGCCAGCGACCCACCTTGCTTGGAGTTGCAGGGACCTGGGCTGCCACTGCTGCAGGCGACCCGCTGGGCTGAGGTATAACAGGAGCTCCTAGTGCACCCTGGGGGGAGGACAGTCCAGCCTCATTTACATCACCGGACAGGGAGGACGACAGGCTCTCACGAGACGCCTGTTGATGGATGCAGGCATGTGTAGTTAAGTGAAGAATCAACACAGGAGGAAAGGGAAAATTACGTGATGTTAAGTATTTAAATGTCACTAACCATCAAATAATGGAAAACACAGTTTCTCCCATAGAAAACATGCACCTTAGATATACCAAGTACAACAGTGATCATCCCATTTTATGTGCTGTGCTCAGGTTGGGATCAAATATGATTTTTCAATTTTCATGCAACCTTTCAGGACCAAAAATGTCACCTCATGGTGTTCCAAATAAGCATTGCTGTCCCACAAATTCTCATACACATCACTTTGAGTGTAATAATCTGGTAGAGCCCTTCACCTGTGAGCCAAAAAACAACAAATCCCCAGTTTTGAGGTACCAAACCAATCACCACTCCCTGTCAAGTAAAAGTTGAGGTACCCTGATTTTACTGAGCGTACCATGAGCGACAGAATGGGGCGGCCAGATGGACGTACCAAAAGAGAAGGGAGGGAGGTGGCAGGTGTGAGACGACCTGGAGTGCTCCACTGACACATTTTTATAATAAAGACATTGTGTTAGGACTCAAGATTCATTTGTACAATTCTAGTACAAAGTTAGCTTGACATTAAAGTTCAACAGGCATTTCAATTACAATCTTTAGACAAAGCCTAAAATAATCGAATTAAAAAACTCAAATGTTTTACCACGTTTTTGAGCGGAATGGAAAGCACAACATAAATACAGTAAATGACTTACAAAGCAAGTCATTCATTTTATAAATTCCTTTTTATTACCGGTACTTACTTTCAACCTCAACCAACAACTAACAGTACAGCTAATATTAGTCTCTTGCAGCCCACTCCTCAGTACTTAAACTGTGCTCCCATCCCCTGTTACAATGCGTAAATCTATCTTTCAAAATATTACTCAGCGATTATTGATCCCCACTTTTCGCAAAAATCCCTCCGTGACTCCACAGACCCCATGCTAAACTACCGTTAGCTGCTGTTGCTCTCTGTAAGCCGAGCAAAGATAGGAGGCCTTTGAGAACACACCCTACGTCCCTTCTGTGGTGCTTTCGTGGAAATTTCGGACGAGTCCCTCACAATAAAAATGTGCCTACAGGCTTGTATAGGCAACTGAGAGAGACAGTGAATGTCTAATTATCACATCAGATTACAGTCCACTTACATATAGAGGCAAAAACATGCAAGTAATTCTTGTGAAAAGTTACATATAGCCTCTTTAACTGTCAAAATACCAAACAACCATCAGAGCTATACAAAACAAACTTCATTATAGACCAAAATAAAAAATATTTCTTAGTCAAGGTTCCATTTACTCCAATATTATTCATTTTCAAATTACACTTAATAAACTAATGAAGTCCCAGTTGTCTTCTAAACTGCAGACAAGTAATGGTATATATTTCACATCACACTACACATGATGTATGACTTTTGAAAAGACTTGAAACACTGAAGCAGTTGCCTTGTACAGAAGTTAAAACCTTAAAACATGTACACAATATAAGTTAATAAGTCATCAAATTTGATGCAGTTTGATCTGCCCTTTCTAGTTTAGACAAGCTCACCTTTGCAGAGCGGCGAGCAGAGGACTGGAGTAGAGGAAGAGGTGAGTTGCATAGAGGGATTTGCACACACACAAATGTACAACGACACACGTCCAATAGCAAACCGAGATAAGAGATTAGCAGCAAATAAGACACATACTCGCTGTTAGTTCATATCCACGTATCATATCTTTGATGGCTGCATGCACCATTAACAGTGTTTAAGAGAATAGTGATATTTCACTATTTAAGCCGTTAGAGCAGAATAAAATGTGAGCTCATGCAACAGAGTAAGTCTCGTAACATCAATGGACGTCAAGGCAAGAAAACAACAGATACCAATGGGATTATATTTAAACTATTATTTTTCATTTCTTAGTGAATGTGCTGAATGCTTTCACCAAACTAAATAAATAAAGTGGGGAAACAAACAGCTGGTGAAAAATATGGAGCTTCTTCAAAGAAACCAAAAGAAATAAGAGTGAAAATGACATTCATCAATAACAAGTGATGTCACCATGTCCCATGCAAACGTCCAACATGTAAAGGGGTAACTTTAATGACAAGTTGCCACTTGAGTGTTATTGACAACAGCCAAAGCAAAAGCAAATGTGCTTAATCAAATTGTTTCTACCTTTTTAACATTCACAGGTGTCTGCAAAGATATAAAGAAAACAAAAATATGGAGTCAAACCTAGAGGTGAGAGGCGTTACAAAAACGTATTCCCATGGTACAAAAATGACATGGGGAAAGTCGTAAAACAACCTCTGGTCAGAATAATCAAGTGATAAATTAGATTGAGGATTGAAAGACACAACAACACTCAAAATGAATACGTTGCTTTTCTTGTCTTATTAATTTTGTTCAACACATTTTAACAATTGGAACTGCTCTGAAAAAGGCAAGTGTTGACTACAAATGTCAGAAATGCACTTAAAAAGAATTGAAATGTGGACAAGCCATATTTCTCAAAGCAAATGTACGCATTAAGATGGCAGGAATACAACCATCTTTTAAGAGACGTCATGTAAACAAACCGACAAAGGAAAATAAGAAGGTGCAAATGGTGACCTACCTGCTTGGTTATTTTTGGAGTCTCTGGAATGTCTGGAGGAAACATTAAGAACTATTATTTACTGTTATATTATTATTATTATGAACTTTGAGGTACTGTGTTTAAAAAAGAATTAATGTATGTGTTGGTCACACTAACCTTTTTGTCTAGGAATCTTTGTAATGCCTGACTCAGGAGTATCTGGAGAGGTGGCACAGGAGCTTTCTTCCACCACCTGGATCTTTACAGAATTGCAAGGAAAATAGAGGTCTGACAAAGACTTGGTGGACAACGAAAACATCCTTGATCCTTGTAACCATAAATGTAAAAAAGAATGAATCACCGGATAAATCATCATATTAACAGTACATTCATATAATGAAAGTACAGAATGGCAAATCCCCTGGCCCAGACGGGTTCGTTGTTGAATTTTATAAAGCATATTCAAACCTTATAGCCCCACATTTGGTTAATGTCTGTAATGAATCCTTTGCTGGTGGCAGACTGCCCCCAACCCTATCTGAAGCTAATATTTCTCTTTTATTAAAAAAAGACAAGGATCCCCTCGAATGCAGCAGCTATAGGCCCATCTCACTTTTAAATGTGGACCAAAAGATTCTCGCTAAGGTCCTAGCCACTACCTGCTCTGATTTCCGCAGACCAGACTGGGTTCATGGCTGGAAGGAATTCGTCATTCAACACCAGGCGACTCCTTAACATTATTGGCTCCCCCAACCCTGTCGTACCTGAGGTGGTCATTTCTTTAGACGCTGAGAAAGCGTTGGACAGGGTTGAGTGGGAGTACCTGTACTATGTCCTGTTAAAATTTGGTTTCGGCTGTGATTTTATTGCATGGATTAGACTGCTTTATGACTCCCCAACTGCCCATATCTTAACAAATGGTGTGAGGTCGCCCTCCTTTGCCCTTCGCCGAGGTACCAGACAGGGATGTCCCCTCTCCCCCCTCTTATTTGCTCTCGCTGTCGAGCCGTCGGCCATTTGGCTTCGGGGGGAGGGGAGAGTCGAAGGCATTACCAGGAACAATTTCTCCCACAAGTTGACCCTGTATGCGGATGATCTGCTATTATATGTGTCAAACTAGGCCTCCTCCATCCCTGTTATTACAGATATTTTAGCCCAGTTCGGCAGATATTCTGGTTATAAACTGAATTTTAATAAAAGTGAACTTCTCCCTATCAACCTCCTGTCTAGGAGGATGCCATCGTCCTCTTTCCCATTTAGGGTCGTTTCGGAGGGGTTTCGATATTTAGGCATATTCGTCACTGCTTCTTTTAACGACCTTTTTAACAAAAAATGTTGGCCTCTTATTGATAAGTGTAAGCTTGATATGAGTCGCTGGTCCTCTCTCCCTCTCTCCTTATCTGGCAGAGTTAACCTGGTAAAGATGGTGATTCTACCTAAATTCCTTTATTTGTTCCAACATATTCCAATTTTTATGAGAAGATCCTTCTTTCAGCAGCTAGACCAGATGGTGTCGTCATTTCTGTGGTTAAATAAGCCACCCCGTATTAAAAAAGCTGTTTTACAACTCCCCAAAAACTTGGGCGGTCTCGCATTACCCAATCTTATCCAATATTATTGGGCGTGCAACATTAACAAAGTTAGTCATTTGCTTGATAGGGGAGCTGACACGGGTCCCTCATGGGTTCAGATAGAGCTACGGTCCTCGAAGTTCTCTTTACAATCCCTCCTCACTGCACGTCTTCCGCTCAAGATTCATAATGTCTCACAGAACCCTGTTGTTACGAACTCACTGAAAATTTGGACGCAATTCCGTAAATACTATGGTTTGAATGAACCCTCAACCTTAGCCCCGATTCTTAGGAACCATCTATTTCCACCCTCCCTATCTGACCCTACTTTTATTATCTGGCGAAGTCACACACACGTTTTGGTCTTGTCCGAGCCTTACTGGCTTTTGGCGCCAAATTTTTGACACACTTGCGGTGGTGCTTGACGTGGATCTTGGCCCTGAGCCTTGCACGGCCCTGTTTGGTTCCCCCCCACTTGCAGCACCTAGTTTCCCTATGACAAAGCGGCGGGTATTGGCCTTTACAACTTTACTGGCCAGCCGCCTTATCTTGTTTAAATGGAAACGTGCTCTCCCCCCTTCACACAATAGCTGGCTTAGGGAGGTCCTAATTCATATTCAACTTGAGAAGGTTAGACTCTCTCTTGCGGGTCCTGTTAATGTTTTCAACAAAACCTGGCAGCCCTTCATAGAATAATTAGACAGAACTATTATTCACCCAGAAAGTGACTAGATGATGCCCCCCCCCACCTCCAGTTCGTTTTTGTTGTTGTTTGTATTGTTTTTTTTTGTTTTTTTTTTAATCTCTTCTATTTTATTTGTAACTTCAATAGTGGTCATGTTTTTTTTTGTTTTTTTTTGTTTCTTGTAACAATGGGTGGGAAGGGATAATGGGTAATTACAGTTCAGTTGTAGAAGCCGTTCTGGCTTAGGTTAAGTTGATTGTTGTTTATTAACATACTCTGTGTATAACGAACTTCCTACTGCCTTCAGATAAGATCGCCTAGATACATTGTATGTGTCAAGTATTGCTGGACCAAAATCTAATAAAAAGAGTTATAAAAAAAAAATAAAAAAAAATGAAAGTACAGAAGTATTTTTTAATATGTCGTATAAGAAATATTTTGCATTATTCATATCATTTGTCCCATGCATAATATCAGGTAACTGGGAAAACCTG
The DNA here is from genome assembly GCA_020745685.1 of Tautogolabrus adspersus. Lineage (NCBI taxonomy): Eukaryota > Metazoa > Chordata > Actinopteri > Labriformes > Labridae > Tautogolabrus > Tautogolabrus adspersus. The sequence goes on along the minus strand of CM036556.1, from coordinate 6,557,322 downwards.
ATGTAACATAAATCATATTATAGGGTGAGTGTCTATTTACACTGTGAAAACCATGCACCTCAACCCACACTCAACCACCCCTGTCATTGAGAAAAAATAAAGATAAATAACTGATGGGATCACACCACAGTAATTTAAAGGTTAAATGTCATCATCAAACTGCCATATCCATTCATCTTTATATTTACAACTCATTAATGTAACTTACCTGGGACTGTCTGACAAATATTCCATGATTTTCCTCACAGGTAAAGTAGCGTTTCCCTTGAACAGTGCCATCATTCTTGCCTTTGGGTTCATTGAGAATGACACCCACCCATTTCCCAGAGGCAAAAAGGGTAGCGCCAATATAGGCAACAGTACCACGCTGACCCTTCCCTATCACCTCTACTACAGAGCCAATCTAGGAGAGGGTGAGCAGAGAAAAGAATATTATTCATAACTTGATAGTATTTTTTTTATTATTTCTTATTTTTCTTTTGTTTGTAAGACCATCTACCAACCTTTGGGGGTTTTCCACTTTCCACTGTTCCTGTACTGCTCATTTTGCTGATCAGTGGGCTTGTCAGCTGAAAGATTGAGAGATAAGGAATGTAAAAAGTAGTTTATGAGGGACAGAAACGAGGGAAAGAAAAGATAATTGAGGCTTGAGTTGATTACCGATGAGCAAAACGTGGGGAAAAGGATTGAAACTGTTAAAAGAGAGGTTATAGCATTGTATAGAATATATTGTTTAAATTAGAGAACTCCTCAGTAATTATCTCTTTCTATGTCTCTGTCTTGGTCATACTGTAAAGGGAGTGGAAGTATACATGACATCAACATTTCATTATTTGCTGCCAAGTCTGCTCAGGACCCCCACAACACTGAATTGTTATATTTGCAAAAATAGAGACCCATAACTCTTACAAACCAAGCTATTAGTACAGTGTTAGCTGCATGAGTCAAACATGACAAGAGTCTTAAGGGCACAAAGCAAAGCAAACAGACTCCTGCACCAAGTCATATGTTCTGGACCACAATACACTTCTTTATAAACTAGCCATATTCCAAACTTGGTTACACAAAGATGCTCATTCAAGACAAACTAGGACTGCAGAAGAGTCTAATCCTTTTTGTGGAACTGTAGGAACATGTGAATTCACACTGCCATAGGGCAGAAGAAATTATCTCTTGAAATACTTTATGATAGAGTGCTATATTATTGTCTTTAATTTATGTTCAGAGATAAAAAGAGGACATTTAAAAAATGTCTAGATTATTTTTTACTAAAATTAAGTGGGGACAAAATCTTGCTTGTGGATGTTTAAAGGAAGGACAGATACATTATCTTCTCTACTCTTTATCATAAGGTAACCAAATCACATTCTTCTTCCGTCAAGGACCCAAATTTGCAAGAAGACCAATTCTACATCCAGTTTATGGTGAGTTCGAAAAACATTAATCTTTTATAGTTTTAAGTTATAGTGTGACTTTAACTAATTAAGTAAATTAATCAATATTATGTACAATAAGAGCTATTTATCAGCATTAAATGTTCATAATACTTACCCGGGGGGTATAAGAATGTCGCCTGTTCATAGCCATGGTAGTGAGTTCAGATTATTTCACCTCCGTAACAAGGATAAATCTCAAGCTAATTTTTAAAATCTTATTTCACACACCTTCCTCTTTTCCAGAGAAAGGAGAGGCCAATACAAGACCGCGATTTAAGGGAGGGATCAGTTTGCGGTGCATCACAAAACCTCACTACTAATGCTGCATTCATGTGCTGCTCGGGTGGTCCAAGTTTCCGAGTTGGGAAGTCGTTCTTCCGACTTAAGTGTGTTCACGTGATTTCAGTTCGGAAAGTCTTAATGTTGAAACAACAGCAAAAATCAGTGATGGTGTTATTAACAAGATTAGTGAAATGTAACTGTTACAAGTTATATTTGAGCGAAAAGTTGATGTGCAATGCGTGAATTAATAATTAATTATGTTAACATTGACAAAACCTATTTCCTCCCCCCAGGTGATGACGTCAAGAGGGCAAATCGGGCACCTAATTCTTTTCCGAGATGTTGTCCCGACTTGAGCAGGTGTTCATGTACATTTTACAACTCGGAAACTCCTTTTTCCGATGTGCCCGACACCACATGAATGCAACATAGTTTGCACAAAGGGAGGGTAATATGTATATTTTGCCTCTGAAGGAGACACTTGAAAATGTAATGACCTACATTCACATGACTTTATCTATATAATACTACAACTATGTTTGACATTTGTTTCATCGTAAAATCATCATATTTCTCAAGTATCTGACGCAACCTAGTAAATGTTAACTATGCCCCTGTTTAACCATGTAATTCGTTACCGTTTTCTAAAATATCTTCTAAATTTACATATTTTCTATAATGAAATGGCAAATACAAAACATGCACAATGTGAGACGGAGCTGAGTGCAATGGGGGACACATCAAACATAAACAAGCTAGCTTACGTCTTTCTGCTTTAACGTTGCTGCTCAGCTACGTCAAGCTAACTTGCGTTCAAGTTGACACAGGCAGTCATACACAACATATTAAATTTACCTTGTATTAACTTTTTCCTACGTCTGATTCCAAGTAGTAAAATCAAACATCAGAACTTAGCTAGCTAACAGCTAGCATTACAGCTAACGCTCAACGCTTACACTTTCCGTATTGTTTTGGTAGAAGCAAGTCAAAGTCGGAGAGAAAAGAAACGTTATTATAAGAGGCTTATAGTGTTTTATAATGTACCCACCTGGCATACACAGAGAACAATATTTTATAAAGTAGCTGTATGGTTTGATCTTGCTAGGACTTGGAGAGATCCTTCTTTATTCTTCCTTTAGGTGGGTTTGTGGCGGTTGGTGACCAGCTTAAAGGTGCATTACCGCCTCCTACTGGACTGGAGCGAACAACACTTCATTCAATATTATATTAGTATTATTATATTAGCCTATATTTGACCTCTATATAAAAATATTATATTAAACATCTATAAAAAGTTTCAAGTAGGCCAATCCAATTATTATTTAGTTATCTAATTTTGCACAATAACCCAACTGTGTAAAAACAACCCTTGATTATAGGAATAAAAGTTGGGTTTGTTTGACTTTGTTTTGATTTTTCATTACAATAGATAATTTTGATTGAGGATTGAGAAATTTTGAAGTACACAGTGGTGCAAAACTAGTACCGATGACCTTTTGCTTGCGTAAATAGACGGTTAGTTTCGTTCAGCGTCTCTCTGATGCACATCAACATGAAATAAGCCAGAAACCAATGATGCACCTTTGACCAATCAGAATGCGGAGCAGAGGCTGTGCCTGTACCGGCCGGCTGTCAGACACTCCGTGGACAAAGCTCCTGACAGCACGGTAACGACTGAAGCGGGGTCTACCTTTACTAGGCTATCCCTTCTGTAGAAGCAAGGTAGAATGTTTTTGGTAGCTTTTAATCTGATTCACATTTTCACTCCTGGAAAAGTTTCGCCGGGTGTTTATTTTGAATTCCTATGCTTCTAAAAGGATGACTCTAAGGCGGTAGGCTACGCGCAAGTTACAATGAATCGTTATTCCGGTGTTATGAATTGTTTAGCCTACTTTCAAAATAATAACTAGAATACGGTGGTCCAGCTTGTTTTGTGCTTCTGGTCTTCTACAGCTAACCCTGTTAGGCTACAGAAGAGTTTAACTCGATGATACGCGCGCTATTACTACCTGAGTGGGGAACCTGACTGTTTACCTGGCCCTCCTGTACATTCTAACAGTGTCATTCTATCCCATAGAGCCATTAAATAATGTTTTTTAAATGAAGCAAGACAGGAAAACTTCGGCCAAATAGTTTATTTCCAACGGAGGGTGTGGAGTGGAGTGTGACACGTTACGTCATTTATTTCTCTGTCCCATCTACGTTGCAAGAATTGCACTGCATTCAACAAGTCGCCTGCATTCTGCTTGCCAAAACCTTATTCCCACGGCATTTCACTTTCTCAAGTGTCTTTTTTACTTGATGGCAGTCTCACCAAGGCTATGCGACCGGTTAGGCTATTGGCCGAAATCTTGTGATGCTGTCGCTATTTCACTTTTCACGAATGTGTTTAGTGTTGTGCTTTGCTTAATTTAGGGCGACTTTAATCGGCCGCAGACTAAAGAAATGAAACAGAAAGTGTTTTTTTCCCCTGTAGGCCTTGTCCAAGTAGTTGGTATGTTGGCTATATAGCATACACTCAACGCACACGAATTGGTATCATATGATCCGGCAACCCTTTTCTAAAACGGGGATACATGGGAATGGGACTTTAAAAACTATAGTTTTTCGGATTGTGTTCAATCAATAACAATAAATAGACTACTAAGCCTAGGCCTACCTATTAGATCAAACAGTGGAATGGTGATGAAATTGAGAAATAGATGTTGCACTAGTTAAAAAGAAATAGACAATGACTATAGGCCATACACAAATACGCTTTATTCTTCTTTAAAAGTTATAAACCAACACTTTTAACACTGCAGTCGGCATTCAAGGGCTGACTGAAGTCAACTGCTGGACTGATATACACTGCTTGCATCGAAATCTGAACCATTGTTGAATGTCTGCCTCACCACTCAGCAATTGCTCCAGTGAGATATCCCCCACTATTTGAACATTGTCAGCAGTAGCAGTCACTCTGTGATTACTTCCTGCCTAAAATGTGTGGGAAGACACAACTGCAAAATGGTTTATCTAACTTGATTGGTTACCTTTAGATTACAGGTGAGGAACTTTTTCCAGCTCCACTTTTCAATTCACGTATTTAAAAATGTGGTTTGTTTCTTTGCTTTTTTTTATGGATTTATTTTCAGATGGCTGACGTTGAGCTGGTGAAGAAGATGCTTCGGGCTGTCCTCCAGGCCAACAAAGGCGGAGTGTCATTGTCACATTTGAAATCAGAGTATAAGGAGCTAACCGGGGAGCAAATACCACACAAACAGATGGGATACAACCATCTGGACACAATGCTAGCCAGCATGCCCTCTTTATTACGCATGGAGCGAAACTCCTCTGGAGAGGTGTGTTTGGCTGTGTTGCAGATGGATTTTATATCCATTTAGAAATTGTTAAAAAAATACATTTTTCGTTCTGCCTCAATGAAGCAAGATCACTCAATGTTATCAATCTGAACATCAACCAGTCAGAACGTTGTTACTTATACATTTTTGTCTTTCTTTTTCTTCTCTACTTTTTTCTTTCTCTCCTCTCCTCTAGACAGTGTGTTATGCCTCAGGGGCCGAAGAGACGACACATTTAGCCAAGGTTGTGGCTCGTCAGCGCAGCTCCAAGAAGACAGGCCGACCCCACATGGTTAATACCCAGATGAGGGTCAAACCAGGGGCCCCACTCGTCTTCAATGGTAACATTTGGACCACTTTTTGAGGCACTTTTAAGCTGTTACAAAGTCAAACAGTAGTTTCATTTAGAAATACATACATTTTCTATATGTTATTTTTATTTTTAGCAGGCAAAGCTTCTGGTTAGTCACAAGACTTTTGTGGTTGCATCAAAACTGAACAACATTATTCTGACCCACATCAATTCATGAAAAGTTTAAAAAATGTGGGTACATGTGGTATTTCACAGTTTCTGTTTGAGATACATACATACAAAAAGAGGATTTTGGTTCCCTTTGGGATAACCATTACATACTGGACAACAAGTGCAAACGCATGGCAACATACGAAATGATATACATTACGACAAAAATGCAATATATTTATGAACGATATAAATTCAAAGGCACATCCAAAGTCAATAATAATGCAATGACTGAAATGAAATGAAAAAACATACTGCAACTAAAAGATTTAAAGCAAGTCTGGCCTGGACTCTGACACTGGGGATGAGAGAGAGCTGAGTGGAGGATTATTTGTTTTTTTATTTGTAAATTTTATTTCATTCATCGACCAAACAATACAATTAAATACATACATTACATTTAAAATGTTGAATGAAAAGGAGCAGAAAGAAGAGTAATCTTGTAAAATCTGCCCCTCTTCCACAAGACATTAATTAACAAAACACATAATTCAAACCTGACAGGATCTGTCAGGGTAGCCCTGGGATGCCTCTGGCTAGCACAGTTTAAGTAGCCTGTATTAAGAAAATGTACATCCAGTACTTGAATTTCAAAACAATTATGCAAGCAGACAGATACACTATGTTCAGGACTGAAGACATACATCATGTTTAAATGTGTACAAAGACATCAGCTAATATACTCCATGACTGTGTAATCAAACATTCATCTGATCCTTAAGTCATTTTAATAAACCCGTTTCTTACATAAGTAGACTGAAACGTAACAGACCTGCACATCTGCACACATACAAACCCACAAACACACATGCACAAACGCATCCGGAAAAACAGCACATACACCTCCACTAGACTATGATGGTGCAGAATATTCTTAGTCAGAGGTAGGTGGTGGTAGTGCATGGACAACAAAGGAGTGGCGGGTGGAAATGGAAAGCAGAGGGATGGTGAAATAGAGGGGAGGGAGGAGTTAGACAAGAAGGGGGAGTCAGAGAGAAAGGAGAGAGAGAGAGAAGAGTGGGATGCTAAGATGAGGCTAACACAGTCTTTGGCTGTTGAGACTCATCTGCAGATGAAGACCAGTTGATTCACAGATCAACCTCTCTATTAGTCTCTTTTTTTCATGGTAATACTTGCCGCCACTGCCTCCTCAGGATATTGATATTTATGCTGAGACAGACCAGAGACTGTGTGTCCATGCTGGTGAGGTGACGCAGCAGCTACTATAGTGAGGGTGTCAAGTGCTTGTCCTAGCCTATACTGTATTTGAATGTGGATTCAAGTTTGAGCCTGCCTGTGTGTGACTGCACAGTTTTTGCAATGTGTGTTTGTCAGAAAGTATTATTAATTGTATGGATATGATATTACTGCTTGCAGCCCACTGCTAGTAGATTGTAAGTAGCATCTGCTGAGAGGGAAGAGAAAAATATTTAAAAAATCATAATCACCTTCTGATGACTTTTAAAACACTGCTTGGTCACCTGGTCACTTAGAAGATTATCTGGCATTCAGCAAAAACGAGGTATTACAAAGCAGGAGAAGGTTGTAGATCCTCCAGACAAAAATGGATGAAGAGGAAATAGGACCAAGAAATTAAAAAGAAGAAGTCAATTAAATGGTTTGGGGAAAAAAATGTTTACTGATCACTGCACTAAGAAGAAATGTGTTGTTAGTCATGTCATGCTGTGTTTGAATGATGTAACAATGAAGTGGTGACAGGCTTGAATTGTTGATGCTGTGTCGGGATAATTTTTCTTGACTTTTTTTTTACTGGTCATAAAAAACAACCATGGATTACAGCTAGTGGGTTTTGGGATCATTTTTAAATAACCCTTATTTGTGAAGATACCTTTTGAGAAGTGATGTTATCAGAAATAGTAGATAATTAAGGGTTGAAAGAGTTTTTAGTAAAATTCATATTTTTTGTTATAGCATGTACACCGGCCACTTGAACATGGCATGGTTGTTGGTGCCAGACGGGCTGGTCTGAGTATTTCAACGACTGCTTATCCACTAGGATTTTCACACACAACCATTGAAATGGTTTAGAGAGAATGGTCTGAAAAAGAAGAAATATCCAGTGAGCGACATTTCTCTGGGCGAAAATGCCTTGTTGATGCCAGAGGTCAAAGGAGAATGGCCAGGCTGGTTCGAGCTGAAAGAAAGGCAACGGTAACTCAAATAACCACTCGTTACAACCGAGGTATGCAGATGAGCATCTCTGAACGCACTACACGGCGAACTTTGAAGCAGATCGGCTACAGTAGAAGGAGACCACACCGGGTGCCACTCCTGTCAGCTAAGAACAGGAAACTCAGGCTACAATTCGCTCACAAAAATTGGACAATTGAAGATTGGAAAAACGTTGCCTGGTCTGATGAGTCTTGATTTCTGATGTGGCATTGGGATGGTAGGGTCAGAATTTGGCGTAAACAACATGAAAGTATTGATCCATCCTGCCTTGTATCAACGGTTCAGGCTGGTGGTGGTGGTGTAATGGTGTGGGGGATATTTTCTTGGCACACTTTGGGCCCCTGTGTACCAATTGAGCATTGTTTAAACGCCACAGCCTACCTGAGTATTGTTGCTGACCATGTCCATCCCTTTATGACCACAGTGTACCCATCTTCTGATGGCTTCTTCCAGCAGGATAACGCCCCATGTCACAAAGCTCATATCATCTCAAACTCGTTTCTTGAACATGACAATGAGTCCACTGTACTCAAATGGCCTCCACCGTCACCTGATCTCAGTCCAATAGAGGACCTTTAGGATGTGGTGGAACAGGAGATTTGTCTCATGGATGTGCAGCCGACAAATCTGCAGCAACTGTGTGATGCTATCATGTGAATTTGGACCAAAATATCTGAGGAATGTTTCCAGCACATTGTTGAATCTATGCCATGAAGAATTAAGGCAGTTCTGATGGGAAAAGGGGGTCCATCCCGGTACTAGCAAGGTGTACCTAATAAAGTGGCCGATGAGTGTATATTGTACTCTACCACACATTTTTACTTGTAAATTTTGAAATACTAGGGTTAGTTAATTACTTAATTTACCATCAAAACTATTACCATGAGTTAATATCCAGCTTTGCTGTCTCCAAAATAGGTACACCAGCTCCTAGTACTACGTAGTTCATATATTTGATCCTGTTTGTTTTATCTGTACAAAAACCAAGACCAAAAGCCAAAACGGCATGTTGTTCTTTTACAGGAGTTAACAGCAGTGGGTTTGTAACAAATCATGCTTTGATTATGTTTAAATAGTCAGCTTTATATCAAAGTAAAATTTAGCCAATTTCTGTAATTTTAGATGTTGTCATTGTCATTGTTTGTTCAGTCACATAATTGTAAGCCACATGATCAGCAGCTTATTTCCTGCCATATATTTGTTTTCATTTACCGATATTAAGCAAGCTAGAAAACAGAAGTCTCATTTAAAAACATTGTGTACATACAAAACAGGGCCTGAAACTGGCATACGCCACTTCCAACACAAAGTTTATGATCTATTCGATAGGAACAAACGCAACGGGAAAATGTGCAAACTGGTAAGCAAAATATGTGTCACATGGACATGTATACACATATTTTAGAGCAGGGGTGTCAAACTCATCTAGGAAGGGGGCCATAATTGTTCAAATGACTTCATGAGGGCTGGAACATTTTTGCCAACATCAATATGACTCAACAGATGGATATATAGGCTATTTTGACTTTTTATTTTGACTTTAAATCTTGTAATATAAGGTACTTGTACCATTAACTCTGCATTGCATGTGGGGACAAAATAAAACAATTTAAATGACGAAAAAACTAAGTGGTTAACAGCAACAAATCCTATACGCTATCCTTGCGAAATTATTTTTTAAAAGATCTGAATTTATGATTTAAAAGCCTGTTTTTACAGCTGTAAAACAAAATGATCTGTCTTTTCAAACTGTACCGGAGAAAAGAAAAGTGTGACTAATAGCCTTACAAAAAGTAAGTTTGGCTATCTCTTCTTAATTCGAGGAAGCATTTTACTTCTGCACCTCGACTTAACCAGCAGACCACTGTGTGATAAGGCAGACTTTGCATTGTATCAGGTCTGGATTTGAATGAAATGTTCAGTTATAATTACATTTTAATCATCTGCTGAGAGTTGGGGATAAATGTGCCATAGGCATATGTCATGCTCTAACTTTCCAGTAATCAGGAATTTTTTTTTTAACTCTGGCTAACATAAAAATAAGTATTCAACTTATAAAACCAGTTAATATGTATTTGACATTACTTTTAGTATTATAATCAGGGGTTAAACAAGTAAGGAGATGCCAGATGCTCAACCCCAGCATATATCCACACTTTGTCTTCATTTTGAGACCGAGTTTTCTCAGGATGGAGATTTTTTTAAGCGGAAACAGCTGCTTTTTGTGGCTCACTCTAGGTAGGAAGCTTTGTTATAATGTCAAACTTCTATCCCATCTGTCAAGATGAGAAACGAGTAGGAAGTGTGGACAAAGTTGGACGGACACTGATTGATGTGAGCAATTTGACATAATGTAAATCAATCAATCAATCTTTATTTGTATAGCGCCAATTCATAACAAGTGTTATCTCAAGACGCTTTACAAAAAGCAGGTAAAGGACCTTACTCTTTGTCTATTAATATTTTTTTTAAAACAGGTAAAAAAACCATGCTCATTGTTATGTTACAAAAAGCAGGTAAAAGACCTTACTCATTGCTATATTATAAGGACCCGGCTTAATCGTAAAGAGTTCGACCCTCCCTGCTGTAGCAGACAAACAATATGTGCTCTCTAACCTTCACAGCATTCACAAGCATCTCATCTTTCTGTGTCAGAAAGTTTATTTTCTTAATCTTACCAAGTGTGAATTCTACACTGATTTATAAACGAGATCCTAGACCTGTTTTTATATCAACCCATGTAAGCCTTGGAGAAGCTTTGTGAGTATATTAGTTCATCCATGTGTATCAAAATATTTACAGTATTTTTTTGCACTTCTGCTGCTCAGATTTTGTTGTATTTTACTTCTTCTTGAAAGAAAACCTTTTAAAAGAAAACTTTGAATTATTTGGTTTACAATTTCACATGACAACAAAGAACTTGTCTACATACAACGTTGTTTCTTCTATAAACAGTTTGCAAGTGTTCACTGAAGACTCACTTCATGCCTCTACACATTCCTATAGTCACAATAGAGTTTTTAGCTATATGGTAATATGTGCCTGGCTACATGATCAAGTACTGGCATAAACTAACATCCTTGAGTGCAGTGACTTAAAGATCCCATATTATGCCCTTTTTGGGGTTCATATATCTAATTTATGTGCCTACTAAAGTACGTTCACAATCACTAATGTTCGAAAAAAGTGTCTGTTTTCATGTACTGCCGATCGATGCAGCCCGTCTCATCTGCCTGTGTTTGTTACGCTCAGAAGTGCCCACATCAGGGTCCCCACGCGTTCCAAGTCTGATCTGATTGGTTGGCCGATCTGCTCTGTTGTAATTGGTCAGTCGTTCGGACAATTCTCGGAAATGTTACGCCCCTTTTACCATATTGGGAATACAGATACTGTGCAGCATGAGCTTGTGCTTGCTACAACGAGCCAATGGGCTTGGATCAGTGACACCACACTGGCAAGACGTCACACTGGCAAATTTCAACGAGGGGGGCTAGGGACCAAGTGTGACATGCTGCTACTGCTAGTGCTAACAGGAGGACGTAGGAATTTTTGCACATAGATGTGCCTAAACATGCACAAGACACCTGGAAAACACACTAAAGAGCATATAAAACCAGAAAAAGCATAATATGGGACCTTTAATATAATCTTTGATTGTTGGATATTTGTTACTCCTGTTTCTGGTCTTGATGCGAGGCTACCTTAATCTGTTCTTTCCTCAAGCTTTATCATTAATCCATCTGCATGAGTGTTACATTATTTGATTCTAATTCTAAATGGAAATTTACACAGACGAGTTCAAATTTGTTTCAGCAGATTTCTCTAAAGTTAAAATTTTTGATTGGTGCTGTCGCATTGTTTCTACTTTGTGTAAAGTTCCTTCCCAATGTATGCTTTCTCTTTCTCTGTATAGCCAAACCTCAATCCTCACTGAGGCAGCCGAACTACCGGGGGCGAGGTTTGGGTAGAGGAGGAGGCGGAGGCCGAGGGGTAGGACATGGAGACTTCAAACAGGCAAGAGAAATGAGGGATGACCAGTCAGAAGGCAAGACTGGGACACATTCGAACAAGATGTCCTATCAGAACACACCTAACAGGAAAGGGAACCCACCTGCAGAGAAGTGAGTGAAGAGAATGGTTAGAGCCTAATTAGACATTTGAGCAAAGAAGAGAAGCTCGATAAAAACGTTTATTCAGCTTACATACTTCCAATAAGTTTATGAATGTAGAGTTTTTTATGCAATCAATTTTATAGTGTTTGAGTCAAAAACAAGAATAGCCTTTATTGTGTTTAGGAATCTTCAACCAAACATAGATTGCATTCAATATATTATTTTGTGCCAGTGATATGTATGAAAATACAACCTTAGCTAACAGCCAACGCTGAAGCTTGGTGTCCTCATATGTGTGGGCTTTTATAGTACAATTGGAAATTCTCAAAGCAACCTCCTACTCTGCTCAGGAAATAAGAGCAAAGGAAGGTGCAGAACACCAACACCAACATGCTCAGAAATCTCACGTCAGAACATTTCCTGAAGATTTGCCAAGGGGTGCAGATTGCGTTCAAAGTCTTTAAACTTTCGAAGACAGTTACAAACATAACAAATTAAAAGGATCTTTTAAGGATTAGTTTGAGGACTGTTTTGAATGCCATGCTCCACCTTCAAGTGTAAATTACAGCAAAAAGTTCATGAACATCCACATTATATATGTCACCCATGGTTTCTCTCCTGTTTCTCTCTCTCTCTCTCTCTTTCTATTCCTTTCCCATTGTCTCTGTGTCTGTTTTTAGATCTTAGTCAGAATAGTGATTGGAAGCCTGGTTGAACTCTGATTTGAGTGCATTAGCCTTCCTGCTACTACTTATTCAGCAGGAGACTGATGACTATCTCCTTTGATTTTCTTGGTCTTTCTCTGCCCCTTTCTGTATGCATCATTCACTGTCTTCTTACATTTTTGGCACATTGCCATTGTTTAGCTTCATTTATTTGTGTATTTTATTCCCATTAGTCTATCCAAAATAAGCATTTCTTTCTTATGATCAAATATTTATTGTCCCCCCCCCAGTATTTTCTTTAGAATATGTTTTTTTCATAGCCCGACTATCATTCAGCATGACCTGAATTGACGTAAAAACCTATCTGCAGTACTTCAACAATAATTCAATAATGATCCAGTTCAATGCCTTTTTTTCTACTTCCATCCATAAATAGCTCTGTTCATCTGTCAACAGTGAAAACAACTGACATCAGTCTTCTTTCCTTGCCACCACAGTTGTCCCACTGGCCCTCCACTTCACAATGGGGTGGATGGAGGGAAGCCTGCTGTGTTTGCGCCCTTTCTAATCCCTGCTCTATTCTCTGGTAGATTATCGTTTGTAAACCGACACAGATTGAATCAGCAGATCTCTCTGAATGCCTCTAGATCTTCCATTAGACAAAACACTGGCTGCAGAATGTTATCATTTGTGTGTGCTTGTGTGTGTGTGTGTGTGTGTGTGTGTGTGTGACTCAAATAACCACTCGTTACAACCGAGGTATGCAGATGAGCATCTCTGAACGCACTACACGGCGAACTTTGAAGCAGATCGGCTACAGTAGAAGGAGACCACACCGGGTGCCACTCCTGTCAGCTAAGAACAGGAAACTCAGGCTACAATTCGCTCACAAAAATTGGACAATTGAAGATTGGAAAAACGTTGCCTGGTCTGATGAGTCTTGATTTCTGATGTGGCATTGGGATGGTAGGGTCAGAATTTGGCGTAAACAACATGAAAGTATTGATCCATCCTGCCTTGTATCAACGGTTCAGGCTGGTGGTGGTGGTGTAATGGTGTGGGGGATATTTTCTTGGCACACTTTGGGCCCCTGTGTACCAATTGAGCATTGTTTAAACGCCACAGCCTACCTGAGTATTGTTGCTGACCATGTCCATCCCTTTATGACCACAGTGTACCCATCTTCTGATGGCTTCTTCCAGCAGGATAACGCCCCATGTCACAAAGCTCATATCATCTCAAACTCGTTTCTTGAACATGACAATGAGTCCACTGTACTCAAATGGCCTCCACCGTCACCTGATCTCAGTCCAATAGAGGACCTTTAGGATGTGGTGGAACAGGAGATTTGTCTCATGGATGTGCAGCCGACAAATCTGCAGCAACTGTGTGATGCTATCATGTGAATTTGGACCAAAATATCTGAGGAATGTTTCCAGCACATTGTTGAATCTATGCCATGAAGAATTAAGGCAGTTCTGAAGGGAAAAGGGGGTCCATCCCGGTACTAGCAAGGTGTACCTAATAAAGTGGCCGATGAGTGTATATTGTACTCTACCACACATTTTTACTTGTAAATTTTGAAATACTAGGGTTAGTTAATTACTTAATTTACCATCAAAACTATTACCATGAGTTAATATCCAGCTTTGCTGTCTCCAAAATAGGTACACCAGCTCCTAGTACTACGTAGTTCATATATTTGATCCTGTTTGTTTTATCTGTACAAAAACCAAGACCAAAAGCCAAAACGGCATGTTGTTCTTTTACAGGAGTTAACAGCAGTGGGTTTGTAACAAATCATGCTTTGATTATGTTTAAATAGTCAGCTTTATATCAAAGTAAAATTTAGCCAATTTCTGTAATTTTAGATGTTGTCATTGTCATTGTTTGTTCAGTCACATAATTGTAAGCCACATGATCAGCAGCTTATTTCCTGCCATATATTTGTTTTCATTTACCGATATTAAGCAAGCTAGAAAACAGAAGTCTCATTTAAAAACATTGTGTACATACAAAACAGGGCCTGAAACTGGCATACGCCACTTCCAACACAAAGTTTATGATCTATTCGATAGGAACAAACGCAACGGGAAAATGTGCAAACTGGTAAGCAAAATATGTGTCACATGGACATGTATACACATATTTTAGAGCAGGGGTGTCAAACTCATCTAGGAAGGGGGCCATAATTGTTCAAATGACTTCATGAGGGCTGGAACATTTTTGCCAACATCAATATGACTCAACAGATGGATATATAGGCTATTTTGACTTTTTATTTTGACTTTAAATCTTGTAATATAAGGTACTTGTACCATTAACTCTGCATTGCATGTGGGGACAAAATAAAACAATTTAAATGACGAAAAAACTAAGTGGTTAACAGCAACAAATCCTATACGCTATCCTTGCGAAATTATTTTTTAAAAAGATCTGAATTTATGATTTAAAAGCCTGTTTTTACAGCTGTAAAACAAAATGATCTGTCTTTTCAAACTGTACCGGAGAAAAGAAAAGTGTGACTAATAGCCTTACAAAAAGTAAGTTTGGCTATCTCTTCTTAATTCGAGGAAGCATTTTACTTCTGCACCTCGACTTAACCAGCAGACCACTGTGTGATAAGGCAGACTTTGCATTGTATCAGGTCTGGATTTGAATGAAATGTTCAGTTATAATTACATTTTAATCATCTGCTGAGAGTTGGGGATAAATGTGCCATAGGCATATGTCATGCTCTAACTTTCCAGTAATCAGGAATTTTTTTTTAACTCTGGCTAACATAAAAATAAGTATTCAACTTATAAAACCAGTTAATATGTATTTGACATTACTTTTAGTATTATAATCAGGGGTTAAACAAGTAAGGAGATGCCAGATGCTCAACCCCAGCATATATCCACACTTTGTCTTCATTTTGAGACCGAGTTTTCTCAGGATGGAGATTTTTTTTAAGCGGAAACAGCTGCTTTTTGTGGCTCACTCTAGGTAGGAAGCTTTGTTATAATGTCAAACTTCTATCCCATCTGTCAAGATGAGAAACGAGTAGGAAGTGTGGACAAAGTTGGACGGACACTGATTGATGTGAGCAATTTGACATAATGTAAATCAATCAATCAATCTTTATTTGTATAGCGCCAATTCATAACAAGTGTTATCTCAAGACGCTTTACAAAAAGCAGGTAAAGGACCTTACTCTTTGTCTATTAATATTTTTTTTAAAACAGGTAAAAAAACCATGCTCATTGTTATGTTACAAAAAGCAGGTAAAAGACCTTACTCATTGCTATATTATAAGGACCCGGCTTAATCGTAAAGAGTTCGACCCTCCCTGCTGTAGCAGACAAACAATATGTGCTCTCTAACCTTCACAGCATTCACAAGCATCTCATCTTTCTGTGTCAGAAAGTTTATTTTCTTAATCTTACCAAGTGTGAATTCTACACTGATTTATAAACGAGATCCTAGACCTGTTTTTATATCAACCCATGTAAGCCTTGGAGAAGCTTTGTGAGTATATTAGTTCATCCATGTGTATCAAAATATTTACAGTATTTTTTTGCACTTCTGCTGCTCAGATTTTGTTGTATTTTACTTCTTCTTGAAAGAAAACCTTTTAAAAGAAAACTTTGAATTATTTGGTTTACAATTTCACATGACAACAAAGAACTTGTCTACATACAACGTTGTTTCTTCTATAAACAGTTTGCAAGTGTTCACTGAAGACTCACTTCATGCCTCTACACATTCCTATAGTCACAATAGAGTTTTTAGCTATATGGTAATATGTGCCTGGCTACATGATCAAGTACTGGCATAAACTAACATCCTTGAGTGCAGTGACTTAAAGATCCCATATTATGCCCTTTTTGGGGTTCATATATCTAATTTATGTGCCTACTAAAGTACGTTCACAATCACTAATGTTCGAAAAAAGTGTCTGTTTTCATGTACTGCCGATCGATGCAGCCCGTCTCATCTGCCTGTGTTTGTTACGCTCAGAAGTGCCCACATCAGGGTCCCCACGCGTTCCAAGTCTGATCTGATTGGTTGGCCGATCTGCTCTGTTGTAATTGGTCAGTCGTTCGGACAATTCTCGGAAATGTTACGCCCCTTTTACCATATTGGGAATACAGATACTGTGCAGCATGAGCTTGTGCTTGCTACAACGAGCCAATGGGCTTGGATCAGTGACACCACACTGGCAAGACGTCACACTGGCAAATTTCAACGAGGGGGGCTAGGGACCAAGTGTGACATGCTGCTACTGCTAGTGCTAACAGGAGGACGTAGGAATTTTTGCACATAGATGTGCCTAAACATGCACAAGACACCTGGAAAACACACTAAAGAGCATATAAAACCAGAAAAAGCATAATATGGGACCTTTAATATAATCTTTGATTGTTGGATATTTGTTACTCCTGTTTCTGGTCTTGATGCGAGGCTACCTTAATCTGTTCTTTCCTCAAGCTTTATCATTAATCCATCTGCATGAGTGTTACATTATTTGATTCTAATTCTAAATGGAAATTTACACAGACGAGTTCAAATTTGTTTCAGCAGATTTCTCTAAAGTTAAAATTTTTGATTGGTGCTGTCGCATTGTTTCTACTTTGTGTAAAGTTCCTTCCCAATGTATGCTTTCTCTTTCTCTGTATAGCCAAACCTCAATCCTCACTGAGGCAGCCGAACTACCGGGGGCGAGGTTTGGGTAGAGGAGGAGGCGGAGGCCGAGGGGTAGGACATGGAGACTTCAAACAGGCAAGAGAAATGAGGGATGACCAGTCAGAAGGCAAGACTGGGACACATTCGAACAAGATGTCCTATCAGAACACACCTAACAGGAAAGGGAACCCACCTGCAGAGAAGTGAGTGAAGAGAATGGTTAGAGCCTAATTAGACATTTGAGCAAAGAAGAGAAGCTCGATAAAAACGTTTATTCAGCTTACATACTTCCAATAAGTTTATGAATGTAGAGTTTTTTATGCAATCAATTTTATAGTGTTTGAGTCAAAAACAAGAATAGCCTTTATTGTGTTTAGGAATCTTCAACCAAACATAGATTGCATTCAATATATTATTTTGTGCCAGTGATATGTATGAAAATACAACCTTAGCTAACAGCCAACGCTGAAGCTTGGTGTCCTCATATGTGTGGGCTTTTATAGTACAATTGGAAATTCTCAAAGCAACCTCCTACTCTGCTCAGGAAATAAGAGCAAAGGAAGGTGCAGAACACCAACACCAACATGCTCAGAAATCTCACGTCAGAACATTTCCTGAAGATTTGCCAAGGGGTGCAGATTGCGTTCAAAGTCTTTAAACTTTCGAAGACAGTTACAAACATAACAAATTAAAAGGATCTTTTAAGGATTAGTTTGAGGACTGTTTTGAATGCCATGCTCCACCTTCAAGTGTAAATTACAGCAAAAAGTTCATGAACATCCACATTATATATGTCACCCATGGTTTCTCTCCTGTTTCTCTCTCTCTCTCTCTCTTTCTATTCCTTTCCCATTGTCTCTGTGTCTGTTTTTAGATCTTAGTCAGAATAGTGATTGGAAGCCTGGTTGAACTCTGATTTGAGTGCATTAGCCTTCCTGCTACTACTTATTCAGCAGGAGACTGATGACTATCTCCTTTGATTTTCTTGGTCTTTCTCTGCCCCTTTCTGTATGCATCATTCACTGTCTTCTTACATTTTTGGCACATTGCCATTGTTTAGCTTCATTTATTTGTGTATTTTATTCCCATTAGTCTATCCAAAATAAGCATTTCTTTCTTATGATCAAATATTTATTGTCCCCCCCCAGTATTTTCTTTAGAATATGTTTTTTTCATAGCCCGACTATCATTCAGCATGACCTGAATTGACGTAAAAACCTATCTGCAGTACTTCAACAATAATTCAATAATGATCCAGTTCAATGCCTTTTTTTCTACTTCCATCCATAAATAGCTCTGTTCATCTGTCAACAGTGAAAACAACTGACATCAGTCTTCTTTCCTTGCCACCACAGTTGTCCCACTGGCCCTCCACTTCACAATGGGGTGGATGGAGGGAAGCCTGCTGTGTTTGCGCCCTTTCTAATCCCTGCTCTATTCTCTGGTAGATTATCGTTTGTAAACCGACACAGATTGAATCAGCAGATCTCTCTGAATGCCTCTAGATCTTCCATTAGACAAAACACTGGCTGCAGAATGTTATCATTTGTGTGTGCTTGTGTGTGTGTGTGTGTGTGTGTGTGTGTGTGTGTGTGTGTGTGTGTGTGTGTGTGTGTGTGTGTGTGTGTGTGTGTGTGTGTGTGTGTGTGAGTGCGTGCGTGCGTGTGTCCACATGGTTGAAAATAAACCCCATTAGTTTATATTGTATGACAGCAAAAATAAATGAATAATAGGCTTTTATTGTCAAATATCGAACACAGTTTCAATTCATTTGTGAATTTTTATTTTTTTAAATAAATGTGAATTCAAGCTCTATGATTTAATTTCCCATTCTTAGTAAAACTGTCATTGTTAAGCTACTTTGTTTACTCTAAAAGCAATTATAACCTTTCAACTTGATTGAGCAGGGAGGGACTAATTATCCCAAAACCTGTTAAAATGTTAACAGATAGAGTTATGGGTGTTACAAATTAGCTCCTATTTGTAACAAGCAAAAAGAGTAAACAAACTTCACCTTTTTAAGTGGTTTATTTTAACAATACTCACTCCCAACAAGGTCAGTAAAATATGCCAAATCTGTAAGATCAGTGATGTAATGTGTGTATGGATGAGTGAGACAACAAAAAAACAAGATGCAAGTAAGCAGCTGGGGTGGATTCGGATTGTCCCTCCTATCCCCTTTCACTATCCACTTTACCTTAACCCCGGGGAAAACGTCATGAGGTTAAGGAAAGGTGTTAGGAGAATTCATAAAGGACTTAGGGAAAGGCGATCCCGTTGCGCTGACAATTCGACCGCATTTCCACTAGACTACGTAATTATGCACTGGTGGAGGTTAATGACGTGGGTCTTCCGTGGTGAAACTACAGTTTTCCGAAAATAGACTACAAAAGCACATCTAAAAAACGTTCCCCTTCTTACCAGTGAAATGATCCTAATAACCACAAGGTTGGAATTGAAATAAAAGGAATATAGACTGCCACAGGAATGACGTAATTTTGTAGGCCAACCCGGAAGTAGCATCGCCATGGGTTCCTACGAGAATTCGCCTATGGGATTTTTGCATTGGATTTTGGATCATTGCAGAAAATAAGCTCTGTGGCTAACACAGGTTTCTGATGCGTAGGCGTTTTGTTCAGGTGGATAATCTTTACAAATTAACACCACTTTTATGAAGTTTGAAGCGTTAATGTAGCCGAGAGAAGTAAAAAGCTATCGTTATGCTACAAGCGAACTACACCACGGTCGGTTGACTATGACGTCACTACCGTTATACTTCACTGATCTAATCAGCGGTTTTGACAAGCTAGTGAAACCGTAGCTTAATAAGTTGTTTATTAACCTAATATTTGCAAGAGCACTGAAAAACAAGACTAGATGCGTAAGGCGGACTAGTGAGAGAGTTCCCGGCGTGATGACGTTTAATGTCCCCGACAACCACTGTAGTCTCATTTAGCCACTTGTTAGCAACCGCCGTTTTTAGTACGTGTAAAAAACTTTAAAATTCACAAGTTGGGATCTTATCTAACGTAGTTTATCTCGTCTAACAAAACGCCCAACATCTCTTAAGCTTGTGTTAACCACAGACCTTATTTCAGGCGTCTAACCACAAACCCATTCAAAATCCCCATTGACTTTTAGAGTTAGGAAACCATGGCGCTAAAATGCTAACTCACTTCCGGGTTTTAGGACTCATTCCTGCGGCAGTCTATAAGCTACCAGGCTACGAGTAACAAAAGCTCACCTTCCTGTCCACTCATAAATCAACACTCATCCAAAATAAGTATGATTGTATGAAATTAATTGCCTAATGCTCACTTATTTACGTCACCAGTGAGCATAAATTGTTACATTTATGAACGATATACATAATGTTTTAGGGATATAAATGTAGAACTGCACAAAGCATTCTTAAGTGAATGAAATATGTTGGATAAAACATCATCTGCGTCCCCTTTCGGTTATCGTTAGTTTTCGTGAACGGTCGGATGGGCGAGCCGCTTTAAATGTTGCAGCTTCAAGGAATTGTGGGGCGGCAATTTCTCATCTCCTTTCGTAATGGATGGTCCAGTGTATCCTATGCTAAAGGAGGTTATAAAGGAAGCATTGATGCACCTTTCCTTAGCTTTTAGAGAATTCAAACGGCTCTTATCATGGCCACCACTTAAATGCTTCCGGGTCATTTCACTCAGTTAGGGACCTTCCTAATCAGGACAACCTCAGGGTTGTCACATGGGGAACAAAGTTCTATTATAAAATTGATGTTACTCTGTGTCAGGGATAATAAAAGCCGGAATTGTATAACATTGCTCCCTATAAGGTGTAATTTCCAACACATCCAGTCATTTACACCACACTATGTCCTTTCCATCACAGCACACTTTAAGTAAAATTGATTAAAAAAAACATACAGTTATATGAATAATATTTCACAGTTTTGAAAATAATGCTGCTTCTGACTCTCTCCGTTAGCTTCAGAGGATAGATTTGAGAACGTTGCTACTCAAATACCTTCTGTTTTTATTCAATTTCTGAATCATGGTAAATGGACGTGAGCGTGGATAGCACTTTTCTAGTCTTCTTCAAAGCGCTTTTACTCCACAGGTCCCACCTACCCATCCACACCACATTCACAAATGTATGTACTGTATGTTGAGGGTCTATCAGTATTTACTAATCCATTCATACATCGCGATGAAGGGGAAACAACTTGGGGTTGAGTGTCTTGCCCAAGGACACAGCGGACATGTGGTTGCAGAAGCTGGGGTTGAGAGACGACTGACTCTACCACTGAGCCACAGCCGCCCTAATAAATGGCTTGATTAGAGTATTTGAAGAGGAGGGTATTGAGAAGATATGTCTGATTCTTTTTATTAGGGAGTGCTCACCCACTTAGAGAAGTTTGTGATCCCTCCAAGTGTAACAAAAGGGGTTAGTCAACTTTAATAGCAAAGGCCTGCAACATCATCAGAGTTCTGCTGCCATAGTTTTTTTTCCCTGACATTCTAAGTCATTGACAGCTCTGATGTCTGGAACGCGGTCTAAAGATCCTGACAGGGAGGCAATATTTTTTCACTGCCATCACCTTGGTGGCACTAATGACCTGTAACACCTGTCGTAGTAGTTTGTCGTCATCCAGTCCCTCACTGAGTGACTGACAACTTTGTCTGATCCAGAAAGAGGCTTAGGAAAAGGGGCATACCTTAACCTCCTCTTCAATCAGGGGCACACTCATGGTGGATGATGCAGCTCGAAGCAGGATAATCACTTTCTTAATGAGGCTGAACTGATAAGTGAGACATGCCAGTTTGCACTGGGACCTTGAAGGGGGAGTTTGCTAACGACCAATTATACAGTGAGTGCGTTCAATTTTTCCAAGTTGCTGAGGTGGTGCCTCAAGAACGAAACCAAAAAAAAGCCCATCATATGGCGTATCACATATGTTATAGAACTCATCATTCTTTGTGAGTGCAGCAAACACTGAAAGATTTTGCTCCTTTTGACCATTTATTTACCAATAACACTGATTGGACATTCACATTTAATAAAGCTAGAATTCTCTTTAAAGGGGACATATTATAAAGAATCCACTTTTACAGTGTTTTTGAACATATAGTTGGGTAACCTGAGTGTCTACCGACTCACAAAATGTGAAATAAACCCATCCAGTCCTTTGTTTGTGGTCTGCATAAGTCTTACAACACAGAGAAAAATGCTCCGTTTCAAATTTGCTCTCCTTGTGACGTTACAGTGGGATTCTGGTAAAAAAAATACCCTCCCCTCCCCTGGTATCTCCACCCATGGACTCCACCCCCAGCCTAGAGCAAAACTTTTGTGCAGGTCTGCCATTTTTATTCTCGCTAACGAAGGAGTGATGTCAACCAGGAAAACTCAGACGGGGCTCATTGCATTTAAAGAGACACACGCACCAAAATTGAGCTTTCTGAGAGAGCTGGTTTATACAAGTTCACAAACCTCCTCTGGTGCTTGATTCATGTTATATTTTGACCAAAGCACAGCACAGATGTTTCATTTAGACCACGGGATTGTTTTAAAAGGTGGAAAAGGGGTATAATATGTCCTCTTTAAGGAAATAACCGTTTCCGTTTTTCTGCTCTCTTTTTGTCCAGGTCTGAAAAGAGGATGGCCCTTCCATCAAGGTTTCAGAAGGAGGTGCATGCTCACCTTTCCAGAAACTCCCAACATTCAGGTCGTAAGTAGGAAAGGCTGCCTGTAATTATACCAAAAATACATTTTGGGTATGTTCTCTAAATGAGACAAATGTGGTCAGGACATCAGACAATTCAAGCCAGCTGCTGAATGCATAGGATGCTTTTGTTTCAGTCTCAACCAGTAAATATCCAATGCAGTGCTATCCTGAAGTATACTATCATCTTGACTCACTTCTTATTGACCTTCCAATTCATGATGTTTGTAGGAAACAAAAAAACCCTCTCAGTTTGTTTTTCTTTTGAGTTTTTGCATTAACATGCTTTTCTATTGTTAATGCTTTGTAAAGTTAAACCAGCTCCCAGATGTCTGTGTTGTTTCTTTGAGCCCCCCTCCTCCTTAACTGTTCTTGCCCAATGATGATTAATCTCCCTTGTATTCTTCCTTGCGATCTCCCAGCGCCCCTGAACTTAAATGAAAGTCTAAGCTCAGGGAAAGGAAGGCCCTACAACCCTCAGCAGGTCCAGACTCACATCAGGGAGATACTTGGGAAGTACAGTAATGGCTTTTGGGTTTCAAAGCTGCCACAGATCTACAAAGAGCTGTACAAACAGGACCTGCCCACCGAGGCCATCAGAGACCTAGAGGGATGGACTCACATATGCACGGTATGTACTACCTATTTTACTGAAGTTATATTTGTTTTATTTCTATATATTTTATTATAAGAAGCATTTCTGATTCAAGTACTCAATACAAAAAAATGTCTGATAAAACATATAAAAAATGATGCTAATGAAAGTAGAATTGTCTATACATACTTTTTTTTAGCAATGCAGTTTATTTATTGTTATGTCATGGTGTAAAGCATTAGTCATCAGATGAAAGGGCTCCTCACAACAACAAATGAATACATTTCCAAAAAAAGGATTTTGATGCAACAATGCTTAGTTTATGTATTTCTTTGCATGTTCAGTCAGTATTGCAAACAAAATAACTAATTTCTTTTCGTTCTCTAAGGTAGAGAAAACTTCCAGCAGCAACACATCAGAGCTGCTACTGTACCCTGCCAAGGAACAGAACACCACATCCTCTCCTTCGCTCCTTCTCAGTCAAAACTCCCCTTCTTCCCTTGTTCCCACTTCAAACAATCCCACAGAAAAACAAATTTGTTCTTCTGCCAACCAAGGACCTATCAGCACCCATTTGACTCACTCTGGTTCTCACTCTTCTAAGTCTCCATCATCGTCCCCCAGCCCTCCCTCCTCCCCTGCCACTCTCAGTCCTGACCTGAATTTGAAACTGGAGGAGCTGCTGGTTAAATACTCCAATGGTCTGTGGGCCCATGCACTGCCTAAACTCTTCCAGGACACCTATAAAGTCAGTGACAATATGAAACACTTTCATACCCATGTCATTACATAATTCACTGCACTTAATCATTTTCTTAAATATATGTATTTATTTACAAGATCAAACTGCCTACACACGTCCTGGAGAACCTCCACCTCCTCTCTGACATCTGCACTGTCGACTACCCAATGCCAGACAACCCTAAGAGGGCCATCTTGTACAGGAGCAGTAGACGATGTGGAGGAGAAGAGGAAAACGGTTGTAATCGGAGACAATCTTCACACAGTGAGGAGGAGCTGAGTGTGAGGCATGAGCTGGGGAAGAGGCAAAGTTACCAGGTGATGCCCTCTCTGCAGATCCCTAAAGAGGAATACCCCTCTGTGCTGGTGGTGGAAGCCACCAACACCAATGGAGTTATAATAAGGTAGGAAGGAACTGGATGTGTGGAAGCTGCTGTTACACTTGGAAGTTTTTAAATATCCTGACTTTTTTCCCTTCTCTCACAGGTACATTGGTGAGGGTTACTCCCAAGCACAGGAGTCCATGGAGGATGAAATGAGGGAGTTTTATGGCTTAGACCAAAGAAGTCCAGCTCCTGCTGCATCCCCATCCTCGGGGCAACTTGTTGCTGTAAGGGCCGAGGAGGAGGAGGAGATTCTAAGGGCAAAGGTTTATGAGGTCATGACAGACAAGGTCAAGGTGAGAAGTCAAGGAAACAACCAAGGACGCTCAAATGCAATTGTTGGTCACGAAAGGGTCCTTGCATCATTTGGTGCTTGGGGCCTCATAAATGTGTACAAATCCCTCTCAATTTAGAGTTTCAAATGCGTTGTGTTAGACAGAGCAATATTTAATCAATATAAGAGGAAGGTTAGAAGTTTAACTTTTGTTTGTCATCCCTGTGGTTTGTGTGGGCTCTGTAGGTGTACTATGTGGATCATGGCTTCTCAGAATTGGTGTGCAAAACCAAAGTATTTGAGCTGCATGATAAGTTTTTCCAACTGCCTTTCCAGGCAACCAAGTGTAAACTGGCAGGTGAGTCTGTACTTAACAACTGTCTGATAAGAACATATCAAAAGTGAAGTATTTCTAAGAGTGTGTGTGTTTAGGCCTGGAGCCATTCTCTCAGGAACCTGCTGTGCTGAAGAAGTTTGAGATAATGGCAAGTGGAAGAATCCTTTTGGCTGAGATCCTAGAAAGAGGGCAGACTCCTCTTGTAGTCTTGTATGACACATCACAGGATGATGATGTCAACATCAATGCTACCTGTATGAAAGCCCTTCAGGACAAGTCTCTTACCAGTCCATTGCAGGTACAGTAGGGTATCCTTGTGGTTGGGTCAGTGTGTGTCTACATTGCTCTAAACTCTTATCACTGGCTCTTATCAGGTCAACAGTGCTTACATGAATGTGACTGTAGGCAGTGTGTGCTCAGATGGAACCCTCTACTGCCAACTGCCCTCCAGAGGCCTTGCTAAGCTGAATGAGATTCTGGAGAAAATAGACACGTGCTTCCACTCACAGGTTAGGAGTGCATGCTACATTTATTTTGTACTATATTTTTCTGTGTATATATATTAAATATATATGGTATATAAAAGATCAAATACAGGCTTTGTAATTAATTAGTTGCAATTTATCGCATATATCTATAATATGAAAAGGACTGCATTACAGTTACAGTAGATTGACTTCCACATTTTAATTTTACACTGTCCCTCACGTTATTGAGAGTAAATTTGCATTTTACTTTAGTCTGATCAAGTTGCTTCCCTTCAATTTGTCCCTTTTGGCATGCCGTAGTTAATCCACTCTAGGGTCGACTCTTACTGCAGACAGAGTGATGGAAAAAAAACAACACTGCAAGGCCTTTAAATGTGTACATTTCACTCTGAAAAACTCATAGACAGCTCAGTTGACTAGTCAAAAGTAATATACTGTACTCCTTGTGACATCAAACAATTCACCTTTTCACTGTTCCCATTAACTTTCCCATTAACTTTTTGATAAGTAGATAATGTCGTTATTTTCTATCTACAAAAAGTTCCTTTTTTTCTTTCAAATAAAAAAAAAGGTTTTTATCCAAACAGAAAGTAAAGCTAACTTAGATTAAGGCGGTACAAGACACAAAATTACTGTTATGCTAACAAAACTGTTATGAAATGCAAAATAATGGCATTTCAAAAATGCAATAAAAAATTTGATTATCGATATTAACTTTTGAAAAACAGCGATTAATCACGATAAAAAACAAACAGAAAAAGTCATTTGACAGCCCATATATTTATATTAGGACTTTCAGGGTTAACACATTAATCACATTAATTGATCTGGTGCTATTTTGTCTCTTTTGGCGCACTGTAGCTAAGCCACCACACAGACAGCAGCGTCTCCCTGTAGGCACAGTGATTGAAAGAACGACACCTCTGCACCTTCGTATGTCTCGTTTTCTTAAAAAAAACTCTCAGTTGACAAGTCAAAAGTAAAATCATGACATCAAACATTTTAGTTTTTTACTGTCCTTTCTAGCTGTTTTCACTTAGTTTACACAGTATATAAGTATATATAAAATGTAATAAAAATGTAACATTGCCTCTTTATAAAAGCATAAAGAGGCATGTATTTCTGCATTTCAACTGCAATTTCAACTGCAAATTAATTACAAATAAATATGTTTCATCTCTTTTTTGTCAACCAAAAGCCCTATATACAGGATGTTAATTGTGAACATCAATAATCATACATTTCCCTTAGAAGTCTTTGGGGAAAATGTTGACTTTGTAGACTGTTGACTTTCAGGTAGATCCGTGGACAGATTGAGATTAGGTTGATAATCTGGAGTTAAGACATAGCTAAACCATTTAATCTGTTAGCAGACAGTGGAACGGATGCTTTTTCTAGATGTACTGCTCTAGCCGTTCAATGCAAAGAGCTCAGCTCAGTAACACTACATCAGTATTTTGGTAAACACATTATAGATACTGGTTGTTTATTCTGTCAAGGTTTGTTTTTGCTAAATCTGGATTTCTGGATAAAATGACCAGGTATTTCAAATGACCAAGCATGCATGAAAGTGATATAGTTATAATGCATATCATTTATATGATTGTTTTATGACCTACTTAATACAAATGATTTTCACAAGCCATTATAAAGTACAAGGCCATGTTTTGTTAGTTTTATCAGCAAGAAGGTCAGAGAATTACTCAATTCACAAGTTAATTTCCAGTTAGAGTAATCCTAAATAAAAACCAGTAGAATGCAATCTGTTTATTTCTTTTGATAATTCCCCTTTTCTTATTGTTTTTAGCTTTGGCTTTATGAGCAATTATTTTTAAATGATAAGGCAAGGTAATACTTGGGGAAATTGAAGGCATTGTACAGAGTAGGAGACTTGGTTGACCTGTGAAATCTCTGTGTGAGCTAGAACATATCAATTTATTCTTAATGAACTATATTTCTCCTCCAGGAAACATCAGAGTTCCTGGTTTCCAGACCCTTCTGTGGGAAACGATGCCTAGCTCGCTACAAAGGCAAATGGTCCCGTGTAGAGGTAGGATCGTATTTCCCCCCCTGCAGCATAGACTGTGACTTATTTAGTAAATCCACATAAGATTGATTTCAATCTAATAAAAAATAAGATAAAAATAAATTCAATATTTTATGGTAATTGTTGCTTAGGGATCAAAAATAAAGACTCAAAAAATGCTTCTCAATCCAGAGTCCATCCATCCATCCATCCATTTTCTTCCGCTTATCTGAGGTTGGGTCCGAGCTCCTCAACCTATCTCTAAGGCTGAGCCCAGCCACCCTCTGGAGGAAGCTCATTTCGGCCACTTGTATCTGCGATCTTATTCTTTTGGTCACTACCCATAGCTCATAACCATAGGTGAGGGTTGGAACGGAGATCGTCTGGTAAAACAAGAGCTCAGCTCCCTCTTCCCTCGTCCGGCACAATGCCTGCATTACTGCTGATGCTGAGCCAATCCGTCTGTCAATCTCACGATCCATCCTACCCTTACCCCATGCCCCCACCGGATACCTGTCAGCTGCTTCAAGAGACCCCTGGGCTAACCAAGCCCGAAAGGCCTCCTTCTTCAGCCTGGCGGCTTCCTTCACCACTGGTGTCCACCAGCAGGTTCTTAGGTTGCCGCCATGACAGGCACGACGGTCTTCTGACCGCAACTCCTAGCCCTTGCCAGATGTTCCCAGTTCACCCGCACTACACGTTTCGGTTGCCAGGTCTGTCCGGCAGCCTTCCCCGCCATCTGATCCAACTCACCACCAGGTGGTGATCAGTTGACAGCTCTGCTGCTCTCTTCACCCGAGTGTCCAAAACATACCGTCTTAGATCTGATGAAACAACCACAAAGTCAATCATCGATCTTTGGCCTAGGGTGCTCTGGTACCAGGTACACTTATGAACATCCCATGTTCGAACATGGTGTTCGTTATGGCCAACAGTCGCAGAGAGGGGACCCTCTCGTTCACCGGGGAAAACTCCAACACAGCGCCGCTCAGCCGGGGGTTTGTGAGTATCCCCACACCCGCCCAGCGCCTCACACCCAGGGCAACTCTGTGTGTTGAGGCGAGCCAAACTATATCTAGCTGATAACGATCCACCTACCGCACCAGCTACGGCTCCTTCCCCGCCAGAGAGGTAACATTCCACATCCCTAGAACTTGTCTGTGCCAATGGGAATCAGCATGCCTGACCGGGTCCCATGGAGGAGAGTCCAGCCACCAGACGCTCGACTTCGAGCTCCACCCTGGGTCTTGCTCCAGGGGGGTGCCCCGGTTTCCCTCTTCCGGGCGAGGTGACTGGCTCCCATTTCTGATTGCTTCATAGGGATTTTTGTTGAACCGCTCTTAGTCTGATCCCTCACCTGGGACCACTTTGCCTTGGGAGACCGTACCAGGGGCTAGTGCCCCAACAACACAACTCAGGACAAGGACAAGCAAATCCCTCCACCACGTTAAGTGGCAATTATTGGCAATCCAGAGTACTGCATTATTTACTTCAGATACCAGGCAGTGGTCTATCAACCTTATATGTTGGTGTTATGTTTATGGCTCAGTCTTAGCTCAGTCTGTAGGAACAAGGATTGGGAACCAGAGGGTTGCCGATTCAAGTCCTGGTGCTAAAATATGGAAATTGGTCTGGTGGCTGGAGAGGTGCCAGATCACTTCCCCAGTACGCATGTCAACAGGTCATGTTTTTTCAGGTGTGTATTTTGGGCCTATGTGTGTGAGAAGCATGTCTCTCAATAACATATATATATATCCATGTCTGTGTTGCTTTCTTTAGATCACAAACCTACATGGCAGCAGAGTGCTGGACATCCTGTTCATTGATGTGGGTGTCCAGGCTTCTGTAGAGGTTTTTGAGCTGAGAGAGCTACCAAGGTCCTTTCTTCGTGACCTCATGTCAATCCCACCCCAGGTCAGCATCAATGTCCACGAAGAGGAGGGTGTAAAACGGTCAGGGGGAATGATCAAAAGCAATTTTTTTTTGTAGGGCAGCTTTAACATACAATCCTACAGATTTTCTGAGAAAATCACACATCCTGGAACCTCTGTTTAGGCTGTGAAGTGCTGTCTAGCAGACCTGGCTGTCAGTGTTGGATCTTGGACTCCAGATGCTGTCCAGTGGCTTAGAGAGAAAGTGCTCAACACCACAGACTGTAGCATAAAGGTATGTACTACCCAATTCCTCTCAATCTCCTACTTTTTCTCATGACAGTAGTGGCCGTTATAGTGATTTGGAGGCCCTCCTGTTTTTGCTGAGAGCAATTATAGTTTGTGAAAAAAAATTTGAAGTGTCTGTTTGCAGTTAACAAAGCCACAAAACTACATAACAGAGCCAAATATGAATAATACTTATACAGAAAGGTAACCAACAGTAATACTCATTAAAATAGTAACAACATAGTTCGCAGCCACCACATCATATTAGTTTAACATGTCTCTAGACTATGTGTCATTTATAGAAAATATCTATGATCATTATTGGTGTAGTATGAGGCAGCTGTGGCTCAGTGGTAGAGTCGTCGTCTCTCAACCGGAAGGTTGTGGGTTCGATCCCCAGCTGCTGCAGCAACATGTCCAATGTGTCCTTGGGCAAGACACTTAACCCCGAATTGCTCTTGCTGCTTCATCGACGGTGTATGAATGGGATTAGTTATTTCTGATGGTCTCCCTACATACAACCTCTACCATCAGTGTGTGAATGTGTAGGTGTGACCTGCAATGTAAAAGCGCTTTGAGTAGTCAGAAGACTAGAAAAGCGCTATATAAGCTTTATTTATTAAATGCAATTTTACAAAAAAGTTATCCACCAATTTATTCATTTGATATTTCTATATAGATCTACTTTACTACAATGAGCTTGGATATGAAGACATTTTGGGTCTTTTTTTAAGGCTTTAATCTAAGGGGGGCAGGGATCCAGGGAAGTTGGATAATCAAACTGAATTTTGATGCTTTTGATGCACTCTGAACACCTTATTTACATTCAAATCGACGTCTTCATCATTGAAAATAATTTGAGATATGTACCTCAAATATGATGCAGTTCTGCTATTATTGAATATTAAATGAAAGGTCCTTAGGTATGAATAAGCCATGTGCATTTTGCTAACATTTGCTTATTGCAATATTAAATACATTTTCGGCAGATGAGAGGAAAAGGGGCGGGGAAGTTGACAATCTTGCTGTAAGTTTACATTTAACATTATATTCTGGGATAAATCAAAACGTTTCGGACTCATGCCAGCCCCTCCTCTGAGGGTGTTGTCCTTCACAACTGTATATCGCCTACACCTTGAGGCCCTTTGGGGCACAAGGCCCCAAGGGGCGCCTATGCACAGCAGTAATAACTCTCTTCTTGGTCATAGGTCTTCTCCTCTACTCTTCACTATTTTTCTTTTTCATGTACCTCCACACTTGACATTTCCCCAAGGTTGCCAAGATAGATGAAACCAAGCACTGCATATGCGTCCACCTTTTCACTGACAAGAACTTCCACGACCAGGACCGCAGCCTCAATCATCAGATGGTCAAGTCTGAACTGTTCAAACAGAAACCAGATGTTTTCCTGACAAGCCACAGGTTTCTACTGTTTGTTCAACTATTTCTACACTTTGTGACTCAAGTTAAGTGAAATTGTTTTGAGATCTTATACATTAAATATTTGTTCATTTAAATGATCAGCCCTGCCAAGATATCGAAGCCCAATTCATCCTCCAAGACTTCAACTACCAGTGAATCAGCTGATGGGAGTCCACTGTCGTCTTCTGTTCCAACCAAGCCTCATCTCAGGAGGGCTCTGTCAGGACCCAGAGGGGTCGGAGAAGGCAACACTACCACTTTATGCCCACAAGAGAAAGTATTATTTCCTTCGTCCCTTCTCAAGCTACCACCATTACAAGAGCTCCCCCCAGCAGGTTAGATTGTTCAAATCACAGTAATTAAAGTCAAATATTTTTCAAGGCAAGGAAAAAAAAAACATGCATTTATTAGAACAGTTCAGTTTGTTTCGACTGCACTCGAGGAAAATTATAACATGTCGGATTTTTTCCTTCTCAGGAAACAACATGGATGTATATGTATCAGTGGCTTGCCATCCAGGCCACTTTGTGCTGCAGCCCTGGAGAGATATGTACAAACTGGTGGTTTTGATGGGAGAGATGATTCTCTACTACAATAAAACTGAGGAGAAACCTCTCAACATAGAAAAAAATCAGATATATGCTGCTAAAGTGGAGAACAAGTGAGTTGAACAATGATTTAGTTTTATTTCAATGCATGTGACAGCTTTAGCTCAAAACTAGAACTTTTTTTTTTCAAATATTACTCTGATTTCCACTAAGTACTTGTGTTCCTGTAGCAGCCAATAATCCGACACTGAATGTGGAAATAACTTTATAAAAATAAACATTTCATAATTTGCACTCATTAAGAATTTGGCCCCTATCTACCCAGAGAAAGGCACTGAAACATTTAACATTAAGGATTTTAATGTCAATATCTGGGTTTGCAAGAATACATATAATATATTGACCATTTGTTTCTGCTTCGAAAAATTATATAGACAGACAACGACTTTAGGAAAAATAAACCATTTGTATTATAATAAAATTGATTACAAGTTAATTAATAAATGAGGGAGTAAATAAGCATTTTAAAAGATAATTTAAGTGTGAAGGATTAATTGAAAAATAGAAATTGTCTATAGTGATGAAGAATATGATTTTTGGTTAATAAGAGCTAACAAAATGATGGTTATTCAAAAAGTAGTGTCAGATATTTCATGCCTATCTGATGCATTGTATTCTCACAGAGAAACTTTCTCTATCCCCCTAATGGCAGCAAAGGCCCTAGCGGGACAGCGCCTGCTGTAAAGCTGCCCATGCATGGGAACAGGGATGGGTTCAAATAGCATTGATTATTAGCTTGTCTTGGGGGCATCCAGGTTAAAAATATTTTGAGTCTGAAAGCAATTTTTTCTTTAATTATAAAAAAACAGACTTCCTTCCCAAATGGTTCCACTAAGGTGACGTCAGGGAAAGTTCAAAAATAATAAGAAATTGAAAAAGAATAAATATGTCGTATGAACTATGAAAAAATAGGGCTACAAAAAATAAGCATGTTACTAATAAACCAATAGCAGGACAAAAGTATTATGAAAAAGGAAAGAGGCTCAGAGAGACAAAAAGGTGAAGAAAGAGACAACAGAACAAGACAATAAGATAAGAAACCTTTCTTAGCTCTAATCGTCTTGCTAAGAAAGGTGCAGATAAAGGAAGATGGCAATGTCCCATAAGGGGTATTCCTGGCAATTGTTAAACTGTGGCACACCTACTTTTGTTTGCTTAGGTACTCCAGTGAAGTATAGCTATCACTTGCTTCCATTTAAAACTCTTAATAGTCTAGCTTTGCACTACTGTGTTGTCAAATTATCAGGGATGTTTATAAGGCAAATATTATGATTTGTCAAACACTTGTGACCTGTTCCTGTGTACTGTCAAGTTTGGTTCATGCACAAAGACACAAAGAGTATGAGCATATAGTTTATATGAGTATAATAGTTGTGTTAAAATGCTTTGATATCAAGGCCATGTAAAGGCAGAGTAACTCAGATTTCTGTGTTGCTAAATGTAGCCAAACTGTTCAGTAAGGGAAGGACGGGAACTGTGGTTAAATAGTGAAAGAGTTTCCTCTGTTTCCTCTTTAAGAGGAAACAGTAATGTCATGAATGTGTAGTATTTAATTTCTCATGGATCAAACGTAACCACTTGTAATACTACATTATCATCAATAGTTTTTATTCTAAATTAATATTACCAAACCAAACCCATGTTTTAATAAAATTCAAAAATGTAATTCTTTATTCAAGTATGCAACAGTTTCTATTATGTTATGTCTTTTAAAACATTTTAAATTTAGTGCTGGGCTAGTACATTATCAAGTTTGTAATGCTTTAGAAAAAAAGGCTACTTTTCCTCAAATTGGGGTTAGTTACTGGCTGCGACAGTGCCTTTTATCTTGTTGTATCTCTAGTCCATTTTCAATAACAGACAGAAAGAAAGCAGTTTCACTTTGCCAAAATATTTGTATATATTCAAAAAGTGAAATAAAAAAATATACTTTCAATACTCAAAAAATATTTTCTCCCTACTTAGCTGGCATCGGGTGCTGGTGAAAGGAGTTCTCACCAATGGGTTGGTGTCTGTCTATGAGCTGGACTATGGTAAACATGAGCTGGTTGGCTGCACCCAGCTGAGACCTCTGATCAAAGAGTTTACACAGCTGCCATTTCAAGGAATTACAGCTCAGCTGGCTGGTGAGTGGAAATCTTTTGAGAGATCCACCACAATACAGTTTTATGGCTATTGTTAGACAAATATTGTACTTTTTACTTAACTCCTAAAGCAAGTTCAACCTTCACACCTTTCTCTTTGTCAGGGGTGAAGTCAAGGCAGTGGTCAGAGGAAGCTTCCATCGTTTTCAGGAATCATGTGGAGAAGAAGCCTCTCGTGGCCCAGCTGGAGGCCTTACAGGAGGCCCCTTACCCCTGGGACAGAAAGGCAACGGTCTTCCTGGTCGACACTTCACAGGAAGAAAGGGACATCTGGGTGCATGACATCATGGCTGAATTTGCTGATGAGCTGACTAAAGAGCTCTAGACACATCATTGCAAAGTTTAACTTCTAAAGCAGTTGTAATGTTGCTCCATGGACGCACTTTGAAGAATAGAACAATGTACTTTAGATACCACATGTGTTCTTATACAAATGTTTTAAAACATAATAACCTTCAACGTGAGCACCATGCAAAGTGCAGAAAATGACTGAATGAACTTAAATAAGTTCTCACAAGATAGTATAAATTGTGCTCAGTGACATTTCATAACATTAACAAAAGTTAAAGCTAACATTGCTCTAAGAAGAAAATAAAAAGATGAGTCATTAAGTAATCGGAGACAGACACAATTAGGAGGCTGTTAATTTTCCTAAGTTAGATTTTCACGATTTGAGACATTGGTTTAAACCTAAAGAACTTTATGAACCCAACTGGTATTCTACTGGAATTGCCTTGAATTTCAATTGCCATTGCCCCTTTTAAGGACCTAATTGTTAATATTATTTGGTATACTTCCTGATAAAGAAAGACAAAACATGAAGTTTTATGAGGGGGTTTAATGAGGATATACCTGATGTTAGACCAGTTTCGTTTATCGTAATATTATTTTGTTAACTAGTGAAACATCTTGGCAATACACATACCAGCCTATATGCTTTGAAACTGACCCACTGTAAACGAGATATGTATACTATATCAAATCTGCCTTTCGCAGAAAAAAACCAGACATCTGCATATTCAAATGGGGGACTTGACTCATTAAATCCCACTTCCGTACTCCTGCTTCATTAACCTCTTCTCCTCCTATGAAGACCTGAATTCATGGTGAGTTTATGTCTTTAGGAGTTAAGGAATATCCATTTTTTGTTTGCCTGACAACAAGTTTTAATTTCAGCAGATTTAACGTGGTGAATTTTGCGATATTTTCTAACAGTGTGCAAATTTAGTTTGATGTGATAATAATGTCAAGCCTGCTTTACCAGTAGGGTTAATTTTGCAATGAATCTCAACTCTATAGTATCATCTTTATATTCTTAACTTTGCTGAACCTTTGTAGCAAAATCTGTTGTTCTCCTGGCATCAGTGCAGTCATGTGACTTTTGGTGGCCCAAAAGAATTGGTTGATTAAAGCTTGGACTTCTGGTCACTCCCTTCGCAAGCAAGCTACATTTCAAACCTCAAAAATGTCTTCCGGAAATATGAGTGCAATGGATGGAGAAACATTTTACAGTGTTTTTACAGACTTAGATTTTCAGTTATATTCATTTATTTGATCATTTTCTCTTCTGTTGATAATGAACTAGTGGTGTTTAATCACTTGTTGAAATAAAGCCTCTTAAAGAGTTTTGATAGTAAACAGTGAAATATATCCTGTATATTTGTCATGTTATTTTAAATGAAAGGCAATAATAGAAAACACATTTTTTTAATTTCTTTATTAAAATTGTAAAACATTTCAGTCTTATTTACATGTTTTATAACGTGAAGTTTATATATTGAACAGAATGGTTCTCTCTTGACAGCATAAACAATTATTGCCACATAGTAATCATATAATTTCCACTCTTTCAAAATATCAATTACAATTATAACAGATAGGCACACATTATGTTGTCAAAGTCTACACTTACATTACCAAATGGTCAAAACTTGGTCAGAGTTGTATCAACTATATATATATATATATATATATATATATATATATGTGGACTAGTACAGAATTGCTAGTATGTCCTCGTCTTGTTGTCAATTGTTCTATCAGCTAGCGAATGGAGAGCATCATCACAAACTCTAAAAAGGAGAGAAAAGACAGAAGTCAAGTCTGTACTCTGTTAAATGGACATCACTTATGTATATGATTTGAGAAAAGAGTGTGACCCACAATATGAAGCAAAATCCCTTGTTTAAAAGTTAGCCGTATGGATGTGCAGGTACATGAAGTTCTTATTCTGACCTTCAAAGTCGATGTTTCCATCTGCGTTAATGTCCAGCTCCTTTAAGATTTCCTCTAGTTCTCCTTTCTTTAGCTTCTCCCCCAAGAGTGACTTAATTGCCTCTTTCATCTCATCTTGGTTGATCTTTCCATCTCCATCAAGATCAAACTTTTTAGAAAAGAGATTGAAAGAAAATGGAAACATCTTGATGAAAAGTTTGTTTTTAATTTGGAAAATTTCAGAGCCCTCCTGAGGAAAAATGACACTAAATTGACTTAATTAACAAATTCACTTTTATTGTATCTACTTATCAATATCAATTTGAAATAATTCACTAAGATGAATCCATCTTCAGACCTATTTTTACAGATAAATGAGCTTATGTCAATAAAAATCTGACAGTTCTTTCCTCTTCTTTTACTACTATATAAAACTTTACTGTTTACTGTATAAAAGGTGCATTTTTGTTGACTGACCTGTACAAAAGCGGACTGGAGCTCTTTAAGTCCTAGCATATGAGCTGTCTCTCCCATCATCCTGGGTCCCATCAGTTCAACAAAGTCTTCAAAATCCATTAACCCCCCCACTGTTAAGAAGAGAGTTGTCAGGGGCCAGGCAAAAACAGCTTAACATTTTTTTTGTGTGAAAAATAAAGGTCAAGTTTGAGCATTACTTTCAGTGTATAATACTCCTGTGTGCAAGTAATCAATTTTATTAAAGAATTTCTTATATGCTCACTTCTCATTTTGATTTGTTGTACTATCTCCAGCAGCTCCATTTCTGTGGGCATGTATCCCATGGTTCTCATGCATTCAGCCACATCCTTGTAGTTCAGGTATCCATCTTGGTCGTAGTCAAACTCTTTGAAGGCCTCTTGCAACTCTGTAAAAAAACAGTTCAGGGGACACAAAGAGATCACAGCTGTAAGATCAGGTGCAACATCACAGTCCTAATTATCATAAAAATAAAACAGCAAGATTTGAAACTGATATTTGGTTTATTATTCCGTTGTAACTACATAAAAATCCCTATTTCACTTCATAACCAATTACTTTTGAATCTTATTACATTTCATTTCACATTACATTTCATAATACAGGAGGTGTGGGCTTTCTGAGATTTAAAAATAACATATAACAATGGTAATTATGTTGAGCTGTAGCAGGTACACTTACCATCCAACTCAGCCTGAGCTAATTCTCTGTCCTGCAGAAACAATAATAAAACATGTTGAATTCTGAATTTATAGTTTTAAAGATATCAATTTCACAGAGGACAGTTCCCATTGTGCTGTGCAAGACAACAGGAAAATAGAAACGTTTTAAAGTTAAAATAGCTGAGTGTTTGCCAAAGCTCTTCTTTTGGATTACACTAATGAATTGTGGCAGTAAGCCTGAACTAACGAGCCACTAATACTACAGACACACCAAGCTTAGTGACCGCAGCTCGAGGAAGATCAGGTACAGAACTGTAAATATACTGCCTTACTTCCACCTCATGCCTGGTGCTGGTGTTTTGATGAACAACACACAGCGCCTTTAATTTAACAGTTTATGAGCACCCTTTGGGATTATGGGATCATGATCAAAATGTTTTAGATTGTAAACTTAGTATTTGACTATAAATAGAAAATGATCACAAATTAATTAACACAAGGGGTGTTCAAATTTGAGAGGACTACAGGTTAAGTTTTTTAAAGCAAAAGGAGCACTTACTTTAAACTATAACTCTGACTATTTTAACTTTGTGTTACAGTATAGGTCAGTGGAAACACTTCTACTGAATAGGTCAGGCACCATCACATCGGAGAAGAGGACGGTCGCATCCAGTTCCAAATACAGTGCATTTACATCACATCACAACATGTGGCTGTGAGCAACTTACCGCCCCAAAAACACTGTTGAGCACAGAGTTATAGACTTTGTTCATACTCTCAGTGCTTTTCTTTGACTTCTTTGATGATTTCTTGGGTGTGTCAGAGACTGAACCTGATGGGGAATCCTTGGAGCCATCACCTTTGCTACAAAGTGAATTACAAAATAATAGGATTTGAAAAAAAAACGAGTGCACACATTTTATCTTCAAAACCTAGAATATAAATTTAAAAAGATTCAAACTCTCAATATATCTCAGCATACATATTGTTTTGAACTATACCAGATGGAGAATGTTTTTTCTAGGGTTATAAATTCAGTGTACTAGGTCAACTAAAGAATGCTTTTAGGCTGTGCAGGAGATGGGGGCATTTTAAAATACTGAATTATCCATCAAATCTATAAACTTCATAAAAAAGTGTATGAAACTCACACACTTACCCATCTGTTGATGCTGAATCAACAGAAGTTGTAGAGGGTGTCCTGTCCCCTGCCTTAGACATGCTGATAAACATAGACACAAGTCACAGGTTACCATCACTCCAACAAAAAAAACCTCAATTTTTAATGTGTTTGTTACACATGTTGAAGATATATTTTCATTAAGCCTTTTTTGTATGCAACAGAAAAGATAACAAGGATTACTCCTCATTAATCTATTTGTATCACTCAAATGTTATTTCTTTGGTTCCTCTACTATTTCCAAAATCTTGAAAATGAATCTAGTAAATAAGTAAATTAATGTGAGTACCTTACTTTGCATCCCTGTTTGCTTACCTTTCCCAGATGATGAGTGAGACAAGAAATAGAAAACGAGCAACACTGTCCTTCTCTTCCTCCTTGAGTGGTGCTCCACTTCTATTGTGAATGGCTGCACAGTATCCTGTCTGCTCGGTTTTTCTTTCTCCCCTTGACCTCTTTCCACCAGGAAGGCTTAACAGGCTAAACATGCAGCCAACGATTAGAAAGCAAAACGTGGCACGGCAGTGTGACTGATGTGACTTTCAACAGGTCATCTGCCTTCAACACATTAATTGAAATTGTCAGAAAACTTAAAAATAAAAAGTCCACAGATTGTTCTAATATTGATATATTATTAGTAAAAAAAAAAAAAGTAAAATATATAGTAAAACCAATTACATATATCTGCAACCTTTCCCTTAACCAATATATTTCCCTCCAAAATGAAAAAAAAGCAAAGGTCATTCCTATATATTAAAGTGGAGAGACATCTGTTTCCTAACTACAGAGCTCATTGCAGTATAGCTCCAGAACAAATTGGTCCACCTCAATGGCAGACAATTGATAACAAGAAATATCGTGAGGGGATAAACTAAAAAAAACAAGCTTTGGTCACCATAGGACATGATTTATTTATACAAAAAAATATATATATTATTTTAATAGTATTAGAGGTCATGGTTAAAAATATTTATGTTGATGACAGATATCAATATGCACAGTGCCAATTAATATTGTGAATAATCAGATGTATTGAACATTACTTGGGGTGTTCAGCAAGGGTTTGTGCTTGTTTAATATTTACATTTATTATATCTGTAATGCATCCAAACGTTCTTATGATCTGTAAATGGTTTTATTTACAGATAATAAAAACTTATACTGCTATGTTTGAATTTGGAACAGCTTTTGAATACAGTGGAAAGTAAATTAAATGTATTAGGAAATTGTTTGATTTGGTTTACAAGTCATTGTTGAATTTAAGCAAGAAAAGTTCATAGAATTGGTCAACAGGCAAATCAAAAATCAAGTTAAACTCAATGTTGAAATAGAAAGGGTGCTTGAAAACAAATTTCTCTATGTAATAATAATAATTATCATAACCCACACACTGATGGCAGAGGTTGCTATGTAAAGTGACCATCAGAAGTAACTAATCCCATTTGTATACATCCATACGCCGCAGACAAAGCAGAAGGAGCAATTTAGGGTGAAGTGTCTTGCCCATCAGACATGTTGCTGCAGGAGCTGGCGATCGCACCCGCCACCTTAAGGTTGAGACCTCAACTGAGCCACAGCCACCCCCGATATCAAGTCAGAACTCTTTGCACATACTTTATTGTTCTTTTATTGTACTATATATGATCTACTGTGGTGAGTTATTGCGTAACACATACAAAACCAACACTAACCAACACTGTATTTATGTTACAGAAGAAATGCATAAGAATTGTGAATCAATGGGACTGCTAAAAAAACACCAACTCACTGTTTTATTAATTGACATGCGGAGGTGTTATGATTTAGTGTCATTTAAAATAGCACAGATAATGCTCTGAATGCAAATTTAGGGGTTGCTCAAAATTAGAGAGAGCAAGTATGAACTTTGGGCAACACTTATCTTAAAAACAAACAAAAATGAGGATTAATACAAAGCGAAATTGGATATGACAAAGAGATAAACCTGTGAAAAATGTGTTGTTCACTAAGTACATTTAAAAAAGTATTAAAATAAGGTTATTAACAAATAGAAAGATAATACATTAGTTAGTATTTGTTTTAAATTATTGGGACTTATGTGTGCCTTGTTATGATTCTTACTTGTTTAAGATGAAATACTGGAACTTTGGTTGTTGTTTTTTCGAGTTGTTTGGAACATTGTTTTGCTTTGGTGTGTAGTTGAAGAGTATGTTATGTAAAAAGGGTTGGCATAATAATCCAAAACTTCAGCCCACACCTTTTTGTGAGGTTTAATCCCTAAATGTATTGAACGACGCCCTTGCATCCCTTGAGTGACTCTGTCAGCTAACAATGTTGTCTTTTTAAGGGTTTACCAACAACGTTAAAAGAGCATTATACCAGCACTGTGTCCTAAAGAAACCCTGTTTATGTTATTCAACATTAGAATATTTTAGCTTAGAAGTGAAAGTAATTTGTTACCTTTGTATATACCATATGTACCATATTCCTATGGTCTTTATAACAGGACAGTGAAACAACTTATTAGAGTTATTGGAGATCGTGTTACTATGCTAAGCTAAATGCCCTAAACTTTACTTATTTTAGTTACTTATTTAAAACAGGTTTGTGATGAAACAGATGAAGTTTAAAATTAAAAATTCCTGACTTATTATGGTCATAACTGATGGAAATAGCTTTTTCTTTCCAAGAAAATAACATAATCGAGTGAGCTATATTTCTGAGCTGCCAAGAGATGTCAAAACACTTGTTGCTTTTTACAATGCATGCATGGCAATCCATAATTATTTCTATACACATCAGTAATGATGTAGTGAACTAAAACTCCACCAAATGGCGCCAAAGGACATCATGTGTGATCATTTAATAAATCCACTTCAGTGTCACAGCATATTTGTTGCTTTGCATTAGCAAAGATATTTCATTTTTTCATACAGTAGGCCTATATTTAAGCAAATTGCATGAAGTGCATGTTGTCTGTTGGTTTCAGGTCTTCTGGTGCCATCATGCCTCCACATGATTCCGTTCACAGCCACTAGGAGCAACAGCAGCAATTGCTTTCAAATAGTGGTAGTTGCTAATATTGATAGGAATAGTTGCTAATAATGATTAAAAAAAAATGTTCAGGGGACACAGTGGTGCAGTGTGCTCAATACATCATGAATAATATTCCCATCAACAACACACTCATGTCAAAACGAGAATGGATACCTAATCTAGAACATGTGCCATTGACAGTTTTTTACAATTGCTATTGTGACCATGGTCCAGTCAGTGGAACTCTATTAGCTCAGTTTAACACTAAAGTAGCCTACCCCCTAGGCTTCCATTAAAACACTAGGAGGTATAGCCCAGTCTTACCAGTCAAATGAGAGGATGCATTTGGCAGAAAGAAGAGGATCAGAGACAAGCGCTTCCCTCGAGAAAACAATTTATTTTGTACAATAATACAACAACAATTAATCGAATATCGAGTAAAATCCAGATACAATATTTATATAAAGCAGGGGAAATCTGCACTACAAACAATGATAAACTGGCTCACTGAATTATAAAACTGTGTGGTGGATTAGCGCTTTACCTATCCAATAGTGAAGGGAGAGGGGGGGAACCGGAGCTACACATCACACACTAGTCTACCCCGACCTGCTGGTTCACACACACTGTTATGGGCTGTGGGGTGTTGTCTCTTCCCTCCCTCTCTGTTACAGGTTGGTGCTCTGCCCAACTCTCACAATGAGTGGCAAATTGGACTCACCTGTGTCATTCAGGCCCTGCATGCAGCACGAGGATAAGTGCAGTGTGGCTGGTGCTTGTGAGGAGGAAGGATTAATTTCGTGAGCTGGACCTTCAGGCTGCAGGGGTGCAAGCTGTTCATTTTTGTAAAAGAGTTGACATTGCTCTATTGTTGAGTTTAGTTGTTTGTTTGTTTGTTTCTTGAATTGGATTCCCTTATTTAGCAAACATCCATCGGTTTCTCTGTTATTTTTCAGTTGGTGCATTTAAAGGAGCTTGTTTTTGTTAGTGATTTATTGTTGTGAATAAATCCTTACACTTTCTTTTTATAACATTCTAGTCTCTATTTTTTCTTGATCCGGGTTTATTATTTATTGTTGCTCCCCGCAACGAACGTAACACACACACACTGCAACAAGAAAAAAATAAATATGTGCCCTGTGAGGAAAATAAACAAACGGTGCAAAATAACCACACTCACTCAACTACAGGGACAGTGGGGTGCATGTGAGTGGAGCCTATCTCCGCCTGCGGCCCTCACGCCTAGACAGTGCACACGCCAGCCAGCCGGTGCACTCAGGAGTAGGGGGACCAAAAGAAAACAAAGTCAATCAGTATAAATAGGCTATATTTTTAAAAAGGAGAAAAACAATCAACCTAACCTATAACAACATACTGTATACTGTTTTAATGGATTAATTAAAACAAATGTCACACAAACCATTCAAAAAATGTAAACAAGGCTAAGGAAAACAAAAAAAGGGAAGAGTAGGCTACCTTTACAATAAGATGTTGTGCTCAACCTCAAAGTTCCGTGCAGCGAGCCCTCGTCTGCCCGACACAGCTCGAAAACAGGGCCGACTCGCCACGGCACGTTTTAAAGTGTGTTGCACTCTGCAGCAAAAAAAACAAACAAAACAAAACAACCATGAAAAGCAGCAACAACAAAGGAAGGGAACAAAACCAGAGAAAACAACCGCATATGAAAAACTTAACTGCTTCTATACCGAGATACGTAAGTGGCCCTGCGGAAGTGGGAGGCGCTGGTGTGGACCTGGAGCCCTTATTTAACTACCTGCTACACTACGACAATTTTTTCAATACTTTTAACAACTTTCATAAACTCTTAACGCACAAACACACCTAAAACACACAATTGGCAAAACAGTTAACTTCATTTTCATTTCATGCTCAAATCACACATTGTAAACTAAACTCCAACACTAATTTTCAAAATACAATAATACACTAACCCAATACACTATGTCCACCACAACACTAACACATGTTCTCTTCTAACAGGAACATTTACAATCATAGCACAATATCATAAAAACACTAACATCAGATGGAATAACAGAAACTGCATTATTTTATATGTATCAGGTCTGCCCTTATAGACAGTATATTGTATTGATCATAAATTGTGTTTTGCCATAAAGTTTCTTTTGAAGCCTCTCTACATTTTTGTTTCTTTAGGTTCAGTAAATGCATGCATTTTGTTTCTTTTGCTGCAGTTATTCAATACAAAAAATTAATGACCCATCTCAGAGTAGCTTTATAGAAGGTACGGTTTATGAAAAAAAGAAGACAGAGACAGAATTGCTGTAGTACAGGCTTTATTTCATTGTCAGCAATCACCATGTTGACAATGGCAAGTTCTTGTCCTTCATTTAGGAGCTTTCCTCTGCCCCCTCAGGGAGGTAGACGTTGAATCCTTAGAGAGACAAAATACAGTTGCATATTAGAGGCATACACTTTGCAGTAGGAGAAGCCCTTATACAATATCCTACCTGTTGGTTTCTTGAAAAATCCGGACAATGGATGCCACTGTGTCCCAGCTGAGATTTGGCTGTACTTGTTCACCAGCCTCTGTATGATAGCCCGTGGTTTATGACATGGTCTATGATAGTAGCTTTTATTTCATCAGTTACCGAGCTCTGGCCCTTCTTTTTCCCACTTTCTTTGTGTTGCTCTTTATTGTTCCTTTCCACACAAGATCAGCCCAAAGAAGTCCTTTTTTACTCTATACCATATAGTCATGTGATTGAAAGAACCTCAACACCTGAGTGTGCTTCCTAGATGGGAATCAGCTGTGATTAATCTATTTGCATAACGTCAATGAGTTGTTTCTCATTAGCAATGGAAAAAAATAAAGGGGATATATTTGTGTTTCAACCTACAATATGAACAGCTGTTCACTTTGACTTTAGCCTATAAGTTAGCTTTAGAACATGATGTTATCTGTTCTGACATACAGTGTGAAAGCATTTGTAAATTTGGCAGTAAAAATCCATTGTTTTGGTCTTGGTTGAGCTTGT
This sequence comes from Tautogolabrus adspersus, assembly GCA_020745685.1. Taxonomy (NCBI): domain Eukaryota; kingdom Metazoa; phylum Chordata; class Actinopteri; order Labriformes; family Labridae; genus Tautogolabrus; species Tautogolabrus adspersus. The sequence goes on along the minus strand of CM036556.1, from coordinate 6,512,632 downwards.
GTGTAAAATAAGTTAAAGCATTTTAAATTTGTCTCAACTGTATGCATTTTGTGTCAAAACAACAAGAAATGTGTTAATTGTATAGCTAACTGTGTTAAGACTTTAGGAAAATTGTTAAAAGTATTGAAAAAATTGTCATAGCAATCGTAAAAAACTGTAATTCCAGGCTGTGAATACCCATACTTTTTTATATACAGTCCTCTGTTGCCACCCTTTGAAATGTTGAAATTACAGCATGTACTTGCTTGGTCATCGAGCTCATATGCTTATAACCCTGGCCTTGATACAATTACACATTCCTTCACATAACCTAGTAAAACATTTGTAAGAATTACATTACATTATAGCAATAAACATAACATAAATACAAACAAATAGGGAGTTTACACTTGTGATTGCATTTCTGCCGTCCAGACATAAAGCAGAGGAAATCAGTGCTTGATAAGTGTGGTCAGGTTTTCACCTATAACATAGTGTTAAAATAATGTAGAGTTGTAACTAAGTAGTTGACTTTATCTTTATTTTATGATCATTAACTGTTTTTTCTTGAGAGTAAAGTGGTGCATCATTCTGAGTTGTACCTTAACAGTCCCTTATTATTCATCATTAATATTATCATCATTATCACACAAACTTAACTTAACTTATTTAATATAAACATGAAACAACTATTTCAAAGTAGTTAAACTATGGCAGATAACTATTGCTGTAGAGAAAGTTTTTTTTTTTTTCCTAATAAAGAGACATAGCAAAGCTTTACTGTTGTATCTCTCTTTATATTTATTAAATAAATGGTCTTCTGGGTTGAGTTCTTCAGATGTCCAGATGTCAAATCCTGCATCCTTTCTTCACCACAAGTGTCGAGACTCCATTGGAGTGGTATCCTGTCCTGCAATCAGCCTCACTACTATTAAAATACATGATGTGGTGGTTTGCAATCTTCTAATTTGTTCTCTAAACTTGTAGAATAAATGATTTGTCACCCATAATGAACATTTATTTTGATTTAAGTAAAGTTATGTTACATGTTGTCAATGAATACTGATCAATTCCTGCATGAGAACCTGCTTAATTTATGATTATCACATTTCCCCCCTTTTTTTACAACATTAAAGAAAGTACACGCTATTTTATCCATGTTGTGTGTGATCCTGCAATACACACAAGCACACACCCGTATGACCTCTCATTCGTCTCATTGAGGAGAGTTGTAGAGTTGTAGTTGTAACTTAAAAATTATTGCACATAAGGTGTTAGATTTCCATCCAGAAACAATTTGATTAAGCCTAACATTTGTTGCAAGTCTCTATTAGCAGTTCCTCTAAGATCACACATGGAGGATGCATTAGTTACCATTAACAGCTAAATAATAATTAAATTTGGCTTTTCTTCCGTCTAAGCTTGTTTATTTTTTCCTTCTTAAGATGCTGTGAAGATGTGGAGTTCCAGAGCTGGTTGGTATAACTGGATTTTGTAAAAACAGTGTGAACTCTGTACTGAGAAGCAGAAACAGTATTTGTCTTTTGTTCTTCTTATCTGATAAAAGTTGTATTGGTGTATTGTCTAAAGTCAGGATTTACCTTTTGCAGTGATTTTCTATATGTATTCCTTTAGAATGATAATGTAAAAGCAATGACTCTGAATGAAGCATCACTTTCCATAAGCAGGGTAATTGATAAGCTGTATATTTGGCAGTGTTTCTGATCTTTCTGTGCATGCATGCATTCATTTTGTTGCTCGCTTATGCTGCTTGTTTGCTTTTCAAATTAAATCAATCCGTCCTAATTATTTCCTTTTCTGATTCAGTTCAGACTCATGCTGGACAACACAGACACAACACAAGCTGAATATAAAAACTTTATTAATAAAATGAATGAATAAGAAACATTTGTATTACTTTTTGCAACAACTTGACATGAATTCAGTTTGACAAATCTGTTTTAAAATAACATAAATGTGAAAATAAGATGCTATTTTAATGTTTATTCAGAAAAGTTAAAGTTTTATTGAGGTCTGGGTACATTTTCAGCTTTCTTCTTAACCTCAGCAGTCTGACTTTAATTATCAAATATATGTACTTCAGTACTTTAAAACCATGATGTCTCTTACTTCAGTGATCGTTTTTACCCTCTGCATGTAATCCACTTACCATCCATGTACAATAATATAAATTCTGTCAGTACTCGGCCCTTTGTTGAAAACTTTAAGTCAACCTTGAGTAACAAACTATTCAATAACTATGCTCTCAAGATTGTAAGTAAGTTAGCTGACAACATTTTAACTTGTTTTTATGTATTTGTAACTGTTATTGCCATTTACACAATAACCATACCATCCAGTTATTGCCATTTACAACCCCCTCCTCTCTGCTATATATTGTATTTTGTTGTTCCTTACATTCTATCTCACCATCCCCACCATCATTGGGGAACAAGAGAACATGGAGACCTGGAGATGTTCTCTTGTTCATTCAATCAGTATGTTACTTTCATATTCTTAAACTTATGGGGTAACTCAACCTCAAGCTCACACCTTCTCTCACACCCAGACCTTTCCTTTCCCACCACCATCAGCTCCATCTCTGCCGCCGCAGCAGCCAGTACCCAGACCACGATGAAGGGTTGCCGGCAGGTTTTTGTACACGGCCCTACTGTATGGGATGAAGCACAGGCCCAGCTGGAGATGTCGGGCCAGGCGACAATATGCAGCCAGTGCCAGCACCAGAAGAGGTGTGACCAAGAGGAAGCCCACCACCAAAAGGGCCACACAGCCTCCATCAGTCAGCAGATCTGAACAGTAGGGGGTGGTCCCATGAGGGCGGACCTGAAGAGCAAGGAGAGGAGAAAGATGGTGTATGGCAACTATAGGATTTTTTTTAAAGCTTGTTTTCACTGCTTCACTGACAGAAACACATTTTCAGGCATTTGACAATCACACACATTCACAATCTAAGACATGAACATGTTTATCAATATGTTAAAACTCAACTCTGAGAGGAGGAGGAGGTAAAAATTAAGGAATTCAGCGTGCAAGAGGAAAAAAAGCACAGCCGTCCTGAATCATCCTAATCACCCAAGAAGATTGAAGTGATCATTCTGTGAATAAGGAAAGTGCAAGTAAGTTATGTTTGCAGGAATGTGGGAGCTCAGGGGAGCATTTCTAGTAGAGAGCATGCTAAAAAAGGGCCAACATTTAACACAGATGTGTTAACATTATTGGCATAAAGCTCAATAAGGCAAAATACTTTGATTCATTTGCTTTTTAATATAATTCTATACTTTATATTATATAACTTATCATCAGAATTTCTGAAAGGTTGTGAAATTTGTCATCTCCTGATAATTGATACTTTACCAGTCGTACCAATGTTGTGATCCTGTCCTGATGTAATGAAATAGAAATTCTGAAGAAATCCCACAGCCCTCTTTCAGGAGGGAGGGATTTTAGGATAAGAAATCATGAGAGATGGTTTGAACCTGCAATACACAGTTTATAAAATAGAGAAGGTCACACTAAAGCTATGAGACTTGTAGCTGAAATAGATAAGATTAACACAAGTATGCTCATGTTTGTTTATACTTACTGTTACTTACTGATAAGAACCAACTTTTATGGAAGGAGCCTTAAGAGTGTGCTTATTTTTGTTAACATGGAATATTGTTTTTGGTGTGTTCCTGGACAACTGTTTGCAAGTATATTTGCAAGAAACTCAAGTTAAATACTTTAGCCAACTGCCTTTTTGTACTTGTTTTCCTATCCATTAAATTAAAAAGATTTTTCCCAATCTCTATAACCCTTCAGGTCCTTGTTAATCCCTCTCTAAGCTGGTGTCACATGAGGTCTAATTGTGAGAGAGCAAGAGAACAGAGAGAATCCTGGTTACTTTGGTCTTTAAGAAGCTAGTCGACCCATATAAATTCCATTGGTATAAAATGAAAGTCTCTGAACCATGATGACTTGGGTCGCCTACAATGATGCTTACTGTCAAGTAAAGTCATTAGCTTTTTATTCTTGAATTGTGTTAGGTTCTCATCCCATTCTTTGCATATCCAATATTTGTCTGTTTCTCCCTGGCTCACCACAAAGCAATCCTTAACTTCTGTGCTCTGACGTCTGGCTCCTTAGACTCCTGACCTCTCTCCCCTTCAAGTTTCCTTCATCTCCTCAACATCTGAGAAACCCTCAGGCTTATCTGTTTAGAAAACCTCTCATCACTTATGGAGCCAAACAATATCCTAAGCCTCAGGCAAAACTATTTGAAACTTTGGGATCAAAGTTATGAGATTAGGCCATTTAGATTTTTCGTAAAACGATTGATGTTGCCATCTATCTTTTTGTTCTACTCATGAACAGAAAGAAAGATGGCATGTGTAAACATGCAAACTGTTTACCCATGTTTGCATTCATGTGAAAACATTCATCTTAACTAACATTGTTACTTGTACTACAAAGTACTTCAACGGTTTTAAATGTCTTATTTTGTTATTCTTAAGTACATCAAGCTTATCATATAAAGGCTTGGCAATACTGGAATTAATCTAAACAAGATTAATAATCTTGTTTTATAATCTATTTAAGTAGTAACTGGGATTAAATGGACCTTATTCTGTCCTAGCAAAAGTATCCAAACAAGTTAAATTGCCTAATATTACTGTGACTGCCATAGGTGGCTACACTCAAACAAAAAATCTGAGGCATTTGACATTCTCACACTCATTCACCCTTTATCCCTTCCTTACTGTAGAGTGGCAGAGGAAGCCAAACACCACCATGACAATGGCCGGCGTTAGGATGGTCCCGAACACCAGACCAGCAAGGCAGGCGTTGATTGCTGCTATAATCAGGTTTTGAGCTGTCACTAGCACTGAGCAGGCCCAGCAGTCCAGGGAACCACGCAGTTCTAGAGGGGCTTCACTGCCCCCTCCCCCACTGTCGGCTGCAGAATAAGGAGGAGGTACGACCACACGTGAAGGTGTTTCTCTACCACATCCCACAGCGGTGGTGGAAGCCAAGGAGTTTGAATGGAGGAGATGATGATGGTGGTTAGAATTGAGATGGTGGTGATGAGGAGGCAGTTCCTCAGACAGGTCCAAGGCCTGGTGGTGAGCCCCCTTCTCTAGCGTACCAGTCATACTCATAGTAAACTGTGAAAAAAATAATGACAAAACAAATTTAAGACGTGGGTTTAGATGGAAAATATATTTCCTGTGCCACTGTAATAGTATTTTGATAATTGATTAGCCGTCATTTGGATTTATGTGTGTCTCTCAAGACATTAGTCTAATGCCATACACAAAACCTTTGAACTTAGTCAAATTTCATGTTTAAAGCTCAAGCAGCCCTGAGTTCATGAAGAGATCATGAGATTCTATCTGTCAGGAAAATGCAAGCTGGCCTTTTGTGATGCTATCTGTGAGCTGATACTATCAGAGAGCTGATTAGCTGAAATGAAAGGGGTCCCAAATTGCTATGTTAATTGCTAAACACACTCAAAGTGTGTTTAACATGTTTAAATTGGTGTTATTCTGCACATTTATTGTGTTGTCACGGCCTGTAAAGATTATATTGACGACAGATATTTATTATGTAGTAAAATATTGAAGAAAATACTGAAACTGCCTCACATGTTAATAGTAAACAAATTAACAAATGGAGACTTAATGTTTCAACTTAAACATATTACATTAACAGCACTGAACTTCTTGTGTCCTACTAAAGTAAAGTGCTAGTAGTGTTTCAGTGGAAGAAAAAGGATTATGGCTTGTACAGTATTATCTCACACTTTCTCCCTCTGATATTTGTATCATGCTATATGTTTTCTGTGTTGGCATCATCATTCAGGATATCATCACTTCCCAACGGTCAGGTGACATAGATACAGCCAGACAGTAAACATTTGATCAATTGCCAAAAAACAGCGCAGGGAAAATGTAGAAGAAATTAAATACTGTAACCAACCAGTAACTTTCCTTAGCGCCAGAGCAGTTGAAGGCAAAGAATAAGTGACTATCTCCCTGATGAGAGCTTTGGTACTTTCATGTGTTTTATCCATGCCAATCACGTTCCTCCAATCATTTCATAACTTTTTTTTTAACAACATTTCATGCCAGTTTTTACTTAAGGACTTGTGAATCAGGAAACATTGTGCAAAAGTAAACACATTATTAGAATTACTTTTTAGTACATGTACAACATCTAATACAATCCAAATTAATGTTTGGAATGAATCTATTAGGGACTCATGCGAAGTTGCCAACAGAGACCTGTATTGTAGGAGGTCTTATAATAAAACAATTATTAAGAGTCATATGTTATTATTTCACAAGCTGCTGCTTTGAAATGCAACAGTTGAGAAATGATCCAATAAAACGATTGCTTCATTTAGTCCCACCAACAACCAATCCTTAAGCCCTAAGAGAATTGGTCAGTGACTTAAATCAGTTTGATCCTTTGATGTTTTGATCAGAATTCAAGTAGGTCTAACATGATTTCTCTGTGCAGAAACATTCCTCTTGAATGATTGGGTATGTTGTAAGGACAAATGTTAATTTTGAAACGGAAATCGTGAGAAAAAAACCTTTAAATTTCATGGCAGTTTCACACTTTCACGCTTAGTGAATGTAATTATTGTCAAGCTACCTGGCTGGTTTAGCACTGTTTTTGTTTTTTTTACATGTCTTTCTCCCATTGTTGTCCCAATTGCTATTTTGGATGTTGAAGGTCATACAGGAAGGACTTGCAGGAAAGTGTGTGCACCCATTTTTTTTGACAGAGTCATTGTGACCATTACTGAAAAAAACATGTAGACGTTCCGCCCATTTCACTCACTGTTCTTACTATTGTTTGAAGAGCATTTCTAAGATGCCATTCCATTGTTTGACCCAAGTTAAGGAATTATAAATCAGGAAATATAATGCAATATAGTTATGTGCTAGTCTTAAGTAGTCAGCTTGTACATCTCATAATTGATTATCTTAGTTTGCTGCTACTATTACATGTCATTGAGATCTCAGAGACTTAATCTGTCTACAAACTGGTCATAAATGTTTTGTTCATATTGAACCCTATAAATACAATGTGCAATATCCACACTGCTTAACTCATTGTGTGTAGTAATAATTGTAAATATTGTTTTATCTTTAAGTCACTGCACTTTGTACATAGCGTATTATTCTAGTCCTACCTGGTACTTATTTTATTGCTTATTTTATTATCTCTATTCTATTTTATGTTTACATTCTTAAATGATCTCTACTACTGTATTGTGTGTTAGAGCAACGGTAACAACCGAATTTCCCCCTGGGATTCATAAAGTATTTCTGATTCTGATTCTGATTCTTAACCTTAGCCGTTAATGAGATATATTTTTGCTCCTTCTCCATTTGAAATTTTATATGAAGACATTTCAATGGTTAAATACTCATTTAAACATGACAGAAGCAGCTGCACTTGTACTCACATTGTGGTGAGGGGCAGGGTGCACTATTTGCTGTTGGTCCTCCAGATTGTTCCAGATGCTTTGTTCACTTCTTCCTAAGAACCTCAGTCCATTCAGTTCCTAAACTTACACGAACACTTACTCTTGAAACAAGGTTATTTTACGCCTCCCTTCCTTGCGTGGAGAATCCAAGACCTTTTGTTGTGACTCTGGAGGTTCTGTAGTTGTAGTATCAACGTATGTTGGCTTCCTGCAGCTCTGGTCTCCTGTTGCTTTGTCTCTTCACAGTGAACCTGATAGTGATAGAGTTCTTCTATTTTCTTTTGCACATGCAGCATCAAATTCCTATGCTGTTGTGCTGTGAAGAAAATCGTTCCAAGCACGGTGATGAGGAAGTTCAGTCTAGAGATTGCACCTCATTAGTGCCTGAAAGAAAGTTGACTCACAAATGCAGTGGTCTTTGTCCTAAGTATGTCAAACTGTCCACCCTCCTTTTTTTAACCCCCCTCTCCTCCGCCTCCACACTGCTGTCTCTTTTCTTAACCTCCCTCCTCCCAAGCTAGCTGGCTCGCTCCCTCCATCCATCCAACTCTCTTTCTCCACCCACCAGGCTTATCAGCCCCCACCATTCTCCAATGTCTCCACTCAGCACATGCATTCCACCTCTCATATCCAGGACATGTTTCACCCTCTTTACCCAATCCCTGTTTGAGTGGGGGTAGGGTGATGCATGTTGGGGGTCAGAGCAGGGCAGCTCGCCAGATAAGTTCAGGCGAGCAGAAAATCAGGGGGAAGGGCAGCACAGACATTTGTTTTGAAAAAGTACACATTTTTTATTTGGTCATGTTTGGTTACATAAGAGTCCATGAGTACTGCTTAATTATAATTGTTGAATGCACTAAAATATGCTTCATGTGCATTTGTTCTTTCTGAGTTTTACTTTTCAACCCAGATGGGTTATCTTCTTTATTTAGTTATCACACTTTTCTTCAATAAAGGGTGTTTAAGCTATATTAATGTCTGACAGTTGCATTTTTACTAATATTACTCCAGGCATAATAAACACCAAACAAGTACTAACAAGAATTTTAGAGTACACAAGAGGTTTTATAGTTTGAAGAATACAATTATTAACACAAGTTGGGAAAATTGTCCAAAGTAGAAACTCCAAAGATATTCCTAGAAAAACAGTGTTTAAGGCACAAGCCTCATCTGTTTGGAAAGGATGTATTCCAAATGCAATACTCTTTTATCTCTTGTAATATGTTTTAAGAGTAGTGTTATGAATTTTGGCCTACTTTGCTGTAAGACATTATAGTGAAGCTGCATGTGAAACCAGGTAGCAAACCTGTGTTCTTGAAAGCCAGACCTGTGCCATATGCTATCAGACCTAAGGTGATCTGGACGCTATGGTCAAGAATGGGGTTTTGGAGCCAGTGAAGACCAGTGAGTGGGGCACACCCATTGTTCCGGTTCTCAAGAAGAATGGGGGAATACGGACTTGTGGAGATTTTAAAATTACACTCAACCCGGTACCGACCGCAGAACAATATCCACTTCCACTAATTAATGACTTATTTGCTGGACTTAGTGGAGGACAAAAATTTAGCAAGATAGATCTGAATCAGGCTTACCTACAAATGGATGTAGAAGAGCAGTCATGTGACATGTTGACAATTAACACACACAAAGGGCTTTTCACACTGTAGGTTGCCTTTTGGAATCACATCGGCCTGTGTTTCAACGAGCAATGGACCAAGTCCTCAGCGGATTGTCTGGGGTGCAGTGCTATCTAGATGACATTCTGTGCACAGGAGCAAATGATGAAGAACATCTGCACAGCTTGAGAGTAAGGAAGGAAAAGTGTGCGTTTTTCCAGTCATCTGTGTAATATTTGCAAAAGATCGATGCAAAAGGGTTACACACTGCACCTTCAAAGACTGCAGCCATTGTGGTTGCACCCCCTCCTCAAAACGTCAGTCAGCTACAATCCTTCTTAGGGTTGTTGAACTATATACGGACATGTTATTCCCAACTTGGCATCTCTTTTACGACCCCTGCACGAATTGCTATGATAAAACATGGAAATGGACAGACATTTGTCAGAGGCTTTCCAGAAAGCAAAAGATACACTGACCACGTCAGAGGTCCTGACACACTTCAACCCGAAACTACCCCTTCAGCTCGCCTGCGATGCCTCACCATATGGGGTGGGAGCAGTTATTTCTCATGTACTGCCAAATGGAGAAGACAAGCCAATTGCGTTTGCATCAAGGACCTTAAACAAAGCTGAAAGTAATTATGCTCAACTGGAAAGAAAAGCCCTGAGCATTGTTTTCGGTGTAAGGAAGTTCCATCAGTACTTGTTTGTAAGGAAGTTTACTCTTTTAACTGACCACCGACCACTCATGGCAATACTAGGTCCACACACTGGAATTCCAGTGTGTGGACTGTTTGATTGTTGCTTAAACTGGACCTGTGTCTTATACTGTACAGACTTCTGATAGTCTCTGGAGAAGACATGTTGATCAGCTTCTACAAACCTCACCAGTGCCTACAGAGCTGCATCTTGGAGAGTTTTCAGATGTAGTTGTCAACACACCAGTCCAACTACCAACAAAAGTGCTGGACCCCACCACACCAGAGACGAGAGTTCCAGTTGCTGGTATGACTGAAAAAGAGACTGGGACACCTATTACATCAGCACCTTCAGCCAGTTCACCATCGAGAGACAATGAACTTGTTCTGAGAGAATGCCGATATCCTGAAAGAGAGAGACGGCCTCCTGCCCACCTGAGTTTATAGGTTAGAGTAGTGACCGACCCAAATATCTGGGGCAGAATAATCCCCTTGGGCATGGTCAAGGGAAGAGGTAGTCTACCCTCGACCCTAGGTTAGCGTTAAAAAAAGAAAAATGCAAAATGTTTTTGTGTTTTTGCAGAATTAGTTGTTTGTGTAATGTCATAGATGTTACTAGACATTTTGAATGTTTTGTTTGTGAACTGAACAAAACAAATGAATAACTCATTTATGAATAACTAATGTCACCTTGTTACTACGAGTCATGCCGCTGTTACACCAAGCTGTTGTAGTCAGCCAATAAACGGTAACACGTTCAGTCGGAGTACGACTATTAATTGTTATACTGCCTTTTAAAAAGATAAGGTGGAGATATAACAAGAAGCAATAACAGTGCAGACCTGTATTTTTTTTTAAACGTTTAATGTACAAGTTTTGCATACAGGATCCATTTGGAGTTTCTGCTCTGACATTAAAAGTGGCAAAAAAAAAAAGGTTTTGAAATATTTGAGAAACTGTCTGATATTTTTAATAAAGAATATTACTGCAGTGTCTATATGTAGCTGAGTGAATATTTTATGAAAATATTTTGTTACTTTAATTTTGTGAACCTTCTCAAAACGTGTCATTTTCTGTGCACCTTTGAACCCTTAGGGTCATTTTGTAAATTTATTATCTTTTAGTTCCACTTTACCTGTTGTAGCATGGGGGGGCTTAAATCTATGACGCACACGGAGGCACATGCAGGAGGAAGCTGCGTATTCCCGGCAAAAAGAGGGACAGCTTCTGTGTTGGAGAGAGACCGTGCTGGTGGCCGTGTGTGTGTGACTTGTACCTCTCTTGCTACATTACAGATCCCAGAATTAAATCCGCTGAACCTGAATCCTGCCTGAGTGTTTGCCTCATATGTACCAGTGTCCATCTTAAGTCTGCTACATAAAACTGGTGCCGTGACCTGGATCTATTGGTCAGCCCCTGCCGATCGCCGAGGTTTTGCTGTGTGCAACGTGACTTCTGGGATGCCAAGTTGGTCGACCTGTGGATCCTGATAGCTACTTAAGTGAACACTGGTATTCAGAAAAATAGACTTTGAAGTTTTCTTTGCTAAAATATCACAGTTTAAGTGTGTGCATTTTCCTGTGAGATTTTCAGTAGCATACACATTTTTTTTTTTTCCATTCTTGTTTTCATTGTTACATTATCCTAAGTCTGTGTAATGTGAAATATGGCGGGTAGAGGTCAGAATACTTTTGATATGTTCACGCCAATTATTGGTAGAGGTAGAGGGATGTTTAACACAGATAAAGTAGTGGGGAGGGGGACTAGATTATTGACTACTGAGGAGCCATCAGAGTCAGATGATATAAATGACAGCCCTCCCCCTGAGCCACAGTTTTCCACACCTGTTGCAGATGTTAACACCACTCAACAGCTACGTGACCTTATAGGTGAGTTAGGGAGTCAAATAGGGGAGTCAATAGCCAGCCGTCTGCTAGCTAGCCAGTCTCCACTCACCCCAGTGCAGTCTCCCCCTGTCCAATCATTGAAAGCTGAAGCATCAGAGAAAACCATTGACCTATCCAAAGTGAGCCTGATCGTCAGACCTGATGTTAAAGAGCCTCCCATGTATCGCGGCGAGGGAGACGACAAATTCTCCATCCAAGAGTGGATCGACATGATGGAGGTATACCTGCACAAGAGGAACCTCTCATTAAGTGAACAGAATGATGACATCCTGAACCACCTTCTGGGAAAAGCAAAGAGTATTGTGAAGGTAGGACTGAAAAGCACCTTAGCATCAGGTACTGCCATCACCCCTGAAACAATCTACGGCATACTGAGACGCTACTTCAGCAAGTTTCCTGGGTCCTGCTTACCACTTGCAGACTTTTATGCTACTCAGCCAGCAGAAAATGAAAGTCCTGTAGATTACTGGGTGAGGTTAAACACGGCCGCAGAAACCGCAGACAGGCATCTAATGCTCCAGGGAGGTAAAATGGACAATATTGACGCTGAGATAGCTATGATGTTCATCCGAAATTGCCCTGATCCCAGCCTTGCCTGTGTTTTCAAATGTAAACCCATCAGCAAATGGTCACTCACAGAGGTGCAAGAAGCTATTGATGAACATCAGAGAGAGTACCAAGTGACGAAATCCACAGCCAGAAAACATGTCCTAAAAGTAGCCACGGCCGTTACAGCTATTGACCCACCAGAACCAGAAACCGCTCATGTCCAGGTGAACACGGCAAAATTCACACCCCCTAACATGGTTAAGCCAGGTGACACTCCAACCTCAGACCCAAGTGCTCTAGAACGTGTGCTTAGTATGTTGGAGAGAGTCTTAGAGCGGACAAGTCAACCTATTACCAACACCCAGCCTCAGTTTTCTGCCACAGCTCGTTTTACACCTTGCAAGGTATGTGGAGACAGCTCTCACTCTACACGTACACATTGCATGAAGGAAAGGAGATGTCTAGGCTGTCTAGAACAGGGACATCAGCGAAAAGACTGTCCCAAAACCACTGCAATGCAACGTGGAGACCACTCACATGTTCAGGAAAACTGATGCACTCACACTTGGGAGGGGACAGTGTGAGTGTAAGTAGTGTGCCCCTCGGCTCTGATGAAAACGCACAGTCTGTGTATGCAGAAAGCCTGAGAGCTGCCCCACCTGGTGCTGTTGTACTGTTCCAAAATATAACTCACCTCGGAAAAGCAGACAGTCTGTTTTACACCGAATCACAAGTTGACGATAAAGTTTTACTACGAGCGCTGTTAGACACAGGCTCCATGGCTTGCACCATAAGTGAAGAAGCAGAACAGATGCTTAAGAGCGCTGAGTTAGCATCAGAGCCTGTCCCTGTCAATGATGACATTGTGTTAGTTGGATGTGGTGGAGTTCAAGTCAAACCCAAATGCATTCTCAATCTGAAGATGGAAGTGTATGGATGTAAGTTCAGCGTGACTGCTTTGGTTGTCCCTGGACAGAAAGATCAGGTGATTCTCGGCACAAATGTCATTAAACACCTTCTAAAGCAGTTCAGACAACAGCCTAGCTTCTGGCAGGTCCTTACCAAACCTGAGTCCACAGGTGAATCTGAAATAATGCAGTTTCTTAACATGTTGGCTGGTATCCACAGATGGGAGGGTGATACCTTACCAGATCTCATTGGGACCGCCAAGCTTGCACGAGCGGTTACTCTTCTCCCAAGGCAAGAGCACCTGGTCTGGGCCAAGTTACCTGCATCGTCACCCCTTTCAGTGGGTGCAGCCATTCTTGTAGAGCCATCAAAAGCTCAGATTCACAAAAAAGACATCATTGTCTGCAGATCTGTAGCCACCATGAATGGAGACAGATGGGTTCCAGTCAGGGTTCTGAACACCTCCGATAAGGCAGTTACCCTAAAACGTCACACAAAACTGGCAGATGTTTCTACCTGCGTTGCCATTGAGGACCTGGACATAACTGCAGAGCAGAGGCCGGTCACTGAAGTTGAAGTGAAAACTCAGACTGCGTGTGATGAAAGGTCTGCTCCTCATCACTCCAGTTTCCATGAGAGTTTGAATGACATGGGGTTGGGAGACCTAGATGTTGACTCATGTGAGGTTTCAGACCACTGGAAATCACAGCTGCTGCAACTGATCCAAAAGTATGAGGATGTTTTCTCAAGGTCAAAGCTTGATTGTGGGCTGGCAAAAGATTTCATCCACCATATTTATCTGTCTGATGAGCGACCATTTAGGCTTCCATACCGACGTGTTCCACCTGGAGACTACCACAAGCTCAGACAAGTGCTTTCGGAGATGGAGGAGCGTGACATCATTCGAAAGTCCAACAGCGAGTGGGCATCCCCTCTGGTGCTTGTATGGAAGAAAAATGGGGATCTCAGGATATGTGTGGACTATCGCTGGTTGAATGCCCGCACAGTCAAAGACGCTCATCCTTTGCCACACCAATCAGACTGTTTGTCAGCCCTCGGAGGTAGCGCTTTTTTTAGCGCTATGGATCTCACCTCTGGCTTTTATAACATCGCCATGGCCGACGAGGATAAAAAACTGACTGCCTTCACCACACCCATGGGACTCTATGAGTTCAACAGACTTCCCCAAGGTTTGTGTAACAGCCCAGCCAGTTTCATGCGTCTTATGATGGGTGTATTTGGAGACCAGAACTTCTTGACCCTGCTCTGCTATTTGGATGATGTTCTGGTGTACGCTCCCAACGAAGCAGAAGCGCTCAAGAGACTTGAGACTGTTTTCAGCAGACTGCGTGCTCATGGTTTAAAGCTCGCGCCAAAAAAATGTCAGCTTCTCAGGAGAAGTGTGAAGTTCCTTGGACACATAGTGGACCAAAGCGGCGTTGCAACTGATCCTGACAAAGTCAAGTCTATCACCTCTATGGCAGAGTGTGACCTCATGATGGAGGATGGTGTCACACCCTCGCAGAAGAAAATCAAGTCATTTCTAGGTATGATCATGTACTATCAACAATTCATACCTGATTGTTCCCGCCTGGCCAAACCGCTGTTTGCACTGACTGCTGCCCCTAAAGGAAGGAAAGGGAATGTAAAAGGCGCTGCGTTCAAAAAGTTGCATCCAAGTGACTGGAGAGAGGAACACAGCAACTCGTTTGAGCAGCTGAAAACTGCACTCCTGGAGTCAGTTGTATTAGCACACCCTGATTTTAGCCGACCTTTCATTCTATCAACTGATGCCTCCCAAGATGGCTTAGGAGCAGTGTTATCTCAGCTTCAAGAGGGTGAGAGCAAAGCACGCCCCATCGCTTTTGCCAGCAAGGCGCTCACCCGTGCTCAAAGCAACTACCCAGCCCACAGGCTAGAGTTTTTGGCGTTGAAGTGGTCCATCTGTGATAAGTTTAGCCATTGGCTTAAAGGACACACCTTCACTGTTTGGACGGACAACAATCCCCTTACCTACATCCTCACCAAGCCTAAACTCGACGCATGTGAGCAGAGGTGGGTAGCCAAGTTGTCACCGTACGATTTCAACATAAAGTACATACCTGGCAGTAAGAACGTTGTTGCTGATGCTTTGAGCAGGCGGCCATTCATCCAAAACCGTGTTTGCCAAAGGCTTGTGAGGGAGCCATATGCAGAGTTGTTGGATGAGTCAGAACAAGTCCAGGAAGGTGTTGTACAACAGATGTTCAGAGTCAGTGCGAACCACCAGGCGGTAGAGCTGCACCCTGTGCTCAATAGCTCAGAGCACAGCTCCTTCACCTGCGATGAGGTGTCTGCAGTCTTAGACAGCCATGTTGAGTGGGATCATGGTTCCAAGCAAAGGGTGATCTCTTGGCTCGCTCAAGATCTGCAAAACCTAGTTCCATCGGGTCAGAATGCTCTACCTGTCTTCTCACTCCAAGAGCTCAAGGACGAGCAGGAAAAAGATGTTGCGTTGTCGCAGGTCATCCCATTTGTTGATCGAGGTAGACGGCCGTCACGGAGGGAGCGAGCAGGACTAACGTCAAGAGTGTTAAAGATCCTAAAACAGTGGTACAAACTGAAAATGCTGGATGGTATCCTGTACAGAGTTTGTAAAGACCCGCTGACTGGAAGAAGACGTCATCAGTACATTGCTCCCAGCTCTTTGGTTGGTCATATTCTTCAGGGTGTCCACGACAAAGCAGGCCATCAAGGTCAGAGCCGGACCCTACATCTGGCTAGACAAAGATTCTTCTGGGCGAATATGGAACGTGACATCAGAGAATATGTCAAGTGCTGTAAGCGCTGCGTAGTCAGTAAGACTCTGGAGCCCGAGGGACGAGCCAAGCTTGAGAGTATCAGGACCACAAGCCCCTTGGAATTGGTTTGTCTGGATTTTTGGTCAGCAGAAGATCTCAAAGGGAAGAGTGTGGATGTGTTGGTGGTGACCGACCATTTCACCAAAATGGCCCATGCCTTCAAGTGCCCTGATCAGTCAGCTAAGCAGGTCGCACGTCAGTTATGGGATCGATACTTCTGTGTGTATGGATTCCCTCAGAGGATCCATTCAGACCAGGGTGCAAACTTTGAGAGTCAGCTGATCCAGGAGCTGTTGCAGATAGCTGGTGTGGGGAAGTCCAGAACGACTCCATATCACCCGATGGGCAACGGGAACTGTGAGAGGTTCAATAGAACTTTAGGCAACATGATTAGATCCTTACCGCCCAGAGACAAGCAGAGATGGCCACAGATGTTGATGACACTGACCTTTGCTTATAACTGTACAGTTCATGAGTCGACTGGCTATGCGCCGTTCTATTTGATGTATGGTCGGATCCCGCGGCTGCCAGTGGACGTTATGTTTCACAACACTCAAAGAGATAATGACATCACAGACTTCCACAGCTATGTCAAGAGGATGAGAGATGACCTCAGGGAAGCTCTAGCTGCAGCTCAGGTCAATGCAAATCTCAGTCAGCAGCGCCAGGCAGATCTGTACAACAGGGGTACCAAAGGTGCAGATATTGAGGAGGGAGATCGAGTCCTGTTAGCCAACAGGTGTGTACGGGGTCGCAGGAAACTAGCAGACCGGTGGGAATCTACACTTTACACGGTTGTTTCAAGAGATCCTAGGGTCCACACCTATCGCATCAGACACCCGGGAACTGGTCTGGAGAGGATTGTCCACAGAAATCTGCTTTTGCAAGCCAGCTTCTTGCCAGTTGAAGTGGAACAGGCAGAGGAGTTGTCTTCGTTTGACGGTGGATCTGAGTCAGGTCAGCAGAACAGTGACGGAGAACTGAGCCTCATGGTCGAAGGGTCGGAAGTTGACCATTCTCTACGCATTGCCAGCTGGGTAGCTGAGACAGCTTCAATGGACAGCTCTCATGTATCTGAACATGCAACAAATGGACCTTTTCCAGATTCCCCTGATGTTGTGGAGCCAAGCTCTCCTGCTGAGGAAAGCGTCGGGGTTGAGGTAGATGAAGTTGAACCAGATGAAGACGGGAGGAGTGTGGAGGATTTGGGGCATGCCATGGTCGGGTCAGATCCAAGTGTCAGCCAATCAGGGAGTGTTGCAGGCAGAGATGAGACTAACAGTGTTATCACAGACAGTGTCAGGGTACCACTAAGTCAGTCAGTTGCTCCCATAAGGACAAGAGTCGGGAGGATAGTGAAGCCAGTTAACAGGTTAATTCAAAACATGGCTCAGAAAAACAAGCAAGTAGGTTCTTTAGTCTGTGAGGTTGCCAAAACTTTATTTGTGTAAGTTGTCAGATCACAGAATTGGTTTCGGTGTGGAGAATGTGTTGTTAGGATGTTAACATTATGACAGTTACATACAGGGTAACAGTAATTCAGTCACCAGTGTGAGATTGTGTATAAGGCACTTTCTTTAGCAAGTGAATATGAGAAGTCTGGCCAGCTTCTTTGTTTTGCTTTCCCTTTGGTTGGGAGACATTTGTGTCGCATATGGAGATGTTTTGGTCGTGAATGTAGTAGTTCAAGTTACCCTTTGGTCATCTATTAATCTGTTGGCATCTATTGAACTGTTTTGAGAAGTTCAGAGGGGAGTATGTAGCTGAGTGAATATTTTATGAAAATATTTTGTTACTTTAATTTTGTGAACCTTCTCAAAACGTGTCATTTTCTGTGCACCTTTGAACCCTTAGGGTCATTTTGTAAATTTATTATCTTTTAGTTCCACTTTACCTGTTGTAGCATGGGGGGGCTTAAATCTATGACGCACACGGAGGCACATGCAGGAGGAAGCTGCGTATTCCCGGCAAAAAGAGGGACAGCTTCTGTGTTGGAGAGAGACCGTGCTGGTGGCCGTGTGTGTGTGACTTGTACCTCTCTTGCTACATTACAGATCCCAGAATTAAATCCGCTGAACCTGAATCCTGCCTGAGTGTTTGCCTCATATGTACCAGTGTCCATCTTAAGTCTGCTACATATACTCTACTTCACATAGCCCTTATCCAGGCTTGTATGAGGTTCATGATGATTAAAGATCACATCAGGAAAATGATCACATGTCCAAATTGAGTATTATTCATTTATGAGAGAGAAGTGAGTCTCCTCTGGGTTATCCTGCTGAAAATTTTGAAAGAATTTGGTATGTTTATTACTTGCAAGGACTTGTGAGAATAATAGACTGTTGGGTGAAATTCTATTTTATAAAAATGTTAAATAAAATACAGAAAAATATGGGATGCATGTCATGTGCCTGCTTATTATTACAACTGTTCTTTGGCAGATTTGTCCTGCCACTAAATTAGACACACAGCAGACTTGAGAGATATGCATAGCTTTTACCAGCTCTGAAAAATTGTATCTTAATGAGAAGCAAACATATAAATGTGTAATTGGCCTCTTGAAGGCAGAAGTGGTCCTGTTTATCAATCTGATACGCATTATTTTAGGCCTAAGGGAAAGTTTTACATCTTGAATTATGATCAATCAATCTTTATTTGTATAGCGCCAATTCATAACGCGCTACAAAAGAGAAGGTAAAAGACCTTCCTCTCATATTATGTTACAAGAGAGCAGGTAAAAGACCCTGCTAGTTGTTTATGTTACAAAAGGCAGGTAAAGGGCAGGTAACTCTTTGATTATATTATCTACAAAGATCCAACATCATGAGCACAGCACTATGCAACAGTGGCAAGGAACCTTGAGTAAAACCAGGCAAGGCTGTCCACGATTGCACAGACATCTGCCGAAACTGTGTTGGGCTTGAAAAGTGGGATAGAGGAGATGCAGGAAGAAGGAGAAGGATAGAGACAAACAGAGCAACAACCACAATGGATTTAAAGCTACAATGTCAGTCAGAATGGAAAAAGTATGTGTATTTTAAATAACTATAGGCCTATATCCAATTTGTCAGTACTGGCTAAAATCCTTGAATCTCTTGTGAGTGATCAACCAAAGGAGTTTTTATACACCAATGATATTTTATCACCTTATCAATCAGGTTTGAGAAAAAGGCATAGCACTATCACAGATGCGCTGAAAGTGGTAGATGACTTTTCTGTAGCACTTGACAAGAAACAACATTGCACTGTACTTTTTATTGATTTGTCAAAAGCTTTCGACACAGTCGACCATGAGGTTTTAAAACTTAGACTTCTGAACGCAGGACTCTCAGAAGAAGCCATTGCTTGGTTTGTAACTATCTTAACAATCGGTCTCAGTGCATTAGGTATGATGGTCTATGTTCAAATATTATATCTGTCACCAAGGGTGTGCCGCAGGGCTCTGTATTAGGTCCACTCTTATTTACCATTTATGTGAATAATCTGGGTCAAAATGTATCAAATGCTACCTTACATTTTTATGCTGATGACACTATTGTATACTGCTGTGCTGCATCTCTTGCT
Organism: Tautogolabrus adspersus; assembly: GCA_020745685.1. Classification (NCBI taxonomy): domain Eukaryota; kingdom Metazoa; phylum Chordata; class Actinopteri; order Labriformes; family Labridae; genus Tautogolabrus; species Tautogolabrus adspersus. The sequence continues at coordinate 6,493,067 of CM036556.1, read as the reverse complement.
CAAGCCGTTGAAAATGTGCAAAATGCTTAAGTTGTTGTTCAGAACACATTGCATGAGCTGAAAATTGTTTTAAATGCAGATAAAACCAAGCTTATGTTGTTAACAAACTCAAAGACCAGGTTACAAAATGTACCTGTGGTTTCTACTGTTGATGGAAAGGAAATTGAATGTCATGATTTGGTCTTTGTTTAGTTGTATTTTGGAGTTTAGTTTAGTTTTTGGTTTTATTTCTCTTTTTCCCTAGTGTTGCTTGTTTCCCTGTGTGTTAATGTTTCCTAGTGTTGTCTTTAGTGTTTCCTGTTTTATTTTGTATTTTCTTCTCCTTGTGTCTCTCTGTGTTTTTTGGTTACTACAGTCTCTGTGTTTCCCCTCAGTCTTGATTTGCCCTGATTGTCCTCACCTGTGCCTTGTTAGTTTCACCTGTGTCTTTTGTCTCACCTGTGTTTGATTACCCTGTCTATTTAGTCTTTGTGTTTCTTCCCCTCTGTGTCAGTTCATTGTTATGTCAAGCGTCGGTGTTGTATGTGTCTCCCAGTCTCTCAGTCTTCCAGTGATTCCTTGTGGCTACCTTTTTGGATTTTCTTAGTTGGACTTTGTTTTTTTGAAGTAAGTTTTGTTTGCCTTTTTGTTTAATTAAAAGATCGTTTTTGTTCCGGCAATTGGGTCCTCCTCCTTCCTCATTCCACCGTGACAGAATGAACCGACCATTAAAATGGACCCAGCAGGAATATTTTCGTTGGAACTACGTGAGGTTACGTATAACCTCACGTGCATTCGTAATGACTTCAAAATGGCTTGCTGTGGCGAGGAGAGAGAGGCAGCTATTTCTGCAGCGCAAGAGGAGATTCACTCAAGGCCATGGCTCAGGAACTTTCTCCCTGAGTGGACAAGAGACTTTTTCTCCTCTTCTTCCCAGCCATGCCAATCCAAGCCTCAGCTCAAGCCTCAACCTCAGCAGCCTGTCTACCAGCCCAAGCCACAGCCTCAGTCCAGGCCTCAGCCTGAGCCTCAGCCCAGGCCTCAGCACGAGTCTCAACTCAAGTCTCAGCTCAAGCCTCAGCTCAAGCCTCAACCTCAGCAGCCTGTCTACCAGCCCAAACCACAGCCTCAGTCCAGGCCTCAGCCTGGGCCTCAGCCCAGGCCTCTGCACGAGTCTCAACTCAAGCCTCAGCTTAAGCATCAGCCTGGGCCTCAACCCAGGCCTCAACCGACGCCTCCACAAAGGCCTCAACTCAGGCCTCAGCCCATGTTGATGCCCAGCGCACCCGAGTCTTCGCTGCTCAGCTCACCAGAATCTTCGCTTCCCAGCGCACCCGAGTCTTCGCTTCCCAGAGCACCCAAGTCTTCGCTTCCTAGCGCACCCGAGTCTACGCTGCCCTGCTCACCCGAGTCTTCACTGCCCAGAGCTCCAGTGACTTTGCCCCTGTGCTCCCCAGTGACTTTGCCCCTCTGCGCCCCAGGGCCTCAGCCTCACTGCGTCCCTGCAGAGCGCCCTCTGCTGCCTGTGACTGCTGAGCTCCGTAGTCCCCCTGTTGAAGAGAGGGGGATTCCTGCGGATTCCCTGTCGGCGGTCCGGCCGACTCCTGACGTCACCTCGGCGGTCCGGCCGACTCCTGACGTCGCCTCGGCGGTCCGGCCGACTCCTGACGTCGCCTCGGCGGTCCGGCCGATTCCTGACGTCACCCCTGACGTCACCTCGGCGGTCCGGCCGATTCCTGACGTCACCTCGGCGGTCAGGAATCCTGACGTACCCTCGGCGGTCCGGCCGATTCCTGACGTCACCCCTGACGTACCCTCGGCGGTCCGGCCGATTCCTGACGTCACCCCTGATGTACCCTCGGCGGTCCGGCCGACTCCTGACGTCCCCTCGGCGGTCCGGCCGACTCCTGACGTCCCCTCGGCGGTCCGGCCGACTCCTGACGTCCCCTCGGCGGTCCGGCCGACTCCTGACGTCCCTCCTGACGTCCCCTCGGCGGTCCGGCCGACTCCTGACGTCCCCTCGGCGGTCCGGCCGACTCCTGACGTCCCCTCGGCGGTCCGGCCGATTCCTGACGTACCCTCGGCGGTCCGGCCGACTCCTGACGTACCCTCGTCGGTCCGGCCGACTCCTGACGTACCCTCGTCGGCCCGGCCGACTCCTGACGTACCCTCGTCGGTCCGGCCGACTCCTGACGTACCCTCGTCGGTCCGGCCGACTCCTGACGTACCCTCGGCGGTCCGGCCGACTCCTGTCGTCACCATGGCGGTCCGGCCGATTCCTGTTTCTCCGTTGGAGGATCTGCCCACTCCTATGTCTCTGTGGGAGGCCCTGCCAACACCCGTTTCTCCGTTGGAGGATCTGCCCACTCCTATGTCTCTGTGGGAGGCCCTGCCAACACCCGTTTCTCCGTTGGAGGATCTGCCCACTCCTATGTCTCTGTGGGAGGCCCTGCCAACACCCGTTTCTCCGTTGGAGGATCTGCCCACTCCTATGTCTCTGTGGGAGGCCCTGCCAACACCCGTTTCCAAGTTGGAGGTTGTGCCCGCTCCTGTTTCTCCGTTGGAGGATCTGCCCACTCTCGTGTCTCCGTCGGAGGTCCTGCCGACTCCGCAGCTTCCTGAGCACTCGTCTGGGGTCCTGCCGACTCTGCAGCTTCCTGCGCCCTGGTCAGAGGTCCTGCCGACTCCTGCGCCATCGTTAGAGGGCCGTCTGACTCCCCCTGAGCTGGTCTCTGTGTTTGGTCGGCCTCCTGGCCGCCCACCTGAACTGTCTCCTGTGTTTGGTCGGCTTCCTGGCCGCCCACCTGACCAGCTCACTGTGTTTGGTAAGCCTCCTGGCCGCCCACCCGAACTGTCCCCTGTGTCTGGTCAGCCTCCGGGCCGCCCACCTGATCTGTTCTCCGTGTCTGGTCGGCCTCTAGGCCGCCCTCCTGATCTGCTCTCTGTGTCTGGTCGGCCTCCGGGCCGCCCACCTGAACTGTGCTCCGTGTCTGGTTGGCCTCCGGGCCGCCCACCTGAACTGTGCTCCTTGTCTGGTCGGCCTCCGGGCCGTCCACCTGAACTGTTCTCCTTGTTGGGCCGGCCTCCTGGCCGCCCTCCCGAACTGTCCGGGCTATGTGCCCTGCCTCCAGGCCGTCCGCCTGAGAGTCCGGAGTCCCTCCTCCGGACCCCCTCCACCCACCCTGTTTTGGTTTATTGACGTTTTGGAACGTCTGGGATCCGTCCCTTGAGGGGGGGGTTATGTCATGATTTGGTCTTTGTTTAGTTGTATTTTGGAGTTTAGTTTAGTTTTTGGTTTTATTTCTCTTTTTCCCTAGTGTTGCTTGTTTCCCTGTGTGTTAATGTTTCCTAGTGTTGTCTTTAGTGTTTCCTGTTTTATTTTGTATTTTCTTCTCCTTGTGTCTCTCTGTGTTTTTTGGTTACTACAGTCTCTGTGTTTCCCCTCAGTCTTGATTTGCCCTGATTGTCCTCACCTGTGCCTTGTTAGTTTCACCTGTGTCTTTTGTCTCACCTGTGTTTGATTACCCTGTCTATTTAGTCTTTGTGTTTCTTCCCCTCTGTGTCAGTTCATTGTTATGTCAAGCGTCGGTGTTGTATGTGTCTCCAAGTCTCTCAGTCTTCCAGTGATTCCTTGTGGCTACCTTTTTGGATTTTCTTAGTTGGACTTTGTTTTTTTGAAGTAAGTTTTGTTTGCCTTTTTGTTTAATTAAAAGATCGTTTTTGTTCCGGCAATTGGGTCCTCCTCCTTCCTCATTCCACCGTGACATTGAAGTTATTAACTCTTACAAATACCTTTGTATTTTAATCAACGAGTCCCTTAATTTAAAGCCACATGTACTGTGTACTGTGCCTGGTGAAAAAGCTGAGGCTAAAACTTAGTTTTCTTTTTAGAAACAAGTTGTGTTTTTCTTTTAATGTAAAAAGCATCTTGTTGCTGCAACTTTTTTACCTGTGGTGATCTGTTGTACATGCATGCCTCTGCTCAGTGTCTCCATATGGTTGATACAACTTACCATGCATCCTTGAGGTTCATTAGAAACTTGTGAGTTTTACTCTCAGGTTGGATGGCCTGCTCTGGCGACCCGTAGGCTCTTACACTGGTACACCTTTATAAGGCAATTCTTGGTCTGCTTCCTCACTACCTATGTGTTTTAATCATGCAGAAAAGTACTGGACAGTATTCTTTGCCTTCTCAGGACCTTTTTATGCTCTCTGTCCCAAACACTCGAAGAGAAATTGGGAAAAGGGCTTTTGGGTATTCTGCACCCTGTACCTGTATCTTTGTAGTCTGTAACTTTGTGTTTTTTTGCTGCTGCCTGTCTTGGCCAGGTCTCCCTTGAAAAAGGGGTTCTTAATCTCAATGGGACCAACCTGGTTAAATAAAGGTTACACATTTTCGAATTTAGCTAAATTGTTTTAAAAAAGCTAACTTTTCTTAAAGTAGCAACATGTAACTCTGACAGGTAGCGTTTAAAATTGGTACTGCATCCAGATTCAAAACATTAGAGCTGGCTCCCCCCTTCAAACCTTTCTGTGTTTGAACCTCTCTCCATTTTTTTAAAGCATCTCCAATATTAGGTTGGGTAGAATCAGATATCTATGAAACAGTTTGCTTGCCTGCGTCCATCGCTGCAACACTTGTTGGTTTTCTTTTTGCCTGGCAAACCGAGGGGCAAGGGGCAAAACAGCCATGAGGGAGTGCCTTAAAACCATAGACTGTACAACAGAACAAAAACAAGCCATTCAGCACAGAAATTGAAACTTAGGAGGACATACTGGCATTGTTGACAGAGAAGCCAACATTTCAACAAGCATGTTTACTTAATGTCTGGTTAAGGTAAGGTCATTTTATGATTTAATACATATTGGTCCTAGAAACATCCAACGCTGATACCGTTCAGGGTTGCAGGGGGCTGCAGCCAATTCCAACTGTCATTGGGCAAGGCAGGGTGTTCAGTTACTAGGAGCTAAATTTCATTGATCAATAATGTTAAATACCTAGACCTTCTAATACCTTCTAAATGCTAGAATAATATTTGCTAGAATTATATTTACAGAAATTAATTTTGAAGGGATCTATATGTATGTAAATGCATTCATTTATACATCCTTTCAACTATCATACAACTTCATAAATTTGTAAAACATGGTATTATCTTGTTCTCACCTTGGTGACAGCTGTTGGAATTTACGTTTTGAGGTTGTCTGTCTGTGTTTGAACTGATGTCTCAGCCTGAGGAAGATTATTCCAAAATCTGAAATCAAGGATGAACTGAGTACAATTTGATGGTTGAAAGACATGTGGGAAGGGAACCACAGGTGGGATTCGAACGGTTCAAAACAAACTTTTTCCGACTAAGCATGACTGTTACAGCCTCCTTAACCAGAAAACTAGATAAGGCTCAAAACAAAGGAGACCAGAACATATAAGGCGCCACACACATATGTATTTTAACCCCAAGCTTTAGTTTAATGAAAATAAACCTCACAATGGGTTGTCAAGACTACCTACTAAAACTAACCTCACATTGCCCAGAGTAGTGTGTGAGAGTGACCTCGCTCCTCTGCACCTGAGGAGGGGGAGCAGAGACCAGGCCACAGACCAGGCCACAGACCAGGCCACAGACCAGGCCACAGACCAGGCCACAGACCAGGCCACAGACCAGGCCACAGACCAGGCCACACATAATAATGACTTAAAGAACAAATGAAAAAAACACTAAGGTCTTAGCTGGAATCAAAACCTGTAGAGTTTTGTTTATCTCTTAAGCTTAGAAAAAAACGTTGTTTGACTTCTACAGAAAGAATCTACATTTATGTTTGTATTGTTTGTCCAAAATAACGAGGGAATTGTACTTTTCTCCATTAAAATACCATCTTTGATTATATTGTATTCTAACTTTGGTGATCTTTTTCAAAAATCTAATAGGAAAAGGTTTACCTCTTGTCAAGAGGAGAACTGACAATTGATTTTTTGTACAATCCTGGCTTTAGCTCTGTTTGCTGTTGCATAAGGATGCCACATGGATGGACACAGTACATGATAAGAAGAGGAGGATGAAATAAGAACAAAGATATCTAGGGGGCTGTAATTAGTTACAGTGATAACACAAGTTCAGAGCCGAGTAAATATTCTTGTCTAAAATCTCCCTCTGATTTGAGCGTGTAGACCTTGTTTACTTTCAGCCCCTCTTGGTCTACATGAAGTCCCCTATAATCATTTTACATGCCAGTGTACTGATAAGGTATAGGTCTAAACCGCAGCATTAACAACAGTCCTATGAGAAACCAATTATTTATGAGTACTTGAGCTTGTCTTTCATCAGATTAGCATGGGTTCACAGGGGCTCCCTTTTCAAGCTCTTGCCATCATAGATCAAATAGTTACAACATAATCCATCTTTATCTTGCACAACAAGAGCAGCATAAACAAACTTTTAACTTTCTTTTCATCATGATAATGACTAGGCTACTGCAGTATTTTGTCCTTGCTGAGGGAAAACCGGCATCCTCTTGTCATCACCTGACAAGTGCAAGGATGAAAAGACTGTGGTGGATTTCCTGTGTGTTTTGAAACAGGATTTCCTTCAGTCAGTCCACTTATTTTTTGTCCCTCTTTGCCCTTAGCCTCTTACTTGACCCCAGGATAAAGTGACCTGCCAATGATCTTTAACTCAACCTGTTGCCTGAAGGAAAAACATCAAGGCATCAGGGACTTTCTGATGCAGAGAGAAAGTTCAGCTTCCTAAATGTTTCTGCTTTTTATTTTTGATAGTCAATTATATATAACATTATACATTATTATAAAGGAGTATTATTATAAGTATCATAAAGGAGTATTATTATTAAGTTTTATTATTATTATTAAGTATTAGTAAGGGGGGTAAAAAAATCTGAGATTTCGAATTTAAAGTAATAAATTTACAAGAATTAACTTGTACATCTTTATCAATAAAGTCATAAGAGAAGAAAGTCGTAAATTTAGCAGATTAAAGTCATACATTTACAAGAATAAAGTCATACATTTACGAGATAAAATAAGTTATTTTAGTCATATCAGAAGAGCAGCAGCCGTCTGTACGTAAATGTGGAATGTGGAGCATCTTGTGAAGTTATACAGTACTTTCACTTTTAAGGGGTTACCCTTTCATAATTTTTGAGCAGGCAGGTGGCTGCTCTTCTGATAAAACCTTTCAGAATAATAATTTTAGCCATAGCCTAATATAAATCGAAATACAAATTTAATATCGTAAATTAATGACTTTATTCGTCTAAATTTAGGAATTTAATCTCGTAAATCTACAACTTTATATAAAAATTTTAGATTTTTTTTCTTTAATATAGACCTAATACTCCAATGTACATGATTTATTTTTACAATATAAAATTCTTATTTTTTGTATTTAAAAAATAAGATTCCCCTTTTAATTCAGGCTTTTCTGAAGTGTTCCTTAGCTTTCCTTTGATGCACTTTTTTGTCTGTCACATTCAGGGGTATTTTAAAAGAGTAACAAAACTGTGCCAAACATTTGTCAGTCTGGCAGCAGTCAGAGGTGATATTTAGTGAAACATTCTTACTTTTCTGTTGTTTCAAGAAAGAGAAAACTAAATAGAACATTTGTTTATTCCTTGAAAAATTGTGAGGTAAAGGTGAGCTGACAACAGGCACTGCTTTTTGCATATAGATCATAGGAAAATGAAAACATGATGTGAAGGCGTGAAGGCCAAATAAGGGCTAGGCTTTTAAAAAATATATATACATCGAGATGATATTAATAATATTAATAATGTAAGTTAATAAAAGTAGAATGAAGTTTGAGTACTTAAAAATAAATTCAGGGCTGAAATATAGAGACTGATGACTCGCACTCAAACCTACTGGCAAATTAGATACATAAATAGTTTATTTATGTTTTTGAACTATGGGAGGATGCTATAGGGTTCCTGGAGTCACATAGGGAAGATGCAAAAAAAACGACAACACAGAAAGGCCCCTGCAAGTTGCTGTGAGGAGACAGCATTGTAGTGTCCCTAAATTATGCAACTTCAAATAAAATCATGATTACCTGATTTATTATTTTGTATTCCTTAATGTTGGTAAGATTACATCATAGAAGACTATTTCAAATATTTATGTGCACGACAGACTGTCGAAATTCTTTTCAGTTCACTTCATTTGTAACATCTCATCTAAGTTTTTCCACAGAGTCCACTCATTTCTAGATTTATCAAAATGTGTTTATTATTAATAGTCACAAATTCACAAGTGTTTAAGACATGTCTGGCTCAGTTTGGTGTGTGTGTATGCAAGTATGTGAATTCTCTAAACAGTGCAGTTATAAATAAATGACCACAAAGAGAAGGAAAGGGATTGGGTAATATTGCAACAGGAAAAATAGAATTCTCATTTTAAGAAGACAAACAGAAAAAAGGTTGTTCAAAGAGAAAATGTAGCACCATCTATCTTATTATCATATTCAACAGATAATATCATAAAAATCATTAAAATTTCATCTAAAATCCCCCTACAGAATAAAAAATTACCATTTCTCAAACACTTTGGAAAAGGTTGTGTTTTTTCCTTAATGACCATACAAACACAGCATTCCATTCTCTACGTGAGCAGTGTGCCTATTGTCTACAGAAAAGGTGGAGTTATATTCAAGATAAAGTTATCATTTGATATATATCAGGAGAAAAAGGCAGGAGTAGTGAGAGGCAAGCACCAGAGAAACAGCAGCCCCCACTCCTGTGGACACACAATCCCCACAATTCATTTCTTACAGAGCAATCAGTCATTTTAAAAAATAAAGAGTAAAAAGAATCGCAAACTTGTACAACCCCATTAAAAAAGGGAGAACATTGATATCCAATAAATAGAGGAAACATTTTTAAATTAAATGTACAATGCCAAAAGAAGAAAATAAAAATCCAGGAAATTCTAAGTCTGCATATTGGAACAAAAATATATCAGAGGTATAATCACACACACACCAGATGACGATGATATTTTTTCTTTTTTTTTAAAGGATAGTTCATTCAGAGATGGAGGAATTAAACAAAAGACCTGGTGAGAGTCAACTGAATATTAATATCCACATGAAAAAAGTATAATTCATACAAACACAAAATTTACAACACATCCAAGAATCTGAAAGACAAAAGGAAAGCCTCCCCAGAACACAACCAAAGTCATTAAAACCCGTATGTTTTGAAGCATTCCAAACATTTGTAATTTTTAAATTCTTAATGCTTTAGAAAAATGTTCATATCTCTATTATTAGTATTTTTATTTTCTTTCTTAATACAAGGCCAATGTGGTATATATCTAGGCTGATCTAGTTTAGAAAAAAACAAAACAATAAATTAATTCTTTTCAAAAAGACAGCACCCCACAAACATTGCAAACAGTAAAAATTTCAGGATTCAAGACAACAAAAACAGAAAGAACTTCTCTCTGGTACAGACAAGCCATTAAACCCAAAACTACCCTCAAAAGTTTGTTCAATGGCAGCACGGACTGCTCCCTGGTTTTCAACTTCACTGTTGCCAGGGTTTCTGGTTAAAAGCACCATCTGAGAGTAAACTGGTATGGTATTGGCTGCTTGGTATTTCTTTTTGTAAACAGTTATGATGAGTAAACATATTCAAGCAGTAGTAGTAGCAAATATTGTGTTTATTAATGAAAGGGTGATTCAAAAACCAAAGTGAAAATGTGTCCTGGCTTGCAGGAGTTTTGGTTATGGCTAAGGAGACGCAGGAGGAGAGTTCTGTCACCGGGAAGAGGAGACCTGAACAAAAAAGACACAACACATTACATTTAGGACATTTTATGCAACAGTATTCTACTAATTTAACATTTGCAATTGTTTTTATAATGGTCAGAAGAAAATTCCAATTCCTGGGGACAGAAATAACAACTAGGTGCAGAAAACAGAAAAATAATGAATATAAAAACAATTTGTTTGCTTACCAGGCTGAAGGAGTCATATATGTTCATGAGTTCCTCCGTGCCGTACTGCTCCAGCACCACTACGTTGGTCAGGTTGGGGCTACGCTGACGTGCGCAGTCCTCACAGTGAACCACATATGTCTTCCTGCTGTTGTTCTCACTTGTCACAAACAATAAATTGAACACCTCCACCTGTGACAGATGAGATAACAGGTTAAGACATGCAATATAGTTTTAGGAAAGAATGATGTAAAGAATTGACATTAAGAAAAGTTTGTAATACAGCAAATTAATGTAATAATTAGTATAATACTCATAGGGCCTGATTTACTAAGATCCCACGTTTTTTCCGTCATGGTAAATCACAATGTGTGTACTAAATTTACTAAACTTATTTGCATTTTCTCCTCCGAGTATTTTGCTCACCAGAGTAGAATACCCCGTATTGCATATTCATTAAGGCAAACGTACTAAATGGACAATACGTGCTGTCTTGCACATTTGACAGACCGATCTTCAGTGCGCCCCTGTCAGCAAGCTTAGATCAGCTTGCACATTTGTTTGCGGTTGCTATCAAGTTTATTCACGTTTTAACACAATCAAACCTTTAGTAAATCAGGTCCCTGCTGTTTAATATTTAATGTATGTGTTCATGATTCATTGCCTTTTCTTCTTTTTGGAGGTAAGCAGCTGCTCAGAGCTTGCACTTTACCATGTTAATAAACTTTAAACTGTGGGTGTTTTTAAAGGCTTACTAAAGCTGTTTTCACGTGTGTGATCCTGGAAATTTCAGGCAGGCAGCCCATGAAATCTTCAACAGAGTCCGACGCTATGATGAGAAATGTTGCCTTTGTATTCAAAGTGCTATGTGTAGTTCGATATATTCACTGCATCAACAAAACAAAAGAGTGGAGAAGAACATATTGGCAGACAAGAATACATAATGATGCAGTTTAAATACGTTCATGGTGATCCCACCAGATGCCACATACGGTGAATGGTGTAATAGGATATCGTCAAAGTCGCTTGTGGTGAATTTTTCTGAATATTTCCTGTTCTAACAGCATGGTAAGTTTTTTTTGATAGTAAAGACACTCTTTTGTTAGTGTTGACTTCTTATTTTTCATGTTCTTTTTTTTGTTGTTGCTAAATTGCTGGTTTAGAAGGTACACCTCAGTAAAAACCTATGCAGTTTTAAACAACAACCCATAATAACACATAATAGCACCCATTATGGTTAGTCTTAGTGAGGTTTGTTAAATGGCTATTTAATTTAATAGAGTTCATGCTTAGAATGACACTGGTAGCAACTCACATCACACTCATTGCAGTAGTAGGCAGGCTCATCCTTGACCCGACTTTGATAGGAAGGTTTCTTGCCGTCAGCCACCAATTGGTCACGCAGGATCTGGATGTGCTTCATAGATTGCAGCAGGCAGTGTCTGGCAGAAACATAAAATGATCAACATGAATATGGAGTTCATGATGTATTTAGTATTTTTACAGTTCAGCATAAGTATCATTACATTGAACAATACTAAATTGAAATATACAACACTTAACAAATGTATTAGACCACCTGTCTAATACATAAGAAGAAAACAAGAAAACATAAATATTTTAAAAATCTTTCAAAAACTTGTTGAAAACTAAAAATGTTGTTATTCATTTGGCAAATAACAAACTGAAACAACTCAATAGTCCTTTTTCACACATATTAACCAAAAAAACTTTATATTTTGAATGGCCTCCTTTAGCTTTGATAACAGCTTGCATTCTTGCTGGCATTGTTTTTATGTACTTTTCGACAGTCTCTTTTGTTATTGAGTTCCAAATCTTTTCTAGCTGTTCCCACAGACTTGCTTTAGATTAAACTTTTGCAATGCGATCAATCTTTGAATCTACTAAATCCCAAATGTGTTCAATAGGATTCAAATCCGGACTTTGACTTGGCCAGTCCATCAGTTCCAGTCCTCCAGATTCCTTTGTCTTGGTCAAATAGTCTCTGCACAGCTTTGAAGTATGCTTGGGCTCATTGTCTTGTTGGTATATGAACCTAATTTCAAACTGAATTCCCCTTTTTATACCCAAATTTGAGTCAGAAGTTAATCAAGCATAACATTCAACCACTAAAACACATTTTTCTGTTCAGGAATGCAAGTAAATAACTATAATTTGACATCTTAATCAAGAATTAATAATCTGCTTTACTAATTTTTTTTTTGTGTAAAACAGTAAATTTGAAAATACATGGATAACAATAATAATGATATTTCAGCATTAAAAATATCATGCAAATTGTCTGTACTCACTTAATCATCTTGTAGGTGTCTGGGTCTGTGATCTTGACAGTTCGGGCCACGTTCCAGGACACATGAATCATGGGTACAATGGATTTGACCTTTTTTACCTCATTCCACTCAAATCTCTCGAAGGCTAGCTGGTATTGGTAAGCTGCAGGCAGACATAAAACAATTTTGTAAGAATAAAAAAAGCTAAAAGCTAATAATAAAATATTCTTAATGTTGTGAAAGGTAATCTCAAATCACTATATGGTGCGCTCCTCACCACTGAGTGGTCCAACATTCCAGGCAATGTTGTTGCACCAACCAACAGCCTGAACCCAGTGAACAGTTCCAGCATTGATCCACACCAAGTCTCCGGGCCGTTGGATGAAGCGATACACGGGGATGTTGGCCTTGTAGAGGTCCTCCAACACTGGCCACCAGGACCCTGTTAGGTAATCTACTCCGTGCCTGAGCAAGCAAGTGGAAAAAGACGTGTTAAAGCCATTATCTTCAAATTATAAAGGTGTACTCCTGCTTTAAAATGTTATATAACTAACTTACTAAAAAAACAGCAAGAGAGGTAATTTTGTAAACTGTTTAAATGATCCAAATGCTTAAAATGTAAATTCAAATTGTGATACAAACAGCGATGCAATCTTATATTTAGTTTGTCGACTCACTTTTCACAGAAGTCATTAATGGCAGGCCAGTAGTTCTCGTGAACGGAAAACCACTCGCAGTCACCGGGGCCGATGTTGATGTTTACCGAGCAAAAGTTGTTGTTTTCTTGGTGACCTGTGGGAGGAACATCCTCTGTCATATTATACAATTGTATTTCATTACCTATTTAAAAAAAATCGTTCTCTTTGTAATAACTCGTGTTGTGTTTACATGTTTGGCTTAATTAATCTTCGCAAATTAAAGACAATTATTATTTACCTGGTGTTCGGCTCCCTGGAACCTTCATGTAGAGCTGAACAGTGTTCATGCCTAGGATTGTGTGTCCCACATGGCTTAGCATGTTTCCACTTGATGCCACACGCATAAATGCTGGCAGCTTCTGCAACTCCTGAAGTTGGGGCTTCCATCTGAGAAGAGACAGCAGGTCAGAACTGTAGTTTGATCTTTCATCTTCATGTCAACAAAGTTTTGTAACTGTCATGCTGCACCATTGAGACATAAACACAAGGACAGTGCAACTTGTGAAAAACATAGCTTTAGAATATTATATAGTCACTATCGTTTCAGGATTATGTTGAAAGTTGCTCACCTCTTGGGATCTGAGAGGTCTATGTTGGTACCAAACTTAATTATCTTCCCCACTGGCTTCTGCTCCGCACTGAGGAAAAATAAACATTTAAGAATTGCGCCAAATTGCAAAACTCTTGAGTGTACTAGCGATCTTGATGCCATTTCACAACTGTCCTTACCTGCTACTTTCTTTAGAGCTTTCTTTGCTGGAATTATCAGAGCTATTGGATGGCTTCTTCTCTTTATCATCATCATCATCCTCCTCCTCCTCATCTTCACTGCCTTTCTCTTCCTGGATACACAAATCAAAACACTTGAATCACAGAATGAAGAAACATGGATGTCCTAGCCCCGAAAAAAACCCCCTTAAAATTAAATTTAAAAAGTATTTTGATTACAAACAATATGGCAATAGCCAAGCCAAAGTGGCATGAAGAAGTAGTAGTAGTAGAAGAACATTTACCTGCAGACTCTCTTGGAAACTGGAGGCCTGGTACTGTGCGTACTTGGCGATTGTGGTGTGGGAGCGGCTGCTCTCACAGGGCCATGTCTGACCTGTCCCACTGGCGTCCCAGTTTTCATCAGCAGGCTGCTGAACTTGAGTCCTAACCTCCACTGCCTGCTCTGCATTGGCTTCCACCAGTGACTTTGTAGAAAACAGCCCCAGGTCTGAGTAAGATAAAAAAAATAAAGCAATTACATTTCATTTGTAATTCAGTCCGTTTTTGCCTTTATATTCTAATGGTAAGAAAGTGCTGAGAGAAATGGGAAAGTCAGGAGAGAGGGTACGACATGCTACAAGCAGCTGTTGTTATTCTAATACTTTTGCTCTACCAACTCAACTATTAATCAATCAATCTACTGGTGCATCCAGTTGCATATTTTTTAAGGTAGCAATGAAATACCTTATTTCTTATACTATACAACATTTAGTTGATAAATGCTTAATTTACAATTCATTTGATCAAGAACTGTCCAGAGGCCGTTTTATATGTTTTGAATGTAAAAAGTGTGTTACTATATGTGCAAGTACACTGTGGGTGTAAACTTACTGAGTCGCAGAGATCCAGCCAGTCCTCTGATGACAGTAACAGGATTCTTGGGGTCTGTACAGAACTGCAGCAGTACAGGGGAAAAGGCATCCCTCTTACTCTCCAACTATAAAGAAAAAACACATTAGTGAACAAGGAAAGAGCTGCTGTCCTCGTGCAAAATGCATCACCACAAGAGGGCAGCGCAGGCATGTAAATTGGCATACATGGCTAAGCCAAGCATACATGTTGTTACAAGTAAAACTGTTAAAATCATAGGGACTTTGTTTGGAAATGTACCCAGTAGTTAATAAAAATGTGACAATGTATAGTGAAAATGATTAAACTGGACATTTTGCAAGTAAAAATAATCCCAGATGATGCTCAATGTCCTTTGCAAAGGATAATTTTCATTTAAGAATGTATAATTTCCGCTAATCCAAAACATTAAAGTTGGTTGCTTTTCTATTTGCAGTTTTCTCTATTTTCTACCATGTTAATGACAAGATCATTTCCCATTTGTGTCAAAAGGATTGGACAAAGTAACATACATAGATACTGGGTGTAGGAGGATTTAGTTTCTCTCTGGGAATGGGTTCCTCGGAGGTCATGATAGGCTTTACAGAGAAGGCATGGAGTAAGTACGATTCTCTAAACTTCCCTTTGACTCTGGCCCCCCTAAAGAAAAAAAGAGCACATGCAGACAGGTGAAAACATGAAGGCACAAAACAGATTTAAATTTCTGCTACTGTGTATAAGCTACCTGATGGGACACTTTTTTTTTTTGCTTTTTAGACCAGCTATTGTGCAAAATATTTGCCAAACTTTAAATAAAAATTACATATTCACATAACTGCAATTCTAGATAAGTATTTTTCCACAGTGCACTTACTTGCAGGACCTGATGATTTCACTAGCAGTGTTCTTGATGCTGATTTCCTCCAGTGGAATTCTTTTTTCCTCCACCTCAGAGGCGATGAATGTCTCCCTGTCCCCGCTCTCCACCTTGATAAGGCGAATCTTCAACTCCTTGGGGGGGCCATCTGACAGTGCCTTCAGTTTCAAGAAGTCTGTTGAACCTAATGAAGAACCAGATTCTGAGACTTTGTTGTGTTCAGAAGATCTTTCTACAGAACTTCTCGACATCCATTCTGCCTGCTCTCCTTCACTGGTGGAGCTCGAACCAGAAACTTCCTTGCGTTTTTTCTTATCCATGACATGATTACTCTGATTCTTCTCATACCCCTCCTTGCTCTGGAGGTTTAGGTCACCAAGAATTCTGCGATCCTTCTTTTCCTTATGGCTTTTGCCATCCTTATGTCGCCTGTGGCTGGAACTGGAGCAATTCGAAGAAGATGATGATGATGACAAAGAAGAGGAGAAGGCTATTTCCTCTGACTTTTCTCTATGCTTCTTTTCTTTCCTTTCCTCATGCTTCCTGCTGCTACTGTGGCTGTGACCATGCTTTTTCTTCTTCTCTTTCTCTCTATCCCTGTTTCTATCTTTCCCTCTGCGCTCCTTGACTCTCTCAAGCTTATGTCTGTCTTCCACTTTGCTATGGCCTTCACACTTGTCCAAGTTCTTGTTAGGAAGTGACTGTCGACTGAGTATGATTTCACAGCTCTTTCCCAACTCTGCAAGAGAAGACTCAGAAATAGTGGTCAATAATTGTTCCTCCTTTACAACCCTAATAGGATTAATGACAGGAAAAGTCTCTTTTTTGCTGGAGGTAATACTTTTCTCTTTTATTTCTTCATTATCTCTCCAGACATCAGCATCCTCTATTTTCAGTTTCTTGTCCTCTAGCTGAGAAAGAGGGGAGGACTTAAGATGTGGGACAATTGGACTGAATGGTGGATTGGTTGAATCAGATGTTGGAGAACTGCCTTGCTGCTGGCAGTCTATATCAGGGCCCAGTGACAGTGAAGAAGAATATTTGACCCCAACCAATGCTGATGGAGGGGGTCTTCCAAATGGCCCACCACGGTAAGCATACTTCTGGCTCTCTAGGACAGTTGCTAGAGATTTGAACATGCTGTTTACACCTGTTTGGTGAAGATGGGGCCTTTGGGGTGGTGGAGAACAAGATGGGGTCTCAGAATCCTCCTCATCCTCCTCCTCCTCATCAGCCTCACTTTTAGTTTGCTCTGGGAGACCATAAAGTTTAGCCAAGTCGCTGTGGCGGTAATTGGTGTTACCTATACCCATTCCAATATCCAACGGCTGTTTAGGGTTTGGAACACTTGGGGAAGGTTTCAGGTAATCCTCATCGTCCTCATTTAGAGAAGATGTTCGACTACAGGGAGATGCTAAAGAACCTTGGCGGCTGAGCACAGGAGGGCTAGCGTGTGAATTTGATCCAAAGTCTTCCTGGTTTGGCTGATGCTTTGTTGCTGGAATAAGGTCTGGGGCACACAAGTAGCTTTTCATTGGAGGGATACTGGGAGAAAAGCTATCAAGAAGACTTACTGACCCAGTCTTCTGACTGTTACACATCTCCTCTTCCTTTTTGATGGATTCATCCAGCATGGCCATTATGTTAGCCAGACCATCAGGGAGCAGTGTGGACAACTCAGAGGGCTCTTCCTCAAACTGAGCACTGTCACAGTCAGCGCCACAACTTTGATCATTTCCCCTTTCTGTCAACTGCTTGTTGAGGCTCCCCCTTGTAGTTGAGGTGGATAATAAAGGTGGCTGTGGAAGTTTTTCTCTGGGAAAAGCCTGATATAGTTTGGGGGGCTCTCTAAGTGCCAAGTTAGGCAGAGAATGCTGGTTGCTGTCTCTCTCCCTGGCTATCTCTTTGGATGGGCTGGGTGCCACTTGCATTGCAGGGGGCTTGTTGGGGTTTAAAGACTGGTTCATCCCTGAGGTATTGTGAGTTGATGAGGGACTGAAAGTCGTTCCACCATTGTTGCTCCACATCTCTCTCTGTCTCTGCTTTTCTCTGGCATACTCAGTCTGAGGTGTAAGAGGGGGTGGCCGCAGCCTTTCTACAGAAGTAGTGTTGGTGGGTAGCTGGCCTGGTGGACAAGGTAGCAGGCCACCACGGCTTAGCCAGGGATAGGGGGGGTGAAGCCTGGGAGTTCCGGGGTGATGTACCTGAAGGAGGTACAGTAACCGAAGACAGGCGAGGAGGTAGAGGTGCTGGAGAAGTGTTGCCAGAGAGCAGTCTCTCCAGATTTTCAATAGCTGTCTGCTCTTTGCCTTTTGTACTAGAAAGTTCCTGTTCTCTCTCATGTTCCATCCTGTTTTTCTCCTCCTCTTTTGTTTGAAACTCTCTTTGTAGTTTCCTTTCTTCCTCCTGCTTCTCTAGTTCTCTCTTTTTTCTCTCCTCCTCTTTCTTTTCCCAATTTCTCTTCTTCCTTTCCTGTTCCCTCTCCCAATCTCTCTTTTTTCTCTCCTCTTCCTGTCTCACCCATTCTCTCTTTATTCTCTCCCCCTCCAGCCTCTCTGCTTCTCTTCTCCTCATCTCCTCTTCTTGCCTCCTCTTTCTCTCCTGCTCCCGCCTCTCGGATTCTCTCTTTCTCCTCTCCTCTTCCTGTCTCTCCAGCTCTCTCTTTTTAATCTCCTTTTCCTTCTTTTCCAGCTCTTTCCTCTTCCTTTCCTCATCCCGCTTTTGTCTCATCTCCCATTCTTTTTTCAGGCTCTCCTCTTCTCTCATTTTTCTTTCATGCTCCTCTCTGTCCCTTTTCCCCCTTTCTACAGCTTGCATATGACCCTCAAGCTCTGCATCAAGCTTGTCTAAGGCCTCTTCAATGGACTGAGGGACAGGGGTGGGAGCTGGTGGACGAATATGGGGCTGAGAGTATGCCTGTGTCGAGGCAGAGTCTGGCTGATGATCGAGTCCAGGAAAGAAGGCTGGATTAGATGACTGAGGGGCATTGATGACAGTCGAGGGGGGTTGAAGCCTGGAGGGTGAAGCAGGGCAATATTTAGTAGGAGAGACAGGAAGAGGATTTAAAACTCTGCTTGTAATCACACTATCCCCTGTCCTGTGGTGTCCTGAGGAGAACAGAGAAGATGAGGAAAATACAGGAGGTTGCTTCTGTTCAGCCTGAGCATAGAATGAGGTCTTCCCCTTCATGGGTTGGGACTTGGTGGTTGGTTGTTTTGGTCTAGGCTGACCCTGTTGGTGAGGCTGGTTGGCAGTGATAATTTGGCCTCTTTGACATCCTGGTTGCAGAAGTGAATCCAGGTGAGGGGCGGGACTAGCGACGCTTATGGTTGAAGTTTGGGATACTGGCTCTTTTCCTCTCTGCCAACTGTTATTAATGATGCCTTTGTTCACAGGGCTGGGTGCTGCTGTATTCAGCGTGGATACAACACCCATTGGTATACCTTTTGAGCTGGTGCTGTTGCCAAAGCCACTGATGGAGCAGGAGGCCTGGGATATAGGCAGATTTGGGGTAATAACGGGTGTTCGTGTGGAGTTGGTTCGGGGCAGAGGAGGGCTGACATGTTGTTGATGCTGGGAGGTCCTAAGAACCCGACTATCCATGACCTGATTGTGGCTCTGCTGGTGCTGAGGTAGCAGACCTGGACCCCTGTAGGTTCCCAATTCCTTAAGAAACACACAGAAAAAAAATTAATTACATTAAAAATGATCCATATTATTGCATCTTGGCAACAATTTGTATCAGTATCTTTAATTCATAGTAAAAATATTTGATGCGTTATTTTTAAGACCTCAACTCTCATAAATGGAGAAGAACAAACTCAACTAAATAGAATACTGGTGACTCGAGCAAGAATGATTGTACTCACCAGGGATTGACTGCTGGGCCTTCTCTGATATCTCCAGGCCTCATGAGACGCACTTTTCTGTTGCTGAGGTACTGAGGTGCTGCTGGCAGGAGGTGGTGGAGGAGGAGGACCCTGGAGCCCCAGCCCTGGGTGAGGCTGGAAGAGGCTATAAGGCACACTGCTGCTGTTGTTGTTGCTAGTTGCAGAATGGTTTGCTGGTGGCACATGGGCATTTAGGTGTTGACCTCTGTCTCCCCTTTTTGGGGTAGATGCTGTTTGAGAGGTAGCTTGGCTGCCACCTTTGCCCCCAATGAAAGGGCCTCTCTGGTTGTGATGACCATTAGGATCCATGGCCTGACACGTTGGAACTAGCCCTAGTTTGGAGCTTGGACTGGGGTACGAAGAATGAGGGGACTGCTGGTTTACAGCCTGAGGTTGGAATGTGTCTTTCTGGAGCTGAGGAGCACATCCCTGGTTGAAGTTTCCAGGAGATGAGTTTGATGGAGGAGAGAGGTTTGAAGGGCTAGAAGAGGAGGGAGAGGATTTCGAAGTGTAGCTGCTCATTCCAAGTTTGTTGGTTTCCTATTAATAAATAAAGGATAAGCAAATAAGTCACAAATAATAACTACAGTCACATAAAACATAAACCAATGCTCTGTGTTAGGTTCAGACAGTTAACAGCCTTGTACATCTTTATGAAATCCACCCTCTCCATATAATGTTTGTTTCTGTTGATTGGAGCCAATAGTAACATTTTAACCCTGGTTCCAAGTACTATATATCTAAAAAAGGGATATTTTCTTACAGTTCGGACCTGAAACTCCTGGTTCTTGTGGTCCGAATTCTGGTGCTGCCAGGGAGTGTTGCTGCTCTTGTGAAGAGGGTTCCAGAAGGCATGTTTTGCAGAGTGGTGATGGACTGATGACAGTTGGGGAGATAAGAAAGCGTGGCCAGGGCCAGGGCCAGGGCCAGGGAAACACTGGAGCCCAGGATGTGATACCTGCAGAAAATGTTGGACATGACAATATTTTACAGCAGGAATGACAAGCAAATATGTAGAGAAAGGCTGATGCAGTGGTTATTAAAGGCCACTCAATGTAAATGGACTTGAGCTGGTATGTCACTGTTATTCTAAAACGAGGTTATGTTTAATTGCTTAAGTTACCTGATCGGAATTCCTCTTCCTCTTGCTGGGGCTAGGGCAGTCCTCTGTAGCTTGGCGCGAGGACAGGTGTAGTGATGATGGAGGAGTGTGTTGTATAACCGACTGCTCTCCCAATGGAGGACCTGGTCTTTTCAGTTGACCCCCGAGCATCTTTCCTGGATAGCCCCTCTGTTGTGAAGAGAAAATGTAGTAGATGAAGACAACCAAAGCAAATTTTATAACGTCAGTCCAAAGACAATTCCTTTGCCAAAATCAGCCATAGTTCAGTGGATGTGCAAATTAGTACGTCTTTCATCTGTCTGCTTGTGCCAGAAATCACATTCTGAACAGAGACAGTTTTTTTTGTATACGGATGATGAAACACAAGAATAGCAAATTAGAGAGCTCCTACCTGGTGCACCTGAGCCCACATGTCATTTCCAAGCAATGGTGGCCCCCGGGGAACATGCTGCTCCTGAGGACCCCCAAACTAAAACAGACAGTAAGAACAACAAATGCAAATTGATCTTTTTTTTATTTTTTTTGGGCTTTATGCTTTTAGGAAAGAATAGAGTAGGAAATCATAGAGAAAGTGGAGAATGACATGCAGGAAAGTATCCACAGGTCGGACTTGAACCTGGGCAAGCTGCTAAGCGGCTTATGCCTCCAGACATGGGGCCTCGTAGGCCATCTGCCATATGTTCATAATTTAAAAAAAATTGCTAAACTGTGCTGAATAAATCCTATATAAATTCACCTATGGCATTGTAACTCACCTTCTGCAGATGGTTTGGTCTGCTGGGTTGATGGTGGCCGTTGTGGGGAAGTCCCCCACTACCTGCATAGCCTCCATTATGAAGTCGAAGTGAGGGCTCATTGTGAATGGGCATAACAGAATGCCCTTGAGGAGAAGGGTGGGAATCATACAGCGGACCCAGTTGCTCCCATGCTCTGTGGGGAGGGGGAGGCTGAAGATGATGAGGTCTCGGTTGCTCCCTATGCACTCCTGGTAACATTGGCTGTGGGAGGTCAAGCTTCTCAGTTCCTCGCATGGGCCTGCATAGCCAAAAGGGTAAAAACAGTTGAACATTATTACAAAAAAAAAAAATCTGTGACACAAATGGCTTTCCTGGAAATGTTATTATGAGTATTGCCATTTTCTGTAATTAACATTTAGCCCTTTCCTTGATGATTTTCTTAATCACTTACCCATTACTAAAAAATTTACTTGGATGATTCAGTCCACCCATAGGACCAGGAGGTAGATGGGAAAGGAGCTGGTGTTGGTTCATTCCAGGCGAACACCTTATGAAGAAGAAAGACAGTACATACTATAACAGTCAGGGTGCATCTCTTTGCAGTTTTTTCAAGGTTGTTCATTAAATGAATGCTTTGAAAACAGAATTCTAAAAACAGAACTCTGAAGTCTTAAGCATAGCTTAAACTAGATGTCTTTGGGTTAACAAAGAGGTTTGTATAAATCTATGTGAATGTGTTGTCATGGATGCAGACCTGGCAGGTGGTTGCCAGGCGCGGCCGCCCACGGGAGCCCATGGTCCCCGGTTGAGTCCGTCCAGAGGGAAGGAATCCCGTGTGCCACGCCCGACAAACTGCTCTACTGCGTGATGCATCCAGCCTGTGGATAATAGTAGCATTATTTTAGAGTTAAACAACATGCTGAAGTACCAAAAATTGAGGTGAATTAGACAATAATATAAAGTTACATCCTAAAATTTCAAAATGTATACATTTCAAAAATCTTACAATTACTTGAAACTCTTTATTATATAATACAATATATAACCAGTCTTTTTGTGCATGCTACAAAGTACTGTCCATTGATCTTTTAATGCTATAGTTTAATAGTAATACCATACTATTTAAAGATTCTGTAAATTTTGGAGTTAACCATTAGATTAGTTTTTGCTCAATGAGACACCAAGGCTTGACATAATACACTAAAAACCCAGGTGTTACAATGAGCAGCTAGCTAATCAAATAACAGGCTGCAGCAAAGCGATTCTGACATGATTTTTTAAGGAGTTTTCAGCTGGTTATGAAACTGACTAAAATTAAAATGTGTGTCTTCTTATGACCTTCACAAGCAAACCAGACAAAAAACATAACTGATTAAATCGTAGTTATTATTATGTCTGTAAACTCTGCCGTGGGGTCTGTTTCAAACAAGATGATTAACTTCACCCTCCTGAAACAGCCTGCAATTTCATTTTCCCATCAAAGATTCACAGTGAGTGATACATTCAACTGTTTAGATAACGCAGGATGAGAGTCTTTGACAAAAAAAAATACTACTTTCACGATTAATAGACAAGATCGGCTAAAAGACAAGATGCACTGCTTTGTCCACAGAGGAACCAAAATAGATTAAAAAAAACTCTATTTCCTCACAGGAGCTTAAACTGTATCAATTTGAATGATTAATGCATGACTTGTTAAATCATTATTTAAAACATCGATCTTAAGCAATTTATCCCACAGGTAGTCCAACATTAATTTAAATTAAGGGTTTTAAAAGTTTTAAAGGTAACATAATAGTACCATGAGCTGTATATCATTTACATCACAATGTCTATCGTTTAAATTCACAAGAGAGCTCAAACTCACCAGACTAGCTGTGTCTGTGAAGCCCTCCACTGCAGCACAGAGAGGGCCTCACTCCAACACTGAGAATATCAGTATTGTCCGATTCTCTGGCTCTAGCACCAAGAAGCCAAAGCCCACTGGCTGCAGAGAGAAAGAGAGAGGGAGAGAGAGATTTTCAGAATGTGCGAAACAGAGTGAAAGAGTGACACTGAAAGTCATCAAATCTCAGGGCGTGGTCAACTTTATAGTGTAGTTGCTGTTTGCATTTTTGTGACCTAGACCTTGCTAGCAGAGAGAGAAGAATCTAAGTACACTAAAGGAAAAGGGACAGCTTTGTGAGAGGCAAACTGTATTAAACTGTTCTTTAACCCATATTCTCACCAAGGAAATTTCATCTGATCATGCTTTGGTTGCACAACATTAGCATTGTTATGCTGAAATAGATTAAGGCCTTAGTGATGAATATCTTTCTTTGTAGCTGGCTGCTGTGTCGATCAGCCTGTAGGAGGCACTAGTAAGCCAGTCGTTACAGAACAGGATTATAGCTGAGGCCCAGATGGCTCAATGGGGAGCTCCCCTATGAGGACAGACCTGGGGTGACTGTAATCCTTTCCAAGGACCTCCTGATAACAAGAGACAGAGGGAAAGACTAAGAGTGAGAGGTCCTGGTCGCATGCCAAGTGTGTGTGTGTGTTGGAAGTAATGCCAAATGTGCAAGCTGCATGATCGGGTCATGATTGTACTGATTTAGTGCATATGAGAGAGAATAGTGTGGTCTCTTAGTGATGATTGTCCTGTGTTCGTCTGCGTTTGTGCATGCGTTCATGTGTGTTACAGTGCTCTTGAGAATATGTTCATAAAGCGTGTGTGCAATTCCATGCCCTGTGGATACGCCAATGTTTAATCTCATTACGGCAGGCGTGATGGAGGGGAGAGGGGGGCAGCAGTGACAGACGGTCTGAACAGGATAGAGGGTTGATTAAAGAGAAAAGATGGAGATGGAGGTGGAGAAGAGGAAGGGATGGAGGGGTTGTGGGGAGGACAGACATGTATACATTTACACAGAGACAACACAAAGGAAAGTGGTTGAGAGGAAAATGAAAATCAGACAGAGAGAACTCCCTCCCTGGTTTTTGAAACAACTGACAAATACAAACTAACAAAAAGGACATATGGTGTAAAGATACTGTACACTGACATCTGTGTTTAAAAGTTTTTTTCAGATTGAGTCAACAAATGAGAAAACCCTTTTTTTGGTTCAATAATTGCTAAAAAGTATTAACAAATGCATACTTTTAAAGAAAATGTAACAAATTAAATGACTTCATTTTGGGATTTCCTGTCTCAATATGATATCCCATGGAAGCTGTATTTATCAAAAATGAAAAATCCCATCTAATGATAATGTCCCTCTCTAACACTAACTTGGATTAAATTAATTCAAATTAGACATGAACAAGTATATCTGATTTCTGTAACTTAGAGGACATAATGTTAAGCTTTAATGAGAAGATTAGAACACTAAATGTTTGGGACATATAACTTATATTTTGAAGTAAGTGACAACTTAGTTTAAGACAAACTGACATGTACACACATGCTATGATTCATTTCTCTTGGTCTACACAACACTCATCGACCAGTTTTCTTAAATTAGCTCTAGCCATACGCAGTCCTTCCACCCACCAGTTCCTCTTCTCTCCCTTTCTTTCTCCCACCAACTCTGGATCTCTCTGACTATTTAAAGCCCAGGCTGGTCAGTATGTGTGGTGGCGATGCTAAAAAGTGACACACACAACACCCTATCTATCTCTTCTCCCCGTCTCCCTTACAGATATCATCATGCATCAGTCTATGCTGCTGTGTGAAGATAGGCGGCTGTTGACTTTCAGGACAGAACATAGCATGCTTTATAACAAAGTGATACAAACACACATTCAGTGTACCTTTTAGAGTAGCACCAAGTTATTGATTCAAAGTTGTGTCAAGTCTCAGCTTTGGCAACCAATCATCTCTCTGTGGTCTCCTCAACCCTGAAAGAGACAAGACAGAAGTACTTATGCCAAGCTGTCATAAAAACAACATGAGGCCATAGTAAAGGCAGAGTTGTGGGCAAACTGTCTTTCCAGAATTTTCCCTCTGGGATTAATAAAGTACATAAAATTCAAAACAAACCAAAATATCATACACCTTTAAAGGATATGACTGTAGGAGGAGGGAGGGCTTTGCTGACATCCTCTATGACTCTCTTTTTGGACTTTCTAGTCAGCTAATAGGCACTACTCTTATCCCTCCTGTCTTCCTTCTTAAGTTTAAGAACAGTGTGGAATACATGGGGCTGGCTCAGGGGCAGGGGAGTACATCAGCAGGGGTGTGGCTACACAGCAGGATTGAGGGATGCTCTTGTTTGCTCACTGCTGTCTCTTCTCTCACAGATACACTGGTGAGACTGACTTTGCAGCTTAAAAGAGACAAGTAAACGCACAAACAACACCGAGAAAAGAGAGCTCTAACCGGAAGCTGGGCCAGCTACGTCAACTATCACATGGGAACAGGTAGCATAGGGTATACAGTAACATAATAAAGCACACTGGATTTTGGATAAGAGAACTGGAAGAAGAGATAACAACTAGCAGACCTAGTTGTTACTGGTGAGTGCAAATAGGGACACAGTGGCGAGGTAGTAATTACGGTACTACTTTTATAGAGGGTGTGTGTGTTTATGTCTGTTGTGACCAAACGTAGTCTATTGCATTTGCTGAAATGGCTATCACATTTCTCACAGACACTCTACCAGCAGAGTGCAAGTAACTCAGTAATCCGAAACCAGATAGTGCACACAGACAGAAGACAGTGTTACATACCAGCTCACGTTCTATCAGATGGAACCAAAGCGATGAAGTGTGGTTATGACACGTATGAGTCAGTGTTCCGTTTTTCATGTGTATAGAGAAAACCAGCAAGGATGTGCATGTCTTAGTGAGATCATAGCACATTTTAGTTTTTGGGGAACCCCACAATGACTCAGTGTGCTAGAAGAGGGCTTACCCCAAACCGCTTGCCCTAAGCTCCGCCCGCCTGGGACACCACTAACAGTCAGCTGACCGGGGGCGTGTTCCTGAGCCAACGCACATCTGACAACAGCGGGAATTTGTGATGTCATGTCTGCCTCAACACGAGGTGGGCTGAACGTGTTGATTTTGAGTGTGTGCGTATGTGTTGGACTAAAAGTAATTTCATGGCCTAGAGAAGAATCAAACTACCAACCTTAAGTTTTATAATGATAAATGATTGATCATGTTGTGAACTTTAGTTAATCGTTTATAACATATAGGAATTTAAATGACAATACATATATTCAGCAGGAGTCTGAACACTGCATTGCATAAGAGTGACTGCCTTTTGCTTTTACCGCAACTTTACCACAAGAAGTAGTAGTTTCTATCTTGAGTGGAGTACTTCAAATCAAGGTTTAACGAAAGTAATATCAGGACTTTGGCCACCATTTTCTCCTCGTTGAGAATTTACCCAGCTGATATATTTATTAATTATACAAAACAGATAAGAAATTTGATCAAAAATCCCCCACTCTCTACAATTATGTTCTCATGAATTCCCCCAAACAACACCAGACAGCACAGAGCTGTTCCTGTCAGCGCCCACACTGTCAAGAGTTACCAAAGTCGGGTATCGTTCCGGTAAAACCAGCTATCAGCTAGAAGGCAGGGCCAAGCAGGAAACTTAAGTAAGTCTGTGCCAACAATCAACAACCACACAACCAAAAAAATGTAAACGCCATTTTCCAACATGACCCATAAATCAAAGACTCAAGTGTAAGGCCAGGCACAAAGAAGGACGCTTGCTGAACTTGGTCAGCCCTTGTCCCCATTTAGACAACAAAACATAGGTCATGATGAGAGAAAACAAAGGGCAAAGGGATGCAATAAGTTAGTGCCAGTGTAAAGTGATACCTCTTTTCTGGCTTGAGAAAACAGACAAACTTGATTGAACTGATATTTGTGATAGACGTTTTTACTTGCTCTAATAAAAATTAAAGATAAAATGAATTATTTCTTCTGATATTGGAAAGACCAAAAGATCATTGGATACAGAGACAGTTTACACTAAACACGCTGCAGTGACCTTATGAACCACAGAGGAAAACTAGCATGAGTGGGTAATGGCGGTCAGCTGAGGAATATTAGTGTCCTACAAAAGTCACTGTAGGGCTTGTCTGATAAGAAATAAACAGAAGTAGCTGGAGAAGTAGCAGATAACAGCAAACAGAGTGAAGGAAAGTATTGGCAGCAATGAGCTTCTGGCAAAGGATGACGGAAAGGCCATGCATGGTCTTGTCTCCCCCCCCTCTCTCTCTGTCTATCTGTCTCTCTTGTTCTTTCCACCCTCACTCTCCCTACTCCATTTGGCCATTACATAACAGTCCCAGATAGCGATTGCCTCTCTCTCTTATACACAAACCAACAGAGATACAGCCAGCTCCTGCACCACCCGCTTTGTTGCCAGGCTATCTGTGTGGCTGTGCATGTACAGTATTGTGTGTGTGTGTTTATTTGTTTGTGCGTGTGTGCAAACGTCAGAAAATGCCAATCCAAGACAGTGATGCAGGCTAACTTCGTCATGTACACACATCCTCACAAAAAAAACATTGAGAGGATAGAGTGGGTCATCTGAGGACAGCAGGCAAACATTGTTCCTGCACTGAAACACAATAGCATTCAATGTCTGCAGTGGATGATGATTATGTCCTACTAGCATCCATTTAAAAAACAGAATTCTTCATCTAGGGGATAGAACATGGATATTTAACCAATCCACAGTTAAAAAGGCAATTTTTGCTCAGCAGCAACATAAAAAAAATCATATTTGTCATACTTAATGTACTCCTTGCTTATTATATGTAAACTACCTCACATCTGCTGTAAATTCAGGGTTTGACCTAGACAGGAATTAGAGATTTAGCTTTTGAAAAAGCAGCGTGAAGGTCCTGGCTGGCAGCAACAAACAATCAATTACAATTTCAGACACAAGTCTTTTACAGTATTTCTTTTAATTCTAAAGAATCCTTTCATCTACATAACGGCTAGAGACGAATGCATTGATATTAGGACCTTTGCTCATGAGAAACATTTAGCCTACATATTCCTACTCTTTGTGGGGAAAAACAAAGACAAGAAGGAGGAGGGGACTGGTAGATAAACATGAGGCCCCTTTTGTCTCCTGAACTCACCACACTTACATCTAAGCCTTTGACTGACAGCACACATCTGGGTTAGTGTGCTTGCTCTTTATTTTTACTCACATACACAGGCGCATGTTTGACGTTAAAGACTAGGGGAACAGAGCTTGGGGGAGAGAGGAAGCTGTTGTCACAGCCACAGGAAGTTGGCCTCCCTGAAGGATGTGTGGAAAAGAGGGAGAGAGAGCAAGAGAGAGAGAGGGGCCTTGGGGAGGGTTATAAGGCTGAGGTTTCCTGTTCAGCCTTTGGCTTCTCTTGAAAAGTTATGAGCTTCATGTGTGTTTCTGTGTACCTGTTTAACAGTTAAAAAGTTGTGTGACACAATGGGCAATTCAAAACCTAGTTGGCTTAAGTCATGGCTCCTGAAAGTACGGCTCAGAAACAGTCTTCTTATGTGTTAATAGCACTTGTGTCCAACTCATGACTCACGCAAGTCTAGTAAACAAAAACATGACAGTCAACTGACTTGAAAAGCCATTTACTTCTCCTTGGTGTTATGTGAAAAACCTGTATTGCCCTCCTTTTAGTTTCTGGTAAAATTGTATGACAAACATGAGGGCAAAATGAGTGTGAGTAGGCCTATGTGTATGCTGAATAACCCCAGTTACTTGTTTTCCCTGTTTCACTTTCACAGAAAACTATTTGTTTACAGAGAAGCACTGGTCTGGATGTATCAACATACAGAAAGGAAACAAAAAACTGAATTCCAACAAACTGGAGTATCTGAGAGGCCGTAGGCGTTTCATTGACAACTGACTGTGTCTTTGTCGTCACTCTCGATTTCCACAGTTCAGCAACTCCACAAGCCCCAAAAACATTATCTTCTACAACACATCTATGAACACCTCAGGAAAAACAGAAGATCATTGTTCCTACTTTGATGAATAAACAGCCTTGAAACAAAAAAAATTACTCAACGACCAGGACTCAATCATTAAAGAATTGCACTTAACAGACTCTCATCCACTGATTACAGTTGCCAGGGGAACCAGTGGAGTTGTTATCACTAACAGTTATTAAAATAAGCTAGGGGGGCAGGGATAGACTCAGAGAGGAACTGGGTTTTATGAGAATGAACAACATGTTTACTGAAACACACGACAGACTGACCTCACACATCATCCTCTTCCTTTCTGGACTCACAATATTATGTCTCATCAGCAATCTGTGTGTGTTTGCTATGTTTGTAAGCCCTATATGTAAGCCCTATTGTATACATTTTAATGACAGCATGTGTACAGATGGCATATAAAGCATTGTTATTGCAGTTGATGAAATCAAACAGTCATTTTGCCTTTATCAGAACTACTTCGACGCAGGCTGACCGTTTTGTTATGCTAGTACTCTTTGTTCATACACAGAGAATTCAAGCCTGTTAAAAAGTTTTTGAGAAGGTATTTTTTCAACTATCGGACAGTTAGATAGTAAAGACGAGAACAGGACATTGGTAAACAAGAGGGATCTGTATACCCTTTTAGTTTTAACTAATACATGTTTTTGTCGTACAGTCCAAAATTCTGCCCAGTCAGCAACCAAGTCAACATGTTGTTGACAGGCAGTGGTTGCTGGTATACTGAAGGATTTCAGTTTCGAGACATTACTTTTATTGCTCCTTCTATTCTATTCAACAACATGACATTTTAAGACTCCTATGTAGCCTACTACTGTGTGGTGGGCATTTCGTGTTTTCCTCTAGTTTAGCTTCGTTTTGCCTCCAGCTAATATCGTGACGACGTACATTTTTCACCTAAGTAGCATTTTCTTTTTTATAATCTCCTATTATATACACACACATGTTTTGCAAGTGGAGTCTAGGTAGACAAAAGCAGTCACAGGATGTGAGGGGAGGTCAAAAAGGCAGGAAGAAAATTCTTTCCAATGTGTGACAGTGTATGAGCCACACATGTAGTGTAAAGGTTCTCACACTTCACTTCCACTCTGTCATCATCATCAGTGGCAAAGAGCCAGAAAATAGAGAGGAGAGTGAAATCAGAGGAAAACCTTTCCCCTTTTCACTCACCCAGCTGAACAGGCAAACGGGACATAGGTACACTGTTACCCTTGAACATAGCTCTGTTCACAACGGATTGATTCAATCACAAATCAGTGTTCTCCTTTTACTCATTATTGTTAATTCTCTGCTGAAACTACTTCCATGAAAATTGGGAAGCTTATATGAGCTTATTTGCCTGGCTTACCTGCTCCTGGAAAGTAGTAAGTAGTTGGCTGCTGAACTTCTATAATGAATTACACTGATGTTTATTTCCTACTTAAACAAAGAATAGTGTATATGTCTAATGACTATACAGTTATGAAGGTTAAAGCCTCATTGTCAAGTAGTATAGCAGGGTCCTACTGGTCCAGTTGAAGTATGTACTAAGGACTAAGATTTCATTCATACTCATTAGTCAACAATACAAGTATGCCCTGCATATATAAAACCTTTGTTTCATTATACTCTCTTCATGTCCTCTTATCCCTTTTTTTATTTTCCATAAACATTACTAGATTTTGATCACAATATACTCTTAAACATGATCACCGTTATATTACCTATCTTGTTTATCTGCGTTCTTCTTTGTGTAGGACTTAATAGGGCTAAACATGTCTAGGGCCTGGTCCACCTTTTAAAAACACCCTGATTTCTAGCAGGCATGTCTCACCCTGCATGGTGGAATTCCACATTAAGTTGACTAAGTTTTGACCCCTTCTGAAACGACAAAACTCTAAAACCTCTGTCTTGCTTTCTGGGCAAGCTTAGTGAATTCAAGAGTTTGCATGATGCACTGCAACAGGCTAGATAACTGGCAGTTAATGTTACATTGTTACTGCAATCAATCAGCCCTTTGCCAAGTGGAATCTGTTAGTACTGTACTATAAATAGCCTACTACATGCTACATGACTGGAAAGGAAATGTTAAAGCCATATTAATATTGCTCATGTATATGCTTCTGCTAACATTAAATCACAGAACACTCCTAGACTCTTTTCAAAACACTGAGCCAGTTAACAATAAAAAATGGTGTTTTCACACCTGACCTGATGAGAGTGTAGTGCGTGTTAAAAATTAAAAATCCTCAGCAGCGCAGATGTTGTCCTGTACCTCATATATTCCCTCCTTCTCTTGTTTTGTGTATAGGCATGGCATGGTGTCACACAAACACTTCATGATGACATTATTAACAGAGACGTTGTTCTCTGTCTCCTGCCCATGCCCTACAGATGTAAATTAGCTTAAAGCTAACAGGCTGTACACTGTCCCTGTCAAATTAATAAATACATTCAAGAACTACCCCCCATCCCCTTCTCTTTGAAAAACAAATAACACACTCTAGATTGTAAAACAGGGTAGGCTACCAGAAAGTTAGGAAAACTGTCAGAAATCTGATGAAAAGTCCCACAGCCAAGAAGCATAGTTTCATCACTATTTCAAGTTTTTTTTTTAAAGTAGGCGACATACAAAGCAAAAACCACAATTAGATCAATTCTATCCTTATTTCGTAAAGTCACCTTTACTCCCACCCCCACGAGGTGGGGGAAGTAGGCTGGGTTGTCATTAGGCAACTGTCCACACACCTCTTCTGCTTACTGAAATGGTGACTCATCATTATTTCCACTGTCCCTCTCCCTCGTGGTGCGTGTGTGTTGCCTATAGACAATGTTCCTCCGTGTTCGTCATCACTTATAGTAAAATGGGCGGCGATTGTTCATTCACACATACACGCACCCACACACACACACTCCCATTGAGATCACGGGGCAAACGGAGGCGGGGGAAAGCTGAGGTAGCACACAGTCGGCCATGAGTGTGTGAGTAGCGATTTGGAGCTTAACTTTTTACAACTCTCGACATCAAACGCAGAGACAAAACGCTCCGCTGGTTTCCATGTCAATCGATCTTGATTAATCGGAAGTGAACCTTGAAGAACTTTTTTTGTTTTCTTCACGACCCCATGCCAGCACACTCTTCTCTATCTGATCTGTGCCGGTTTATTGCGGGCAATAAAGTGATAAATAAGCCATCCAGCCGGTCACAAATTCTCATTACAACTTGTCCGATGACCACAGACAAAAAGTGGCCTTACTAGATCATTTATTGTCCGTGGGCGTTGAGGCAAGAGCAACCACTTATCAACAAACATTAGGCTAGGCTACTTGAAAGTAGATAGTAGGCTACCCCCACCGTCTACACGTGTGCTTTTAAGGAAGAACAAATGACATACACAAAACGCACCGGTAAGAAAAACGTGCACACCCTCTTGTGTATTAGCGAGTCCAGCTTACACATCAAAGCATGTTTCAAGATAAGAAAGCCAGATGTGTGTTTGAACGTCATTTCTGTGTGACGTTCTGTTCCCTCTAAACACAAGGCTACCCCTGAAAACCAGACCTAAAAGTCAGCATCAAAACACCGCCCCTCCCCCAAAAACGAGAGAGGTGATGCAAATCACTTCCTTTCAATCCGATTCTTTGTGTACGCAAGGATTGACTGGGGGTGATGGGGGTGGCAAGCTATCCATTCACTTTACACGGCTGCCGACCTCAGTGATCCTGCCTACCCCCCACTCCTACACACACACGCGCACAATGGCGTGAGATCTCCTTACACAGGCATTTTTTCTCCCCCTGTTCACCACTCGTTCTCCTTCACTTTTCTAGCTATTGGATGATCAGGGGTTTTCAAGACAACAATGAAAAAGCTAGGACCTTGGGAGTCTCATGAAGATTAGGCAGTAGCCTAAATCATTTTATCATTTCATGAATGTGTGTTTTAGGAAGACTAGGCCTACTTCGCATTGTATCCGTATCTTTCACGGGCTGAATTCTTCAATAAAACGTAATTAAAAATAATAAATGTTCAAATATCCAGTGACAAAACATTTTGGAATTGTTGTATAACTTTGGAGCACTTACCACATAAAACTGAACAGCAAAAATTGATCAAAGCCAATTTACTGAATTGTTTCTGATCCAAGTGAAACTGAAAATCCCATTAGGCTGAACATGTCCAGTAAACCTTCTTTAATGTGAGGTAGGCTTAATAGAATTCACCCAAATGAAGGGAACACGCGTGGGATCAAAGACTCAACTGTGGTGGAGGAAAAAACAGCGAAATTCCCCCACCTTATCGATCCTATAGGCCAATTTACTCATTTCTTTTCTCAAAAACAAAAAAAATAGTAAACAATCCTTTGGTTAGCGACACACCAAATAACATAGGCTGTTATGACCCCTAACCTAGGCTATGTTCAAGAACACAAACGACTGGACCTTTAAACATGTTCGGTTCAAACAGAAGCTCCATTCACTCACCGTTCATTGAGGTAGAATCTGCTATTTAAAATGAACTCCAACAAGAATGCTGTATCCTGCTAAAAGCACTGCTGTTATATTTATAGTCTTTATATCCGTGAGTTTAGAGCTCCGAAAATGCAAACAAATTCCCGTCCTGCCGGCTGAACTGAGAGCGGCTCGGTAATCCTCGTTAGTCTCTTTCGCTTCCTCTCGAAAAACCGTGAAACTTGAGCTGCCCAACGAAGTGCCTCTCTGAAGCCCGGAATAGGGTTTTCTTGTCTGTATCCTCCTTTTATTCTTTAGATGGCTGCCTTTGCAGTGCGGCGAAAGCTCATTTTGGTCTCCGTATCCCCCCGCTTCGAGCTCTTTTCCTCCTTTGCTTCACTCACACAGACAAGCAGGCGGGGATCGAATTGCGCTGAGCTCTGTTTTAAAGGGACAGAGCCACGCTCACTCAACCACACGCACAACGAAACAGAGGCGCACGCACACGTGACGTCACTGACTGGCCCCGGAATTCCCTGACAGCGCAAACAGGCATCGAGTCCAATTCTAGCGCTACTCCTCACGCCCCCTTCTTAAAGGTGTATTCATTTGAGCATTTTATCTCACAACAGGGATTTTTTGAAGGTAGAGCTGTTACCTGTTGACTGTTTTGGTCTGTTATATCTGTCAACTCAGCACATTTTCTGTGTGACCGTCTATTTATTGATAAGGGAGTATAACGGCTATTAGGCTATACTCTGACCATCAACTTTGAATAGAACCACTAAAAGGCTGTGGATTCTAAAATAAAATGTATGTTAGTGTTACAACTTGTACTGTAGATAATAGCTTTGTTTTGGTTATAAAGCCCAAACTCTGTGATTAAAACAGGCTATTGATGATAGGTACATAGGCTATTGGTTTACATGACTCAAACGTCATCTTCTTTTAGGCAAACTTTCATATTAATAAATCAAGAAAAACTAAATATAATTCAAAAGGCCTACTTATACTTTAATGTTTGTAAAATAATATATGCAAATCTGTCGAAAACAAAGCTGAAAGATGTTATCAAACACATTCTGTGTTTGCTATTGTTTAATTTTGCATTGTCAGTTTATATCTATTCAGGTAAGACTTTCTGAACAGGCGAGTTGTATAAAGTGTTGAGCCATAATTTGTGGCTTAATTCCATTAATAAACCAGTTGGAATTAGTCATGGGTCAGTGAAGCCATTGTTTGAACAACTTATGGGCTATGGAGTTGAAAAAAAAAACCTTTACAAGAGCTAATATTAAATGCCTAATAAGCTGTTTGTATATTGATTCAGGTAAAGATCACTTGGGTCCAGGTGTTTTGCTACTCAGGATCTTATTCACTAGCTTATCAATCTTTCTATGATGTCGGGTTTTTTTCTTCAAAAACAACATTGGATTGGATCGGATCACCCTGGTATATGATCTCACTTCTCCATGATAGATTGTGCGTATATTTGATAAATTGACAGACAGACTTACCAACAGATTTATGCTCTAGATTCCTAGAAGTCTGACCAAAAACTGGGCTGAACAGTATATACTGCCTATCATCAACAAAACAGGTTGCACATGCCAGAAATAAATAATGCCGGATTTTGGGCCAATACATTTCTTCTTCTTCTTCCTAACTTTAACAGCTGATATCTAATGACTGTCCACACTAAAGTACCCAAATGATATGCTATGTAATGAGAGACAGCAAGTTACCATGCTGTGGGATGTAAACAGGGAATTGAAAAACCTGTATGGGTCTGTCTAAGGCCGGAAACATTTGTTAAACCTTTTCTTTGCCAAAGTAACCATCCTGTACTCTGTAATAATGCCAAAGTGCCACATTGGTACAACCAACAGTATGTGTCACACTCTAGCAAACACACACGCACTGTGTGAATGTTATATTTAGAAAGCACTGCCTCAGCAAGGCAGTATGAGGCTAGATTAGCTACCACAGGGTTGATGGGAGTATGTCATGGATAAAGTTGAGACACAAGGATACACACATATGCAGTTTATTTATAGTCAAAACAATTCTAAAATCACAACATTATGAAAACTCTCTCTGCCTTGATACAAATAAGTAAAGATATCAGTCTCTCAGGGTGCGGTCACACTGGCAATCCGTACCGTGCCCAAGCACGCTTCAACCCTAAAGTCTAGTTCGTTTGGCCAGTGTGACCGCTTCGTACCGTGCTCAGGCACGGTACACTTCCTTGGCTCTGGTACAGTTCGAAGAAGTGTGCTTCGGCACGGTACACTTCATGCACGAGCACAAGCACGAGGGTACACAACACTGACAGCCTTCATTATGGAGAAATCCAGAGTTTAATGGCGTTATCTGACTAACATGACTCAAAATAAGTCACAAAGTAGCTGTCATTTTCTCCGTGTTGTTCTCCGATGTGCGTGGCAATCATGCTTGAGTACGGCACGGTACGGATTGCCAGTGTGGCCGCGCTCTCAATGACGTTCCATCACATCAGGTTACTCACAGTATATTTTTAGATATCCACATCCATGTGTACCTTAATTAAGATTGCATTAAATAATCTTGATGCGATCCCCTGATGAGTAAAGGGTTTGTCATGTGCTGTATATACCAGTGGGGCTGAATTAAGTGTCTATTGTTAAGTGTCATTGAATGTACAATAATGTGTTTTGTATTCAACGAGAGGAAGGACACAGCACAGTGGGGATCTTTATGATGCTGGGATGCAGTGTGCTTGTATGGAGATTTTTCTTTCATTTGTCAGGGGTTTTCAGGAGATATCAGCAGTCTCATGGACATATGCAGTTTTAAAAGTAGTTTATGGTGACTATAACCATGACAACAAGAATGTTGTCAAAAATGAACCCATTTGCAGCTGCAGAAATAAAGATCTAGTGCAAAAACTCTCTGCAAAAAGTTAGAAGTTATAAAAAAAAAGCCAGCTGATGTAATAAAACACCAATGAACGAATATTATAGAAGTAGTCTCATCTACACAAAATATACTTACAGAACAATTAATACAACTTTTTTGCTAAATGAAATTATGCCTTCTATTCTCGTTATTTACACCTGAACCTGTAATTTATTCTTTTACGCCATTTAAAGGGGACATATTATGAAAAACCCACTTTTACAGTGTTTTTGAACATATATTTGGGTAACCTGAGTGTCTACTGACCCACAAAATGTGAAATAAACCCACCCAGTCCTTTGTTTGTGGCCTGCATAAGTATGACAACACAGAGGAAAATGCTCCGTTTTAAATTTGCTCTCCTTGTGATGTCACAGTGGGATTCTGGTAAAAAAAAAACCCTCCCCTCCCCTGGTGTCTCCACCCATGGACTCCACCCCCAGCCTAGATCAAATTTATTCTCGCTAGCGAAGGAGTGATGTCTAATGAGAAAACTCAGGGGGGCTCATTGCATTTAAAGAGACACACACACCAAAACTGAGCGTTCTTAGAGAGCTGGTTTATACAAGGTCACAAACCTCCTCTGGTGCTTGATTCATGTTATTTGACCAAAGCACAGCACAGATGTTTCATTGACACCACAGGGGACTGTTTTAAAAAGTAGAAAAGGGGTATAATATTTCCTCTCTAAGTGAATTTAATTTAGTTCAGGCTATGTGTAAGGGACAAGTACACAGAAGAAAAAGTATGCATGTTAGTTAGTGAATTTGTTCTGCAGTCATAGGAGACTGTGTCCTTGGTACAGATGGTACCTCTCATCGCTGATATGTAGGATGTGTGTGGGACAGTGTGTGTTTATGACTGTGCACATGTGGCATTATATGAGTCAGCATTTGGGTAGACTGGTGAGTGGCCGACAGACTGGATAATAGTCACCTCCACACATACTCACCCATGTTAACACAGTTAGGAGACCAGACAGCCACACTGGCAGTCAAGACAGACAGGCTTGCTCAGCACACCAACATAAAGCAGCCATGTTGCGAGTTGAAATGTTGTTCCCGAATTTCCCCCCGGGGATTAATAAAGTATTTCTGATTCTGATTCTGATTCTGAATGAAGCACTACAGCCCTGATAATAAGAGCCCTTATTCAAGGAGAGAGTGGCCGATAGGGAGCCATATTCTCCTCTAGCTTCTCAAACAACCAGCTAATCCCAACTGTAGCACTATGATAAGCTAAGCACCCCAGTTCTGATAAATAAACGGACTATCCCAAAGTTAAACAAGAACAAAAAGTTAACTCTGTCGAAGTGTAAACAAGGTTTGGATACTCTTAAAGGAATACATACATTATGACATATCCTCCCTCCTAAGAGGAAAAACCATGGACACAAAAATCATCCAGGTGTCCCTGGTTGGTAGAGAATAGGCAATGGGGCTACATGCTGATACAGGTAAACTGTTTTTTTTTACTTTGGTCGGTGTTGGTCTGCTATCCATGCAATGCCAAGCAAAAACACATAATTTTTCATTTCCAATACTGCCCCACAGCATGGGATATAAATGTCATTTTGATGCAGCCTTATAGGAAACAGTACGAAACATGGCCAACCTGTGACAATTTCTTACAATTGGTTGCATCCATGTCAGATTAATGAGACGTGTGTCCATGCTTCACATTAAAGCTTTTTATTTGCAGGGGTCCCCAGGAGTCAGGACCTCATGTAAATAGGATGTATTATTTACAAAAAATCCAAAAGGATAGACGAAGCAACGGTGTTCAACACTATGAAGACAGTTTTTGCCTTTATGTCAATGCTACACATAATGGGACATATTCACAGTATAAAAAAAACATGGTAAAGAAATTACTGGCAAGCATATCAGAGTATGATACAGCATCATTATGTGCATGAAGATCTCAATCAGTTTAACACCAGTTGCCTGATATCAATGTCATCACTTACTCATTCTTGTATAATGAAAGCTAAGAAAGAGCAAATAGTGTAGGTGATATCTGACTCAGATGTCTTAACACACATAACCTTTCTAGGATTAGTAAAAACAAATTTTTCAAAATAGGCAACATTGTGTGTGTATGAGTGATTGTATAAATGAACAGCAGTGCACTCGCTCTATGCTCTACTCCTACTGTCTTACTCATGCTTGTTTGACACATCTCACCCTGTTGCTCTACCTGTCTTACCTACACACTTTATAATGGAGCTTTAGAGTGAGCTTGTTAAGTACA
This sequence comes from Tautogolabrus adspersus, assembly GCA_020745685.1. Taxonomy (NCBI): domain Eukaryota; kingdom Metazoa; phylum Chordata; class Actinopteri; order Labriformes; family Labridae; genus Tautogolabrus; species Tautogolabrus adspersus. The sequence continues at coordinate 6,454,347 of CM036556.1, read as the reverse complement.
CAATAAAATGCACTTATATGACCTGTAATGAAATATTGGTATGTAACTGAAGGTGGTGAAGCCACCAAATGAGGAATGCTGACATTGCAGTATGTATATGGTAAATGGTGAGCTTGTATAGCGCGTATTTATTAGGGCACATGCGTTGATGAACATATGAAAGAGAAAGACCAAAAGAGAGTAAGCAAGAGGCTTAAGACAGTCTTACCTGGTGATCATGGGTAATGTAGTCCGTCTTTTTCAGCAGGCCATTGTGACTCCTCCCACTTCCTGAAACAACACCATGGAGTTATAAAGGTTAATATAGAGGTCAAACAAGTGTTAACAACACCAGTAGAAAGAATTGCAGCTTTTAAATGGAACTGTTACATTCCCTCATTTGACATTTAAACATCAAACCAGAACACTCAACATGAACTGAAGTCAACAATTTGCAAATTTGCATCCATCAAAAAACAATAATACTGTGTTTAAAATGGTTCCTCTGCAATTTGAAATGGGAATGAGCGATTATATTTGCATTCTTTGTCAAAACTAGGTAAAAAAAGTCTTTGACAATCTAGTGTAAATTGAGTCAAAGGTCAGCAGTTTAGTCAGCAGTTTAGTCATGGGTTAAAATATAATCTCATTGTTCTGTTTACACAAGACTATCAGTGGTTATTTTTACTCCATGCACTTGATTCGTCATATATGTGTGACGTTTGCAGGCTGTTATATGGTCATGATGTTGCTAAATGTAGTTCTGTGTTGCTTATGAAACAGTGAGTGTGCAAACAGAGCAGCAGGGCCTGGACCATTGCTGTGGCCATCTGTGTGTGTGTGTGTGTGTGTGTGTGTGTGTGTGTGTGTGTGTGTGTGTGTGTGTGTGTGTGTGTGTGAGAGTGTGTGTTTCTCAGGTGCCGCCTGTTCAGTGATTCGTTTGGCCACATGACTAAGAACAGGTGGCACCCTTTTGTACCTACCCACCCCCAACACACTCATTTGAACCACACACACAGACACACAGACACAGACACACACACACACACACACAGACACACACACACACACACACACACACACACACACACACACACATCTCCGCTAAAACCCTGGGAACATGCAGCACTTAAGAGGGTGCTCAAACACTTAAACAAGCATGGTTTCACATAAATGTACAATACATACCACAAACAGAGAAATATGGGAAATTATTTCCACAGATATTTCTATTTATCTTGTACACTTGAATACAGTAATTTTCCTTTCAACAAATGGTTGTGGTGGCTTTAATCACTACCTAAATGTCCCACCTGTCTCATGTCTCTTCTCACACTTCATATAAAGCACTTCATCCTGTCCTCTCTTCCTTCCCATCTCTCTTCTGTAACATATACTGTATGTGACCTTTGTAAATAACTTAAAAGTGTTAGCATGGAACAACAAAGCCAATCATCTAAAAATAATCTATGTAGTCTCAGACCCATAAACTAACCACATAAAGCTGAAAACCTCTTTCATTCTCATCTTTCCTTTGTCATTTTTCTATTTTTCTATTTCCTTCCTTTCTTTGCCTCACTCAAATATTCTACTACCTTCAATGCTGCAACATGAAACATGCCCTCATATGGGGACTCCCATGTTTATTTTATTGAGCCTGTACACACAGAACCACTGCAATAGCTTAAGGCAGCGTGTGTGTGTGTGTATGTATGTGCACTGTATGTGTGTATGTGTATGTGTTAATATATAGGCAGATATAGCTAGCTCAGCCTTCACTGATCTTGCAGCCTAGTGGTTTAGGCCTGAAGCCTTTGAACTCAAGGTCAAAAGGTGAAGACCCCTTATGGGCCACAGCTGGCCACACTGTAGGTGGACTTGCTGTGTTATGGTGTATGTGTGTTTGAGTAAGTGAGAGGGGATTTAGGGGAGTAAGGCCAACTTACAAATAGGCATACGAGAGTGAGTGTGTGTTGCAGGGGAACATGTTCAATGTTACATTAATGACACATTCAATAAATGTCACAAGCTTTGACATAGACATTTGACCTAGATCGATAAAGATGGAGGGAGGGTTCTAATAAAGATAAAGAGACAGTGAGAGAGATAGAGACCATGGCTAGGAGGACAAAATAAAATACAAATGTAAAGATTTTACAGTTGTAAATTAAAGTTGTATAGAAACAGACAGATACCACTTGAGAAAGAACACAAGAGAAATAAAAAAAATCTAAGTGAGTAAACAAGAAATTTAATGGCATGCAAAGTGCTGTTTATTTAAAGGCTAACTACTAGGGAGATTATGTGGGTGGAGCAACAGAGGTGGAGAGAATGGGGAGTGTAGAGGCTGAGGTGGGAGGAGTACAGTAGGAGGATGGAATACAGGTGGCCAAAAAAAGGAATAAGGACGAAAAAGTTTTCACATATGCACTCCGGAGAATATCTAGATAATTACGGGAGGACTGCTCCGGAGATTCTCACATCAGCCCACTAGGACTTGCTGCGGAAAAAATACTAGGGGACTGGGCGAAAAATGCGGCTGTTTGCGTTCACATATACAGCTCCTCCGGGAAATGTCCTGAGTTTTTCAGGAGATTTCTGCTAGTGTGAAAACGGTACATGCTGTCAAAACACAGCAGTAGTGGTTTGGCAAAGACATATGATTGAAGAGAGAAGGAGATAATTACGTTATTTCACAGTAGAACTGACTTTAAATACAAAGGGGTCTGTTGGAAGTTTGGTTTTTTAAAGAATCCAGGAAGTCCAGTTCAATCAGTAAATAAAAGCCATTTTTACAAAGACTGTTAGGACAAGACTGTTATGCATTAACCTCTGTGTAAAAGGTCCTGATTTAAAAATATTTTTGAAGATAATCATTTGAAATAAAATCTTAAAATATATTTGTGAATCCATATGTCTGCATTTATTCGTATCAAGATGGATATGTCTCCATAGTAAATGCTGGATCTAGCAGGGTAGACGGTGTTAAATGTGTGTAGAGGAAGCATTTGCGCTCTTTTTCTTTCGATATGAAGGGGCTGTTTGATTCGGTGTAAAAGTACAAAGGCTGCATAACAGCAGAGCTTTGTTAGTCCGTTAATTAATTTGTTGTGGGTAGCAGTTTGCATAGTTAATGCACAACCCGGCAAGGAGCCTCACTGCTTCGGACCAAAAACAGCCATGATGTTGTATGACCAAAAGGTGCCTGCTTGGTCTGACAAAATGCTAACAAGCTCACAGTGCATATTTTAGCTTTGACTTAATAACTTCTACATCTTCTACATTGCAACTTCAGAGATTCACTAAGCTACAATGCTTAGCAACGTAGCATTGTGTGTGTGAAAGGTGCAGTTAGTACATTTCTTCTGTTCTTATTTCTGTTAATCATTTGTGTTTATTTGCCTGCACTTGTATTTTTAGCTAGTTTAATCTACTGAGGTCATAGCCATTGTTAGTTTCAATTGATAATTTCTTTACATGCAGGGAAGAATCTGCCAACAAATGGAATTATTATTTCCGCAATTTCCCAGTTTGGGATCAATAAAGTAAATCTATCTGTATCCATCTAATTATTTGGACATAAGGCCTTGATGGTGTGATGTTGTTTCATCAGTGGTGGTGGACTGACAGTTAATACAATATATTGTATTGTTCAAAAACTGATGGTGTAACTGGGTATAAATAATTGCTAATATACAAATATAGCTTTCCTAACAATCTCCTCTTAGAAAATACATAAAACATAATGGCTCACATGCTTAAGGCTGCCCCATCCCAGGATGTTTTGATGTGTAATCATACACATCATATCCTGTACATTGTTGGAGCACACATATTTCTGACTTTCTGGTGAGAATGGACGTGAATGTGAATCTGTTTTTAGAAGCCCTTTTTTGCTGCTTTCTGAGTTCTGAACAAACTGCTCTTGCGTCAATGAAATCAGCTCAACATATTCACCCAATGGCAAAATCACACACATCTCCTCAGCGTGTGTGAGCCTGTATGGCGTGAGTAGAGTAGCCATGCTCAGGCTGCTCTAACCCTTAGTCACTGGTGATTCAGTCAGCCTCTTCAAGTTAGGGCAGCAAATTTCATACCTGCACACGCACATACAGAAAATAGCAAGCTGCCACAGGAATAGTAGTAAATGACAGGGGTTTTCTTTTCCAAGTCTTGCTGTCTACAGTTAGTACCTGTATTCAGACTGCAGTTGAAGGTGCAATATTTATATCCTTGTGACGTTTTACTTCATTATAAATTTCGCAGAGGCCTAATGGGGGGGAAGAAGAGATCCCCCATCTGTACTATTTACAGAGGTAGTAACAGATGAGTTCCAGGGGCGAGACAGGATCAGCTGAGCCAGCAAGGGAGAGCAGCGCGGTGTGTGTGCATGTCTGACTGTGTGTGTTTGTGGAGCCTCCGCTGCTGGTACTTTTGCAATGCTGAAACATAATGGGAATTCACAGACTGGTACACCAATATTATGCCGTCATGGAATCAAAATGAATGTACAAAGATGTAATAACAGCTGAGCTGATACAGCGCTGTTGCGGAAATGTATTCTTGAAAAGGGATTTGGGCAGTTGGGCCTTCCTGTGCAATGACCATTTGTTTGCTGATGTGTGTTTTAAAGCAAGCACTTGGGACAGGTCAAATCCTTTAATGAAGCCTTATTATAGTCACCAGGCTGTGGTAGCAACTGTATGACTACTGATCAGCATGCACATGAGTAGTAATTAGCATGCAAATATCAAGACCTAAATGTGAGAAAGAATATTTTGTTGTTGTGACTCTAAATCTGCTAGAAATACAGACTCTCCACATTCAGAACCTGCATGTGAGATAGGGATGTCGGTGATTAGGACATTTGTAGAGGATTCTGTTTTTATTATTTGAATGGCAGTGGGGTGTTTACTCTCTGTCCTAAGGGAATAATCACACAGTAGTGCATTTCACAGACTCCAAGAATTGTGGGTGATTATTTGTTCTCCATCTGTTTGTTAAAACTTGTTAAGATTGGCTGTTTGCTTTTTTCCATGTATTTGTCAACTCTTTTTGAAGCTAAATAAAAATAAGACAGAGATATAAAGACTCATCTTTTTTTGCATTTTCTGTCAGATCATTTGCTTTTTAAAAGTTTAATGAGAAATACATTGAAAGTTAAACAAATTAGCCTGATATATTATATTTATAGTGAGTGAGGAATTATTTTGTGTGCATAAATAAAGCAAATAGTGTGATTTGTACCTCATTTTTCTGTTAACATGCATGTGTTTATGAGGTGGGAGCTGGCAGAGCTACAGACAAGTGCGGAGGAGTGTCAGCTTGACTGCCGCTGAGGCTGGGTGAACTTCTGCCACATGGCTTCAGTAAAAGGTCATGGTCAAAACCAAGCCTGGCTCACAAACCACAACACCTACTCTGACTCCCACATACGTACACACACACGAGAGAAAAAGTTGATAAGAGAATTGAGAGACGGGGACAGACTCTCTCTTTGAGGACAAGCATGAAAATTACACCCACTTTAGAGGAGGGTGACAGACAGATTTAAAGACAAGACACTCAACACACACACACACACACACACACACACACACACACACACACACACTTACACACACTTACACACACACACACACACACACACACACACACACACACACACACACACACACACACACACACACACACACACACACACACACACACTAACACAACAAAATAGTTCGAAATCCATCAGAAGGTAAAAGGAAGAGAGAGGGGCAGACAGAGAAAAGAAGAACAGACAAGAAAAAACTAGACAGATGCTAATTGATGAAGTTGGGCTGTGGCTGCTGCCAATCCTCCAAAATTAAATTGAATTAAACTAACTCCTTTGGATCAAGTTTCAAACTCCATGCCTAACAACAGCTTCTATTAGGAGGCAGAAAAGCAGTAGAACACAAACATCCTTGGGTAACTAAAAAGAAGTATACTTTAATACTATTTTTAATGTAGTGCCACCATCAGACCGAAATTCAGACTTGTATAGAAGAATTATCAAGATGTTTAGAAGAATGTTAAAACCATTGTGAAAACTTTGCTAAATTTGACAGGCAGTAATGGAAATCTGAAAATGCATATCAAGCTGTAAAGATCATGATAAGTCTCATCTTTAACAGACTAGAAAATGGTACAAAAAAGACTGGCTGACACTGTAAACTAAAAAAACAATAATAAAAGAAGCAGGCAGCCAGCATGCCTAAACTTGCGTCACACACAAGCGTGCACACGCATAAATTAACACACACATACACAGTCTGAGAAATGTTGCTGGAGGCTTCCCCTTCATAATGAACAAAAATAGAGGAAAAGAGAGTCATATTTTTTGCTGAGAGTGAGGGGGTTCTATCCTCAGCCTTCAGCAAATCTGCGTGTAATGTGCAAGCGTGCAATATGAAGAATGACTCAAAAGGTGTTTATGAAGTAGGTGTGTTTAAGACTACAGGCAGTATCCCAGGATGCACTTTAAGACCCTGACCTAACATGGACAAAAAGGTCTGAGTCCACTTCCGTATGAGGCCTGAGGGCACATAAACAGGACCTAACTGTCTATGGGACTGACTGTGTAATTCATGTGTGTTTGTATCTGTGATTGAGTGTGTGTGAGACGGAGAGAGAGAGAGATACTGTAGTTGGAGAGTGGTCAGGCAAGCCCTGCCAAGCCCACATACCAGTGCAGAGGTGCCTAACTGTACTATCCAGTTGCACAATGCCATTTGAGTTAACCGTCACATACCAAAAAGCCTGACTCAGGCCTTTGTAATCACTCTGTTGTGTGTTTGTTAGCTGCAAACCACAATGATTTAATAACGTATACATATAAAAGGCTGAAAGTTGACATTTCTAACTTGCAAGCAGCAACAAGAGGTAAGATGAACAATAACACAGTGTTTGAATTCAAAAGTGAGCTGGAGCAGTAGAGTATGTCTGTATAGGTCAGAGCACGTGTAGTGTATGCTGTGTTCTGCATCTGCTCCCGAAGAGGTACAGTATATCTCTCTATATCTGCTCTGGCAAATGTGAGACCCACATGGTTGATTATACTGTCGTCAGAGAACCACACATACACATGTCTTTTATGTACATGCACAGTGTGTTGCAAGAATTCATGCACGCGCGTAAAGTATACATAGCAAAGCCTAAGATAAAAATGGAAATTGAAATAAGGGAAAATGTGTGGAGTGGTACAACACAGGAGCTGCTGTTGTCAGATGGCATAGTGGTTGTTAGAAGGGTTATGAGTGTGTGCCATCATCATTATATTCCCTGAATGTTGATACAGTTCTCTTACATTCAAAAGGGATTGGCAATACAAACACTTTAATGTTTAATACATAACTAAAGAAAGCAAAATTCAGTATGTATGAACTATGGAGTAGCACAGAATGCCTTTATAATAATAATAATACATTTTATTTAAAAGCGCCTTTCAGGACACCCAAGGACACTGTACAACAATCAACATTTAAAAACCACAATGGATAAAATCAGTATACAATGAAATAAATGAAATGGAGTGTAACGGCAGAGTAATTTGCAGTGATATGGTTAGAGTGAGAAGGCGATCTTGAACAGGTGGGTTTTTGAGTCTGGATTTGAAGATGGGAGAGAGTCAATGTTGCGTATGTCCGGTGGCAGAGAGTTCCAGAGCTTTTCTTTAGGCCTGTTTGGATCCGATTGAGGTGTATACATGCAAAAGTTAATCGACTCCATTATGTCAGTCAGACTAACGTGTTTACATGCATGTAAAAAGTCAAGTTTAAATCATCACAATTAATCTTTTTTTTTCTTCATGTAAATATACTGGACATACTGTGAGAGTGGTAGAGTCAGTATGAACACAATAGGGACCTAAGGTATTTTACACTGTGGCCAGATTTCTACCATTTGCAAATCTATGAGCATCGTGATAGAAATACCATAGCAATTCAAGTGCAGGCAGACTGAAAACACATTTAGCGCACGCACGCACACACACAGCAAGTTTATGCTAATGCAGCATGCATTTGATCCTTCTACACCATGCATTACGTCTTTATTGTAGATGTGTGCAGTATGTATGTCTTTGTCCTTGTATTTGAAGTGTGTGCATGTGTGCATTACTGTTTGTTGAAGAAATGCCTGTGTATGCATGTGTTTGTGTAAATGTGTGTCCTTGACCAGCTGCACAGGGTGGAGGAAATGAGGCGGAACTCAATCTGGTCCACGCCTGTCTGTCTCTCTCTAGAGGGAGGAGCCAAGGGCCTGAAGAACACACACACACTGCTCAGGGCACCGTTCACATGAGCAGATAGATTATGCATGCAGCAGCCAGCTAAGGAGCTTGGATCTATTAATGTATGCACAGAGACAGTTTAATGCTCCATGAGAGTATGGGGGGAGGGGGGGTGTTAGTAGATAGAATAAGGGTGAGATAGAATTTTTTTTATGTATGTGCTAGTGTGACAGAGAACGGATGATGTCAAGTAAACAGAGAAAGAGGGTATAACAGATTAGAGGGAAGGGGTTATTTCTTTAGAAGAAAGCAGATACAAGCAAGATGAAGTGGATGGAGAGAGGATGAAAGGATGGCAATTGACAGTATGAGCAAAACACAAGGACAGAGAGAAAGAGAGAGAGAGATTAGACTAGTGGGCAGGTTACTCCGGGACGCCAGAACCCAGTGACATGACACAGATGCACTCTGCTACTGTGCAGAGAGCAAAGGGGAGGAGGGGAGGAGAGCATAGAGCAACAGAGATGAAGGCGAAGGAGAGGGGGATGGGCGCATGGGAGCTCACAAGTCTTGTTTCTATGAAATTGTTGAGCACATTTTAAGCCAACAGATGAAATGTTGAAGGTAAGGAGTTCTTTTTAGCATGTTTCTATCCACTGTTCTGGAGGAAATAAGCAAGGTGTTTGCTAAGTGTAGTTTAATCAGAATTTGGTGGTATATGCTAAGTGTGCACAGCTTCAATGCTGGCAAATCAAATAAGAATAACAAAAGTAGATGCTGCAAATGCTCACTGTTAATACTGTCTGGAGATTTGTCTGCAATTTGCTATGTATAAACTTATTTAAACAGAACTTGCCTATTTTATTCCTTTAATTGTACAGGTTTAATTTTGATCTATGTAGGGTTTCCTTTTTGTTTTGTTTAGGTTTATATATACATATAGGAGGGGGAACAGCAGGTGTTGTTAGATGTAACAAATGTATCATATCATGTGTATCTTGTAACCTGCTATACTGGATGCTTTTAATTTTCCTTGGGATCAATAAAAGTATCTATCTATCTATAAAAATAAATTTCCATATACCAATTCTTTATTGGGGTTTTTCAATCATAAAAACATTATGTATTATTTTTATGGTCAGTCTGGCAGCAAATTCAGCGAGTTTCATCAAATGGGGAAAAAAAAGTAATTAATTGAATAATTATACACATATACATATGTGCAAATACATTGAAACATACATTAACACAGCTAAGAAAATAAAGATGAAATTCTCAAAAAAAAACGGGTTTCTTTTTTAACAGTTAAAGTGTTATCCAGGTTAACCTGCATCCCCACCACACGCCTTAATTTGCTAAATTTTACCAACATTTAATTTAAGAAACTCCATTAAGCTCCCCTTATATTTTTCACACATTTCCAGTTTCCCTTTTATTAGGTATGTAAGTTTTTCCATAGCAACACATGTTGAGAGATCATTAATTTGTTGGTTCATGCTTGGTTTGCTCACATTTTTTATCCTTTAGCAATTGCTCTTTTAGCTTCTAAGAGACAGAAGTCTAAGTCCACACTGGCTCTTGTTAATGGTAAAGTCTCATGGGTAAATACCCAGAATGCACTATATATAAACGCCCAACAGGGTACCCTGTGCACAGCCAACATACGTTCTCAGGTGCCGGTCCGTTGCAGTAACAAAATATAAAAATAAATAAATAAACCGTGGCACACTGAAAATTACTTAAGTGCGACTTTAATGTGGGCGAACAACGCATTTCGACTGTAGCTTCCTCAGCATAATCACATGGGCATACACAGGTGTGTTAATTATATACGGCCAAATGACCAATCATGACCTATGAACCTATGTCCCAGTTCATCTACTGGAATTTCTGATACAGATTGAGAGTCTCTAGTAGCTATAGCAAATGGCTCCAATGCTATAACAAATAACAGAGGGGCTTGGGGGCCAACCTTGTCGTGTCGATCTATATAAAGAGAAGGGCGTAGAGAAAATGTTATTTGTTAATACTTGATTTCTGAATTTGACGCATTTTTAGAAACCAAATGTACATGCTTAATTGCCATTTGATAAGCAAAATGTAACTTTGCAGCAGGATGCAAGAGGGTGTATAAAATGTTATGTTCATGAGATACATAGAAATGGGGAATTAAGTTTGCCCGTCATCTTCACTATTACTCTTATTGTTTATAACTTCTGTAACTATTCTAACATATTTCAATTTGTGATGTTCAAGATTGCAAAATGCAACAGTTGTGATGAACTATTTAATAATGTTAAACTGGTACAGATGCAAGCTGTAGCACATATTTTATGATATATGCTGTCTAGTCTGCTCGATAGTGCTAACACCCACACAGGCAGGGACATGATCTCATTTCCATGTCCAATGCAGAGGACCTTACAGCAGAAAAAAGTGCCTCTTCCCACACACAAACAATCTATTTCTTTTCACAAAAGACTGCCAAACATTATCATATATAAATACATACAGGCAGACTATCACTCTGCCAACATAGTGCTCCATCTATCCATCCACCCCTTCACCCTCTTCCCCCATTAAAATCATACCGTTTCCCTCAATCCCTCCCTTCACACCTGCCAGGCCTACAGCGAGGTCACACACCTCAATTACTCTGCACACACACAAACACAGACACACATGCACATAGAGTGTTCGGGAGGGGGTAGATATGGAGGAAAGAGGAGGGGGCGAGTGCAGATTTCACGCTACTCTGAGCACTCGCTAGCATGCATCAGTGTCTCTGACATTATTTATGATGTGCAATATTCTGTATTTGCCCTACCTTCTCTGCTTATGCTCCTGTCTTGTGTCTCTGGATCAGGCAATCATAAGAATTTTTTTCTTTGATTAATACCACCATCAGCCATCCTTAATAAAAGTACTTCACTGATAAATACAACAGTATGGCTAATGAAGATACTGACCATTACTAAGATTATATAATTCTTCCATTAGAAGGCATATTTAAAATAATGTTTAGACTGATACAAAAAAAAGGCCTGCCTGCAGCAGTGTAACAGAAACAGCAGGAGGCTTAATAATTACAAGCTTTAACTCATTACTAGTCTAGATATCAGGCTGCTTCATTGACACTAATGTACCTTACATATACACACCATTGTGCCCAGTTGTCATTTATGTACAAGCAGTAAATGTGATCCTCCTTTAAGGGCTTTTTGTATCTGCTGGCAAACTGCTGTTCACCCATGCAGCCACAGGAGGCAGCCAGCTATGTTTACACAGCCGACTAGTACAGCCGGCCATATGGCAAAAGAGAAGAGCACACACACACAGCTCCTGGAAAAAGCAAACACACTGCCCAAACAAACATAGTGCATGCTCGGTGTTAAAAACTCCAGTTTGTTTGGAAATTATATAAAAGGCATTGAGGAGTATGATTTAAGTCTAAAAGTAATGATAGACAGCACAACATTCCTGACAAAATATATTATAAGTATGGGCAGTGGTAGGGAGGAGGACTCCAGTTTAGGCTGTAACACTTGCTCTAGCCCCAACTCTTCGAATACATTCAAACCACCCACATATGTTGGCCTGTGGCCATCAGCTGATGAGTGTCGGAGTTTTTTTTGTATGTCTTAGACCTCTCTAATTAAAGGCTTCTCAACTCCCAAAGCCACTTGAAAGTAGGAATCATTTTTTGTGCCTCAAAAATTGGTCATAGTTTTCCTTTTTTCCCTGGATTTTTAATGTTTTGCTGGTTGAAGAGAAGAAGAAAACTGAATACGAATTGTTGACAATCTGACTTATAGAGGTGATCGAGTGCAAACCATGAGGCTTGTAATTCTATACATCAGGTAATAGAAATCCTTTCTGAGAGAGTCAGCATGTCTCATGACCTCCTCCATCATCCTGCCCCTCCCAACACTGCCACAGTCAGGCACACAACTGCACAAACACAATATACACAATATTGCATCACTGCAGTACAGTATAGGCTACACAGCATCTATAGAGTAGGATACCAAAAAACTGTCAAGGAACAAAGGAATCAGATCATGAGAGGCACACCGTTTAAACAAACAGCAAGAGCTTCACATACACACACTCAAGCATGCCCTGCTGGTCCCGACAATACACATTGCCAAGGTCTGCGCCCTGTTACGCGTCTGTTATTAATTCTGATGAGGCGGATTGGGGCAGAATGAATTATACCCACCATTCTGCCTGAGTCCATTGTGCCTAAATTGCAATATAAGCAGGAAATTTGTTAAGGAAACCATTTTTTATGCTGTTATTCCATCTCAGTCTATATTTTTACTAAGACTTCTCTCTACTTCTCATTTACATATTGTGTGATATCTGTTTGTGCATATGGCCCTGTCATGCCATTTCGGGGGATTCGAGGAGTAGGCCTATGGACTTACATCCCAACTTATAGGGACATTAGCCGTATCAATTTAATAACACAGTTGGGAACAATTCTGTACTTTAAGAACATGTCATCAATCTGACTTAGACTTTTCTTTAAGACCTTGTTAAGAACAAATTTAGGAAGACACACAACAGGGAGATATGGGTGAATTAGGCTCATAGTTTGGTTCCAGACAAAATACTGTATGTAAATATAACAAGCCAGCTTAACAGCGGTTGTAAGGGTGGAGTCCTCTGTATAAAGAGGCCTCGAGACTATTCCAACACTGACTGTCTACAAAGATGCTCATATGCACACACACTTACTTCATTGTTTTCTGTTCACTGCAATCAAAGCCATCTGATCCCAGTATGTGTGTGTATGAATGAAGTGACAAGGAAAAAAAGAAGTGAAGTGACAAGAAAAAAAAGCCGACAGAATTAAGGATATGGAAATTTTACAGATTTATGGATATGAGGATAAAAAAGGGGGACAGACAAAGGGAAAGAGGGAGGAAAGACAGAAAGAGAGAGAGAAAGAGCATACAGAAGGGGCAAGGAAAGATATAGGAGAGAGAGGAGAGGGAGGGTGCAGACAGACAGTGGAGGGCTGTAGGGCTTGGAGTTTCAGACAGATCATGTTACCGGACCTCAGGCAAACAAACACACACACACACACACACACACACACACACACACACACACACACACACACACACACACACACACACACACACACACACACACACACACACACACACACACACACACACACACACACACACACACACACACACACAGCTAAAGGTCACAGTGCACCCACTGCCCTCCAGAAACATGCATGCAGAGACATGGATATCCTCCTAAAAGTCTCCAAGACAGACACTGCTTTGGTTTAAAAAAAAAAGTTTTATCCACATACTGGATGAACACCTGACACTACGATCGCCTGACTCTGCTAGAAGACACTCAAAAAGAAAAGGAATTACAGCTTATGACAGTTAATTAGGCTGGTTCTGTAGTAGCAAATTTAAAAGATTTGACTGGATCTTACCAAATAAATGCACATAGTTTGGTCCAGCTTCACTTGTGACTCGTATTCTGAAGAATTGGAGCAAGAGACATTGTGGAACACATATGCGCCCACACATGAGCACGGTTATCATAAAAGTTAAACAAGTGAAAGGGATCACGGTACAGTGTGGAACTGGGTTAAAGAGACAGGACATGTAACACAGGAGTGAAAACATGAGCAGGAAAGACAGACACAGTAAAGAGGGAAAAAAGAAGATGGTAGATTGAGTAAAACAAACTAGAAGAAAGAAAAGATGGGGGAGATCAGAGGGGATGAGGAGGATAGGAAAGATAAAGGAAAAAGGATGAGACCGAAGGGTTTAAATGGGAGAAGAGATCTCTAATTAAAGAATCTACCGAGTCAAATTCCCTCCTCCCTGTTGATCAGTAAATTACAGCTCTCAGACCATCCAGACATAGACAAACCAACACCTTTATCTTCCTGTCCTTTTCCTTTATTAACCCTCCATCCTCTTAGAAACATAATCAGGTTAATGCATTACTGTAAGTCAGTCAGCTCCATCGATTGAAGCCACAATGGGGTCAGTCGTGTGTGTGTGTGTGTGTGTGTGTGTGTGTGTGTGAGTGAGTGAGTACAGTTTCTTCATAAATTTTACCAATGGTACAAATGGTGCTCCGGTACAGCAGTAGGCAGCTGAGGATGGTGAAATGCAAATTCTAGCAACAAACAGAAGAACCTTTAGTGGTTGGAAGATAGTATAGATACGTTTTGTGAGTGTTATTCACTTATTAATCTTTCACCATGACCTGGAGTACTAATCTAAAGCTGCCTTGCTTACTGAACACCTGTCCCAATCATTCCGTTGAAATCAATATTAAATACCCAAGAGAAAACTCTGAGGTTGTGAAAGAGAATCACCTTATATACACATAAATTCCCAGGCACACACACTCGAGTGAAAAACCTATCCTGCATCTACTTTTGCCAGTGATCCCAAGCACAAACATTCTTCCTTACACACAAATGCAAACAGAGGGATGGAAACAAACTCCAGTACAGAGACAATGAAAAGCTGGGCACGACCACATTACTTGATGAAAACCACCACAAATAAATAAATACAGCCAAATGAAAAGGAGAAGAGAATAAGAACAAAACCTTCAAAGAAGCTGCTCATTTGTTGCATGCACAATTATAGAGTGCAGTAAAAACACAGGGATGGGCCAATTGTCATGTGTATGTGTTCTTACAGGAATCAAACAATACAAAAAAGGATTACACAATTTAAACTCAGGAATATTCATGCATCAGAAAGTGGAAATTTAAGATGGATTCGGAGGTAAGATGAAATTAGTAAAAGTCATATCCAATCAAATACCTGACAGGATTCAGTTCTGCCACTCAATACTCTTTGTAATGCTTCACCTCTGTCAAAAAAAGATTTCTCCTCTGTCATCATGAACTCTCAAGACTTTTTTCAGAGCTTACAACCTTTAACCCTAGACACACATTATGCAAGAGACCCTGGCTATAAAAATATAAATAGTTCCTACGATGACCTTTGCCAAAGTGTGATAAAATCAGCCATGCAGGGAGGACTTTTGCATGTACCCACAAAACACCCGCGCGCACACACACACACACACACACACACACACACACACACACACACACACACACACACACACACACACGCACACACACACACACACGCACACACACACACACACACACACACACACACACCTATGTCAATCAGTCACAATGTCAATGGTACAGAGGCCAGTGCAATAAGCACATAAAACTGTCACACAATCTATGTGCTGCATGTGTGTTTGTTTGTAATATGGATTTTGTATTCAGTCAGCCTGCCAATCCTGTTCATCTCCTGTAGTACAGAAAAATGCATTTATAAAATTTACATTTACATTATATAAAAACATCAGTTCATAAAAAAGGAGCAGACAGACTTGCAGCATTGACACAGCTAGAGAGAAGGTGGAGTATGTGAATATGGATTTTAGTTTTGCATTGTATGAAACTTTCTTTCAGCCACCCAAACCTGCTAACATTGAAACATCTTCTGCTGTAAGGACATGTGTGAAAGGGCAACTCAGAAAATGTTTGTGAAAGTCATGATCAAAAGTATAAACTACAGTTTGCGACTACATTTTTTAACATGCTTGGAGCAGCACTGCTGTGTCAGCGAAATATTACACCAAACGAATGGCAAGCAAGTTTTCTGTCAGGCGTCATTGTTGCCCTGGTTACAGTTACAAGCTTGAATGTAAACCATGGCACATGCATGTACACACAGCTAAAAGAATGTGGCAACATGTGGCCCTGATCAGCTCCGAATGTACTATTGGTACCAAAACTCAGCAAGACCTGTGTGTTCACAGCTGTCCATTTATGATCCCTTCCACCAAAAATCATGTTAATGCCAGGTAAAAAAAGGCCAAAAAAAGCAATATACACATTTAACATGCCACATCTGGCAGTGACCCAATGTGTTTGTGTGTGCACACTGAAAAAAATATCTCAGCATTGCTGTTTTATGATAACTCTCACAGATATCTCCAACCCGTTTTTCCTTTATTTCTAGTTGTTTTTCTTGTCTCTCTCTCCCATTTCAGCTCTGATACAGACCAACAAATAATTAATAAAGAAGTCAGGAAGCAGCATCTTGACCTGACCTTAGACGTCTTTGACACTCCTTTAGCACTTATAGACTGCCATTCGAAGGTGGATTGCTTGCCTTGCATGCAAGCAGAAATGTAGTTTAGTTCATTAGTTTAGTTTATTAGTTTATTGTTTCGTGGACAGTCCCCTTTTACAATAAAAGGAGCAGCTTTAGCCTTTGCGGCTAATTTCCAGCTGTAGTCCCCGGCCAGTTGTAAATCGGCAACCTAAAATGCATATTTAAAAATTAAAATACAATAAATTACATTACATTTGCAGTTACAAAAAGGACTAAGCAAAAGAAGTTGTTCCTTCGCTGATCTGCCATCTGAGCAGATCTGGCTAGCAATGTGTAATTACAAAGGTGTATGGACTTAGTTACAGAGCAGTGCAGAATAGCAATGTGTAAGCGGCTTTGTCTTACTCTCTACTATCACACTACATTCTCCCGTCAGTGGTGCTAATCCATTTGAGGCCCATGGAGCACAATGGAATAACTACCTAACCATATTTCTCTGTGCATTCAAGAACTGTGCTATAAAACCATAACATTTAGTTTGTATATTGAATGTGTTTATCCTCCCTCTGTATATATATATATATATATTTGTGTTTATGGGCATGCGCATGTGTGTGTGTGTTCGCGCACTTGTGTGTGTACATTGAAAATGGCTCACCATGACTATTGTTCCTTAACTCTCCCAGATATCTCCTCTCCAGCCTTTTTTCTCAATTCTCATTTCTTCTATTTCTGACTTCAGCTCAGACCAACTCAGTTAAAATCAGATCCAACACAGAAATTTCAAATAATAACTAAGACTTTGTCCAACAAATGACTTCTTCTGCCCAATGAAAAACGTTGTCTTTGCATCACCAATTAGGTATATTATAAGCAAGCCAGCTTTAAAATGATGCGACACAACAGATACACATCGGCAACTGATGTTGGTGCATTTGGAGACTATGCAAACAAACAACACTTTCAAACACAAATCAAAAAAGCTTTCTTATGATCAGCAACATAATCTTCCAAATGTTTGCTTTAAACATACTTTGTAGTAACTATTAACTTGAAAATCTGATCAAAGATACATTTATGATTTTATTACTCTAATTTCCAGCTGAGCCACTATTAAACCCTCTGCTGCAGAAGAAATGTTTGTCATAACAAACGAATAACTATTTGATAGGATTTGCCACCCTGACTCTAATGTGGTGAAAGGAAGGCAAACTCAAGTTCTTGTGAAAAAAAGGAGGAAAAATCAATATAACTAAACATATAGAGATGAAAGTACATTGTTGTTGTTTGCCACTTTAGTGACTCCAATCAGGTTAGAGAGAACAAGAACAACTTGATTGGGTGAAAGCCTAAATTAAGGTATTGATTTGTTAAAGAATGAAAGGTAGACAACTCTTGTGTACCAGAGAATTTCAAGGACATTATGTAATTAAGAACTGCAAAAAAGCTTTAATCATCTGACTAAAGGCAAAAGTAATATTGTCCTTTCAATCAGAGAAACAAGGCAACAAACAAGATCAGAAAGTGTCTCAAATTACTACTCACACATGAGCTAGTAACTTAGTTCCAGACCCTCTCTCCACAGACACAACCCAGCCTCGGAGCCAGCCAGCCATCAAGCAAGCCAGCCGTCCTCCCCTCACCTCCACCCCCTCACCTCCTCTCCTGCCTGTCTGCTAGTCTCCTTCTCCTCCCCATTTCCTCCCTGTTTTTAAACACCAGGCAGCACACCCCTCCCCCCTCTCCTTTCCTCTCTCTCCTCTTTCTGTGTTCTCCAAGCAGCACACTCAATCATCCTCACCATCATCATCCTCCTCCCCCTGCCATCTCAGCCTCCATTCCAATGAATGCACAATCTTCACCCTTTAGCTGGAGGGGGACTGCCCTGGGGCTGAGGAGGGGTAAAGAAGGAAGCAGCACACAGGCACAAACAAATTCAATCACCCCCCACCTCCCCTCTCTGCGTATTTGTGTGAGTGTGCACATCTGCAAGGGACACAGTAGCATGGGGGTGGTAGATTTAGGTGGCGTCCTAATGGCTCTCAGTGCAGGAAATGGCTTGTTGCTACACAGACAGTTCCAGGATCAACTGTCATCATGGACCACATCCCCATATTTTTTCTGCATCTGCAAAACACACACGTTCACACACAGCTGGCCCAGGTCACCCCCCGTTCAACTAATGACTATGCAAAACTGTAGCCTACTGAGAAAAACAAATGCACACACATGCACACATAAAAAAGTCACAGAAGTAATGGAATCTGCTCCACCACATTATGGATGTTATTATAAAATCAGTGTTAATACAAAAAAACTATTTTGTTTTGGGCTGTATCTTATTTTTACTTCCAATATGTTTTCATGCTCTTCTTGTGTCAATTGTTCATTTGTTTTCTTATGTTCATAAAAAGAGATATCAGTTTAAAAATAGAAAAAAAAATCCTATTTGGCTTTTCACTTTCAAAAATTACAAGCGGGGCAGCTTGATTGGAGAAAGCCTCAGAACGAAGACGAAAGTCCTTAGTTGGTATGTGCACATAGTTTTAGTGTATTTTTAGAACTATATGAAAATATTTGTGTTTACTTGCCCACATGGGATTATGGGACACATATATTTATCATTCATCATTATAAATTACAACAAACTTAAAAATAATACCAAAATGTTTTCTCTTGTAATTTCTGAATTATATCCTTATATAATCAATTAAATTCTACTATACTATTTGTTGTGGCACCATATAAACATTCAAAAAGTCAATTCTACTCATATTCCTACATTTATATCTGATGCATTACAAAACCCTACCACACATTTTATGCAATTAGTTTTTTCATGAGATCGAAACATACAGAACCCTATTTAAAAAGTAACCCATCCTAGCATAATCAATTTAGCCATACCTCAGATGAACAAATCTTGCCCTATCATATTCTCTGTATTGGGGGAGGGAGGGCTACAGCAGCAGTATAAACAGATTAGCAAAGCATTAGGGCTTGCTGTGTTCTGTATACAGTATTTACTAATCCGGCAAGGCTATATCAGGTAGTGAGTGCACAACTGTGATGTATTGCAGCCTACAGCAGGCGACCCTGGCTGAACTGCGTCTGGCACGCCACTATTGGGTAAGCTGGACAGGAAGTTGTGGAGAGATAGAAAAAGAAAAGAAAAAGGAATGTCAAAAGTACAGAATGCTCTACTTCTGTTGCAAATAAACTAAGGAAGAGAGTTAGAAGGAAATAATTTGTGTTTGGGGGGGCCAGAAAGGGTGGGGGCAGCAAAAGGAAATGAAATTGTCACCATGATTTCATTTCGTGGGTGGAAGTATGTGTGCACATGTGCCCTGGACCGGCACTCACGTGTGTGTTTGTGAGCGAGTACAGTAGGGATCAATTTACTATAATGAGGCTTTTATTCAAGGATTATTTGTGTTGGTTCAAACACAGGGGGGCATGAACTTTAATAGGACAGACACAGAGAAACACACACATACACACACTCACACAAACATTCAGTCACATACTGACACCAATATAAGCTCAAGGCAGTCTCAGGCACAAGTGTTGTGTTTCTCACACACTCACACAGGGAGGGTGCACACATACTACACACAGAACGCCGGCTCCAATTAGCTCTCTGTAAGTAACACACATTATACAAAATTAAATGACCACTGGCCAGACTACTGACAAGAGCAAGCTTAAAGACCCCAGACCAGACCCCAACACAGTGGAAGGGACAAAACACTGTAAAACTGATCATCGGGTGTATGTGTGTGTGTGTGTGTATGTTCAACTGCAAGAAGCTAATGGGAGCCGGCGTCTGTATGTGGAAACGAGATCACTATTTAATGCTTAGACAGCAAAGTCACAAGGTCCATGTTCAATACAATCAGCTTTATTTCAAAATAGGGAGATAAAGACATGGGTCTGATATTGAGCTGAAAAAGGAGAGTAAACAAGGGACCATTAGGAGAAAGAAAGAGAAACCTTTTGTGCAAACTGGCATTTCTATCAGCTAAGAGGAGGAGATAGGAGATGATGATGACAAAGAGAGAGAGAAAATAAATGAAATAGAGTATAAAGATGTGAAAAGTGATGAGAAAAGAAGAGATAGAGAAGTAAAAAATGTTTTTTATTTTTTTTTCGCCAGCTGGCTGTGGAGCCCTGGGTATTTAAATGTGACTGCTCTGAAATGAACTGCTGTTTTAAAACGTGTTGACACCTTAAGGCTTCTCTTGTACGGGCTTCCTTTTATTTCCCAGTAACATTAAAAAGGTTTCAATTAAATACATTTTTGTTTTCGTGTCAAGCAATAGCAGACGCTGAATAATGACTTTCTTAGAGTGAGTTTCGCTCTCTTCAGTACACAATAAGCCTGTACAGAACAAATCTATTAGCAAAAAGGGGCTCTGTAATCAAGTGCTTGTCTATTTTGGGGCATCCTTCACATGCAAAAGTTTGGGAAGCCTCGTGACATAAACATTTAAGCTTGACCACAAAGACACATACACAGCCCCAGCTGGAGCACACAAGCTCCCTTTGTGCTGCATTCCTCACGCCTTTTAGCATCAGCCTTAGCTTAGCTCCTCTCCATCTGCACACATACATACACACAGCAACTTTCTCTTGCTTTGTCTGTAGAGTGGTAGCAGTGAAGCCACTGAGAGCTTGTGGAAAGGAAGCTTGTCTTACCGTGGCTGGGCTCAGGTTGAGCTCAGAACAAGACACAGGGTTGGCTTGGTGGAGTAAAATCCAAAGGAGGTTTGTTAGTGAAGCGTCAGCCAGTGCAGCAGAATCCTGCTTCCTTTCCTTTCGTGCTGTCTTGCCCGGCTGCCTGTGCTCTCAGCTTTGTGTGTGCCTTGTATTTTCCCTTTAAATTGCACAGGCTGCCTCCCCCCACCTCCTCAGCACACACACACGCGTACTGAGCCAGCAGACAAAATACACACTGCTCCTGAATATGACAGTGTTGTCAAAAGCATTCAGCAAGTTTGTTGTTGTTGTTGGTTTATATTTTTCTAATTTTACAATCTGCAAGGGGAAAATGAAAGAATTTGCCAAAATAGAAATCCTTTGTCTTTCTTCTGCTCCCACTTTCTCTCTAAAATAGTGACTCGTTTGAGATCCTCTTCTTCTTGTCTGTGTTTCTCTTCCTCACCCTCTCTCTATGCCTCTATATTCTGTCTCGCTTTTTTTTTTCTCAGTAGTCAAACAAAGAAAGGAAAGGAACAGAGCAAGCACACACATACGCACAAACACACACAACACACATTGCTTGCTGCTTTCTCTCTTTCTTTCTCACATACACATGCACAGGCTTGGAGCCCAACCCCCCAGCCTGCCTCCCTCTGATTTTTTTTCACTCCCTGCCTTTCCCTAAACAGCACCTCCCCCTAACACCCCCCCCCACACACACAGACACACACACACACACACACACACACACACACACACACACACACACACACACACACACACACACACACAACCCTCCCTCAGCCTGATCTGGCCTCGTTCTCATTCGTCTACTAGCTCTCCCTCTTCCCTCCCCCTCCTCCCTCCTTCCATCATTCCCCTCCCTACCTCTGTGTGTCAAACAGATGGGATTGGAGAGCAGAAGGAGCCAGTGTGTTCACTCTCTACCTCCATTTCTCTTCTTCATTAGTGTGATGTTAGCCTGATTGAGACAGGCTTGGACTTACAGTACACATACTGATGATTAAAAAGCCCAAAGCAAATCGATGCAGATGCAGATTACATTCGATCGGGGTTATAAAAGTCGGCAGCATGTGATGTCACGCAGATGTGTATTTTTTAACAACAACATCTTTGCACCAACGGATGTCAGAAGGCAGCCATAAGGGTTTAGTATTAAAACCAGCCTTCCTGTGGCATGATGAGAACAATGGCTTCTAGGTTCAGTATCTAGACTGGTAGAACATGATCGCTAAAAGTCTTGGTAACTATTTTTGTGCATTTGACTTCCGTTTACATTAATTTAATGTTTTACTGGAATAACCTGATCTAATTCCCATTTCTAATTTAAATAATTTGATTATATTACGAGATGCTGCCATTCCCTTTTGGTAGATTGGTTTAGTTAACTTTACCCCCACATCTTAGAACCTTAGTTATTAAAATTCATTACAACTGAGGTGTTATTTTTCTAGTTTCAAATATTCATTATGACATCTGTTGTGATGGAAACATGATAATGATTCCTAAAGTCATAGCTAGTCCATCATATGGGTTGTGACAGGCCAGGTAAGATAGACCACTCCATTTGAACGTGAAATGCGAGTGCAGCTGAATTGTAAAAATTCCTATTTGCAAAAAAAAAAAATACAATTACCCAGAAGTGGGTCAGCTAACAGATCATTGATAAATGCTTCCTGGATTTCTTTCCTTTTTAAAGTGTTTATTTTGTTTCTGACTAGCTGCGAAATCATTTGATGACACAAAGGAATAACATTTCAGATTAAAGGGATACTTCACCCGTTGAAACATGAATCTGTATTGACATTGGGTCATATATGTAGTAGAAATGTGAAATAAATTTTGAAGTTGGTCCCTTCTTGATCGAGAAAAGGCAGAAAGTGTCTTTTTGGCTCATGTGGATGAGAGACAACAACTCCCAGAATGCACAGCACCGCAGGACACTCCCGCTGAAGGAGAGGTGCATTCACGTGGTATCGCAAAAATGAGATTCCGAGTTGTAAAATGCACAAGAAAAACACCTGCTCAAGTCGGTTTTGTGTTTTGTTAACATACTTTTTATTCATGCACGTATTGCACATCAACTTTTTGCTCAAAAATAACTTTTGACAATAAGATTTTTCTGAGTTGGGAAGTCGGAAGAACGACTTGAACCACCCGAGCAGCACCTGAATGCAGCATTATATACGGACATTTACAAGAACACATACGGCCGTTTCCTCAACTGATTCCGAGATTTCTTCCGAAAGGAATTGGCATCTTGGAAATTCCTTGCAGAAAACAGACTCTATGTCTGTGTCCATAGGCAAACAGTCACAGCACCGACAACACAAGTCTGCCCCGGCTCCTTCTTCCTTCTCACAGCCGCGGACCTAGCCAGCTAGGCTAGGTAGCCTGCCTGTCGGCAACAGCAGCCAGCTTGCCGCTATATTGCGGCTCGTAGAAAGAAGCCACAAACAGTGTGGCAGACTTTAAGTTTCGATTTTGGCAGTAAGGTCCCCCCCACTGATCTGTAATAGGTCTGTAGCTTCAGTGGTCGAAAACATGAGGATCTAGCAATGTAGTTTCACCCCTGCTAACCACAACAGCCTCCGATGACGCAAAATGACAATTTTTGCGTCATCGGAGGCTCCTTTTCAGTTTTCTTGTCTCAGGGCAAAATGAGAGCCAAATGCACGACCATTCACAAATACTACCAGGTTTCTAATGATTCAAAGCTTTATGTAAATGGGTGAAGTATCCCTTTAATATAACTTTGTGTGCAACTTCATAATCCAAAAAAATAAAGAAACCCATAAGGCTATTCCAAATGACTTTTAGAAAGACAATAATGTCATTTCCTGACAAATAATCTTTTGACTGCATTTTCTGAATGTGTACCACATTATTAACTCTGGACATAGAAACTATGCTTAGGTTCCACAAAGCTTTGAGACTGCAATAGTGGAACAAGAACTACCCACTTGTTAGCATGTTCCACATACACTCAAACTCATGCACCACATACACACAAGCATACACGAAAAAGCAAGCTACTTGTTTCCTTTTCTTCACGAAAAGATGTTACACACCCAGACTCTTACACACACACACACACACACACACACACACACACACACACACACACCACACACACCACACACACACCACACACACACACCACACACAACACACACACACACACACACACACACACAACACACACACACCACACACCACAACCACACAACACCACACACACACACACACACACAATGCCTTCTGAGTGCCGGCCACGTGCAGGAACGATGAAATTCCATGAGTGCAGAGAAAGAGCACAGTTGGAAGCTTGGAGAGAGCAAGAGAGGGGGTGGGTAGGGGGGTGACGGTATGGAAAATACAGCATGGAGCTGCTGCACTCTCTGACCAGGATAGAGGAAATATAGGCACTCTTCCTGCACTTGCTGACTCCTATAGACTGCCCGCCCCCATCCCTACATAAAGCAGCTACGGCACCAGGACCCTAAAAGTTGCATGGCCAGGATAGGAAGGTAACAGAGAATGTTACGACACAAAACACCTGGGGTCAAAACTGAGAAGTTTCCATACAAGAGTATGTGCCAGCTTTGCTATTCTTAAACTATCTTTAAGCAAAATAGGGGGAAATAAATACATTTTGTTACCAATACATACATTTGAGCTCTTCTGTACATCTCACTTTGTGGAAGTGTTAAGGCCCTGCTTACACTTAAAACAAAGTACTTCCTCATAGAGGGAAACATTTAAGCCAATTTAACTATAAGGAATGAAATACTGAAAACACTTTGAGACATCATTTTTTTCTTTCATAATTTCTCTATGATTGTCACATATCAAATACATGTGATGTTCATGCATCTGTTGGCTTGAAACTGGCTCTGCATTAGACAGTTATTGTTAAATTTAGTTTTTAAATTTCATTCTTATATTTCCCTCTTGTGAAAATGTTGTATTTGTCATCTAGTTACTGTTATTCCTTTGTGTCAAGTGTACAAATATACATGCCACAAAAGCCTTCAATCCCAACAACATTGTGAGGTTGTAAACCTTAGCCAGGTCTGCATGGCCTACCACTTGCTAATATTAACATCCTATAGCACAGGTTTCGCTTTGCCAGCTCAACAGTTGAGATTTTTCAGTCTGTCGATGTATAAAATTATTTTTTGCACAGCTTAAAGAGGGGCAGAATTTTGGAAAGTTTCTATTACTCTATATTAAGTCTACTTCATTTCTGAGACAGTGAACTGTAAATCGCTGCAGAAATCTCGGACGTTAGTGATTCCTCCTTGTGAGCTAACTTGCGCTAACTGGCAAGCCCGCTAAACTCACATTATTCTCTGAGAGGTAAAAGGTCAAACTCAAAGTCTTGCCTGATTATAGACCCTGAACACGGTATGCAGGATAAGAGGCTTAACCTCATCAAACCAGTTCATAACTTTGAAAACTGGGCCATCTACCAGCTCATAGTAAGTTTTTACTGATTCCAGTCCTCTGCGAACCGATTCACTCTGATCTTTAACGTTAAGATCGGTTACCGATTCAGATTGATTTCTCTTAACACCAATAGTTTTTAGTGTATTAGTCAATCGCATAGACACTGCTAGTGACTTCTTAAGTTTGGGCTGTAATGGTATTTGTATTCGGACGTCATGATTCGGTGCATGCAGTCATGCAACAAATATGTCTGAGTGGAGAAAAAGGCAGTCACACATACTGTCGTAATTTCCACACCCTAATCCAGGTGTCGCTTTTCACCACTGTTTGCCAACTGCTGGTAAACAGTAAACGCAGAAGTAGAAACAGACTCAACAAAACAAAACATCAGAGGAAGAAGAGTAATGAAACAGCGGAGCTAGAATACTGCCTGCTTGTTTAAATAAATTGTGTGAGGATGTTTTATGTTCTTAGTGCGGTATTTCATCTTAAAAGCATCCAACATGCTAATGAATGTTCTCTCTGCTTTTAAAAAACCTCTGGATGTGAAAGCAGAGGGATGTAGAAATTACCGAAGCTTACATGTATACATTTTTGAGGCTTTGCTTACATATGCAGTAGTAGACGATCCCGTGTTCAAGTATTTATTTAAAGTGCTTAGGCCTCTTTACAAAGTCCTGAACCAAACTGTGACCTACACTTGGGGATGCTGTGACTCAGTGGAAGCGTCCGTCGTCTTTCAACTGGAGGGTCAGGGTTTCGCAACAATCGCTAGTCTTCAGCATTGAACCAAACCTCAAGCTGTTATCTCCCACAAACTTCTGACAACAATCAAAATTCAGGTCAAAACTCTGTCAGAAGTAGTTTTCTTCATTTCTAACACATGAGATTGTCCGCCTCAGACCCGTCTTAGCAACCACATTTGCATTGATATGAATACTACATGTAATTAGATGTATCCCTTTAATAAAAATAGAGAAGACAAATATACATCAAGCACTTTACCCTCTATGGTACAATGTTGCCTCCAGGCAACATAGCCTATTTTCACTTTTTTAAATAAAAAGACACGCTCATTTAATTGCTATCTCAAAAGAGGGGAACTCATGTACTAACCAATGATGATGCAAAAAAGTGGTCACATGACCCACATATGCACATGCCACACGACCCCATATTTCATCTAAGGAAAAGGGCATTTCTTACTCATTTTTGTCCTGATAATCACCCACAAAAAATCTGAGTCACCTTCAAAGATAATTAAAGAAGAATT
This sequence comes from Tautogolabrus adspersus, assembly GCA_020745685.1. Classification (NCBI taxonomy): domain Eukaryota; kingdom Metazoa; phylum Chordata; class Actinopteri; order Labriformes; family Labridae; genus Tautogolabrus; species Tautogolabrus adspersus. Next base: position 6,427,508 of record CM036556.1, on the reverse strand, counting down.
TTCAATGACTTTACATGACATATCATCAAATGTTTTATAGGAAATTACAAAAAACTTTATGTTGCCCTGAGGCAACACAGTACCGTAATGGCATCGCATAAGGCCATACCAGCATACTAGGTAGTAATACAAGTATATTGTATTTGTAAAGAATAGACTGAGAATTATGTCACTGTATTTGCCATGAATAAGAATTTGTAATGTATTTATAAGAATATCTTACTTATTCTTTATCTGCACATATTGTGATTGGATGTAGGATATGAATCTGCACCTTTTCTATGGCACTTTTTTAGCACATGTGGCCCTGTGTGCTGATGAGAGTGAGGATAAGTTATCATATAATAATGAGGACGTGAGTGACAATGCAAATACTCAGGTTGTTCTGGCATTGTAAAAGTGTAGTGCTTACAATGCGCTACCTTCCAGTGTTTTTAAGTTAGAGGAATTTCTTCCCAGACTTTTAGAAGCAATGAGGTGCATTAGTGAGGAAGGCAATTTTGTGTGCAAGTGCAGGTCCATGTGTGTGTATGTGCATGCTTTTTAGGATAAAGTCCATATTAGAATGAGGTCATGGTGATATTTAATGTTTTACATTGAAAAAACATTGATTGTAATGATTCAATATGATCATTTAATGATATGATGATTTGGGCGTATTTGTGTGTCACGATGGTACAATGTTGCCTGAGAGCAACAGGTGGATATGAAATGTTACTTTTTATTAAATATGAAATGTGTAATAAATTTAAAACTTGATAAATATGTTTGTTCAAGTGTTTGGTAAAAAAAAAAGATGTTTTAAAACATCAAACATGTTTTTTCAGCATGAAAATATCAAATATTTCAATTTGTCCGTTATGGTACAATGTTGCCTCGAGGCAACAAACTTAAAAAATAAATACATTTAAATATAATAAAAACGTTTATTGATATTGTTATAATGTCCAATTTTAAGAAGGAAAAACACCACCATTTTTGTTGGCCTCATTGATTTCTCAATGCGTACCATTGAGGGTTAAGAGTATGAGATATATACACTACATGCCTTGTTATATGAATGTCATCAACATCCCCATTTTCTTGCTTTGAATGCTTTTGACAGTGACCTGCTCTGTTCACTTACCTGCTAAATAAAACATAACACAGACTTTGTACCATATATGAGAAACCCCCAAGGGGAAGTGAGCTTTTCACTCATTGACACTAGAACCAGTCTGAAGCCAGTAGCTTCAATCAAGGAGTGTGTCATTTGAAACACAAGGAAAACCACCTCTCACAGCTAATAATAGTTTGATAACAGGAAGTTGTGCACTGAATTAACCTGTATGTCAATTTATATAAAGTTCCTTCACCTCAAAGCTATCCGTAAGGCCATGGCTGTAAATAAGGACCTCCAAGTCATTGTGGGTTTTATGACTAAATATTTGCGTCTGCCTAAATTTTGAGTAAACACTTGACCTCTGCATCAGACCAATATGAACCCTTTGGCTCTATTGTGATTGACAAGAGAAAAATCGATTTAGGCTATACGTCATGTCCACATTGTGTACTCCTGCTAATGCTCATGCATAAGCATCACACCATGCTGAAGCCTACCTCTTCCAAGTGTGCCAGGGCCAAGGCAGCACTCACAATAGTCAAACAAATTCTACTTGGTGGGGGGTCAAAGTAGCTTGTGCACAGTACAGATTGCATAGTGTGAGTGCGCCCTTAGTATTTGACAATTAAAATGAGGAAAAAGAAAATAAAGGAAAGTAAAACACAGTGAGTATCAGTCAGAGAGTGAACAGAAAAGAAAGAAACGTCCATAGGGAGAGTGGAGGAGGTGGAGAGAAGGCCAGTTGATATGGTGGCACATTACATAATTCTCTCGCTGTATTGATTTATCGCTTTGATGATTTGGCCTCTAGCTATTATGCAATATTATTTGTAATATTTGAGCTTGAGCCCAGACGGAGATAGAGAAAAAGAGACTGAGAGACTGAGTTGGCGAGGGCAGATAGATAGCAACTGATAGAGAGGACAGTGTAAAAGAAAGGAAAAAGAGGTAGAAGCACAGAGAGAATGAGCAGTAGCTTGGAATTTTGGAATGCAGCCAAAGTGACACAGATAAAGAGAGCGAACAGAGAGGAAATAGCACTGGATAATGAGAAGGACAGAGGGAAACAAAGAGTTTAAGAGACCGTTTAATTGACAATATAGAAATAACTGAGATTTAGATGAGAGGAAACAAGTGCGAGTGAGGACAAAGAGATGGTGAAACATTGAGCGAAGCCGTGAGAGAAAGAATGTGTGTCAGTAAGTGCACTGCAGGTTACCCATGTTGCTGTAATCAGTACTGTTATATAAGAGCCAGCAGCACTGGGCAGAGCAGCCAGACACACTGGATCAGCAGGACAGACTGGGTTTTCTGTACACAAAGTACACACGAAGTATGTCTTTGAACACTGAGAACGGAAATAAACCGTAGTCAGATATGCTTGATATAAACTTCTGCAGTATTTACAGGTTGCTCTGACATTTTATCCACACAAGTTGACAAAATTTGTGAAAACACTTATTATCTTCCCACGCCATTTTGACATTGAGATTGTCAAAATGCACTTCTCATACAGTGATTGGTCAGTTGCTCATGCTCCATTTCCCCACCAGTTTTCATATTAATGACTAAATGCAAAAACGTTGATACTTCAAAGGGAAAATGGTCCAAAAGTGTGAGCTGCTTTAGTGTATTTAAACATTTATCTTTCAATATAATGTAATATAAACACTTATTTATTCTCACTAAGTTGTCTAATAAGAGAAAAGACCCTTAAGACTGGAAACAAGACACACACAGTGTTTGTCCTGTTATCAATGATTCCCTTTATACCTCCCTTACTTGTTCATCCCTCCTTTCCCCTCTAACATCTCTTCCATCTTTTGACACCTCTCTTTCTCACACACACACACACACACACACACACACACACACACACACACACACACACACACACACACACACACACACACACAAACACACACACACACGCAACACTATTGAAAATAAGCCTTCTCTCTCCTTTGTATAAAAAAACGGAGATAGTATGAAAATATTAATAGCTGATTTCAGTTTTATCCGCTGATTCTTAAAACTCATAGCAGCTGTGTGTTGTTTGATTTCTGATAAGCAGCTGAATGAATAAAACAGGTTTAATTCATGTGTGTATAATCCATGTTTCTCCACTGAAAATTTGATCCACCCGAGTCACGAACCCCGCTTTCCTAAACAATAACCAAACACTTAACCTCTATGCTATAAGCATTGCTGACCACCAATCTGAAACGTCCTATTGATAAAGATAACAGCGCCTGAAAGCACACGCACCTGCTTGCATACGCGTGACACTAAAAAAAATCACACGTGCGTCTGTAAGTCAGGCTACGTGTAGTAGTTACACAACGCACGTTCGTGCATGCGTGTGGGACTTTTATGAAATAATCAGACGTGTGTGTGTACGTCCGGCGTGCATGTGCTGAACCATTCCGCACGCCTTACGCACACACGCACACGCACACGCACACACACACACACACACACACACACACACACACTCTCTCCATCTTTGTGGATGCAGACAGATCGGGAGAAGGAAGCAGAGATAAAGGCAGAAAACAAGATTAATAGGCTGAAAGGAGCACAGAGAGGAAAAGAGAGTGAGACGATAGAGAAAACGTAAAGAAGGACGCCGAGCTAGAACAGGCTTTCCTTGTGCTACTGTGGATAATTTACTTAATTTCCCACTCTCTCTCTTTCTCTTTTCAAAAGATATTCAATTGAGCTTAGGGGGTGGGAGTCTGATTAATTGCCAGTTAATGTTAAATGAAGTACAGCTGTGTTCAATTAATACTGATTTAGGCGCTAACTGTTCTGAAACAGCCGCCCTCTTTCTCCCTTTATCAAATATCAAAAACTCTTCTTTTTCCTTTTGCTGTTGATGCCTCATTTCAGCATAAAGATAAAAGATAAATGCACACTAGTTTGTGAGAAATGTGTTTAAAATGTATTTGAAGATGGAAATGTTTCACAGTAATGCATTAACTTGTTTTTTTAAGTCTAAGCGCAAGTGAAGGTGCATATGTCAAACAGATAAGTTTGAGATTACATTTTCTTTTATGCTTGTTTGAATTTTGAGTAGGATATTTATCTGTTTTCACTGTTCTTAAATCTCTGGTTCAGAATCAGGTGGCAACCTCTGGTGTTGAAAAGTGAATCCAATGTGGAAGTGCAAAAACCTGCAGTTCCTCTAGTGTCCACTTGAGGCTGGCTGCAAATCCCGGGATGTCACATACAGTCATTCAAAAACGCTGGCAGAAATAAACATGCCTGGTTCAAAAATCAAATTTGGTTTATTCTTTATTGGCACACACTGTATGGAGAGAGAGATTTTACAACTCATCCGTTATGATGATAATAAGGCTAAGAGTTATTCATAATGCCAGGCATAGCTGATCTGAGAAGAGAGGAGCGGCCAGCACGAACACACAACAAAGAAACATAACAAAGTTAATGTTAGTTTTTCCTAATGATGATGACAGCATGAAACCTAGTCTGTAAGTACAAATGTGTTACGGTACAAAAATACCAGTAGGTTTAACTATTTATAACAAATTCCATATTTTTAATTTTTCTCTTTTGGTAAATAAGCTTAGAATGGTAAATGTGCTTGCATAGCGTTTTCTAGTCTTTTGACTACTCAAAGTGCTTTTACACCACAAGTCACACCTTCCCATTCACACACTGATTGCTATGTAGTGAGACCATCAGATTCATCAAATTCATACACTACCGACAAAGCAGCGGGAGCAATTCAGGCCCAAGGACAAAGTGGACATGTTGCTGCAGGATTCGGGGATCAAACCCCCGACCTTCTGGTTGAGAGTTATCACTGAAATGAATGCCGTTATTTACCATTGCTGATCCTCAGCTGGCATTAAGCTGCAAACTTAAGTTATGCAACATGATGTCACTGTCGGCAGCCAGCGAGTGACCGAGTTTTGTCTAAGATTTTTTTTAATTGTGCTGAATGAGTGCACTTTATAGTCCACTACAGATCACTCCCTATATAGAGAGTATGGAGTAGATTCCCTTATCCAGACAAAACCTTAGTTTGTGAAAGCATTTCCAATATGTTGAGCCCAACCGATGGGCATCAAAAGTCTGCTTCAGAAACTAATGAGTGACATCGCTAAGATTATGTCCAAGTTTATATACAGTTTATATATCAGAACAGAACCTCCTTCCTGATTTGAACCTAAGAGCTGTTTTCTTTTGACCTTTTGTCATGGTCCTTCACTGGCTATGTTCAAGCAAAGCATGATTCAAAAATGTAGTGGTTACCCAGGACGTCCTCAGCCGAAGTTTGGTGATTGACTTAGTGGTCTTATCATCCGATTTGCTGCTTCATGTTTATAACTCTTTTGGGAAGACAGAGACAATTCCATGCTGAAGTACTAGAATTATCATGACCAGAAGAAAGTTGACAATTTTAAGATTCAGAGACCATTGATCACACATAGAAATATAAACACACACCTCTCAACGCAGAATGAAAAGTCTGGTGATATTTTCGCAATCAACTATTCAAAAAATGAACATTTATTTTGACAAAATAAGTCACTCAAGCTACCGACTCAATTGAACTGCAAAAGTCTTTAAGCTGCCATGCTGCAAGTGCTAGGACTAAATTTAGTGTAAAAAAGGTCCAACATTTAAACCTCACCCTAAGAAAAATATGCTATACTATAATAGCTGACAGATCCCTATACAAAGAAACAATCATTAAAGAAGATTGTTAGCTGTTTAGTGAATATTTTCCCATGAAAACCCGAATAACCCCAGCTGCACTTTCTTTGATTTACATTAATTGAGAAACTAATAGAAAACAAAAAAACATTTTTTAACTATTTGTAAACCTTGCAACAAGTTTGAGACTTTTTCTACTAGAAGATATACTTTTTGTCCAACAGTAATGCCTTTGTTTTCTACTGACATGTAGCAATTAGTTTCTATAGGTTGGTATAAATGACAGTACCCTGTGCATTATGTCAAGGCTGTGAATCTTGAATGCAAAACCTAACCTAACCTTTTGAACACAGAAAAGTCACTGCTGTACGCTGCTGTAGATATAAAATTGAAGCACCAAATTTCATCATGTCAGGCCGGAGAAGGACTAAAAATTGATGTGTGATGGAAATATCACAGATTGCCAGTGAACCCACTGACATCAAGACATTTGAATTCTCCACCATGCCTCCATTTGCCTTCCACTCTCTGCAAGCTAAACCCCACAGGGCTTGCAGGTTTGATGCATTCTTTTTTCTCTCCCTTTCATCCCTCCTTTTCTTCATCCTGTCTTATCTCTTTCTTCCCACTATTCCTCTGATTAAACATCTGCCCGGAGTCTCTCCCTTCCTGTCTGTCTCTCTGTCCAGAGGAAGACATCAGCATCCCTGAGTTTCAATACAGATTTAATGCGCTGTTAGTGTAAGGACTATTCCATGAGACTGTAGAAGCTGTCTAAACTATCTATCACATATAAGATTATAGGGAAGAATGTGGAGACAGGCAGCAACAAGAGGTGCAAAGCATTGCATGTGTCTGGTGGAGTGAAAGTGTATGTGTAAAACCATGTGTTACTGCTGGTGTGTATGTACTTAATGTGCCTGTCCCGTTTTCAGTTTTGGCTTTCATCACAAACTGATACCTTCACCCATCTGTTCACAAAGGAGAGCGGGAGAGAAGAAGAGAAGAGAGCTGGGAGCATGTAGAGTTGGCAATCACTCTTCGCCCCTGCTCTTCTTCCTCTTAAGATGGTCTCTTTCTTTGTCCTCTTTCCCCCTGCCCGTCTCCCTCTCTCTCCTCCTCCGCCTTTTCTACCTCCTCTCCTTGAATCCCTCCTCCTCCTCCTCTCTCTCCTACCAGTCTCCACTCTTCTTATTTTCAGATACAAGCAGAATGGAGCTCAGTTTTCTCTAAGGACCCAGCAGGTGTGTGGTGTGTCTAATTGTGCAAGAGTGTTTGTGAGTCTGCAAAATGTGCTTCAAAGTCCTGCGCATGAGAGGTCTTTTACTATGAAGTGAGATTGTGCCATTATTTGTCGCTACTGTAGGTGTGTGTTAGCTTTGTGTGTTTGTGTGTGTGTTGGAGATATCTTGTTTCCTCAGGGGAGTCCAGGCCCATTTCCACTGTCTGCTGTGGCCAACCAACTCAGAAGTGCATCGATAATCTATTATGGTAGAAATACACACAAATGCTTGTTCCACTCACCTGCCAAAGCTGAGCACATTCTCGATGTGTACTGACAACAGGGTGGAGCCAGATATTGCCTGCACCTGAAATCCATAAAGTCACAAAACATTAATTGGAGCTTTAAAATATAGATTGTAGAGAGTAGTGCTAGGCTTCATTTAAAAGTCCCTACAAACTTCAATAATAGAGGCAAAATGTCTTATCTATTATAATCAATCCATCAAAATTTGAGCAAATATGTATCACTAAACTCAAATTACTTCAATTGTCAAGAATAAAAATAGGTAGCTAGAGCTCTTGAAATGGTAAAGGTTTCTATTTTTCTATAAATGAGTGAACGCTGTGAAAAAATATTGCATACGAGAACAGAAACAAACAAAGAAAATGTGTCTGAATATTTAAAATCAGAGACAATATTTCAGAAAATACAGTATGTAGAGGATTTCAGTCTGATGTAATTTTCCCTGTACATATGAAAATGCCACACACGTACAAACACACAGAATCCAATGTACTGACCAAACACAAAGCGCCATAGTGATAACAACAACAACAACCATAAGACAATCTCCAACTGTCATTCTGTCCCCAGACATTTAAAACACACACACATGACATTGTGAAAGACACGCACAAACAACATACGGCCAATCAAAACATATAAACAAGATAAAAGCATGATGTAAGACAGTGCAATATCAGACATCATCGTAATTAAAAGCTAGAGCCTGTTTATCGACCAGTTAAGTAGGACAGGAGGAGCTAAGCCCCAAACATGCATTTTGTTTACAAGAACACAGTCATACACAGGATAACCTTTTTTTAAATACCATCCAGTAACGTTAAATTGAACACTATGCACAGGGGTCAAGTTGATTTCATAGGGATTTTGGGAATGTTGCATTACTAGGTAGATACAGCATTAAATATAAAAACAGTAAATAACAGATGGAAAGGTCAAATACGAGTTTAACTAGACTATAGAGCACTGAGGGGTATTCCATGATGCAGGATTAAAGAGAAGCCTGGCTTATTTTGATATGTCTAGCTCTGTTGACTGGGAGTTGCGTTCCATCACTGTGGCTTATATGAATCCCTGCTGAGTTACCATAGTAACATATGCTGGTGAACAAGTCTGCTACGGACCAGGCAAACTGTAAGGTTTAGTTTAGCCATTTGTCAAAGAATGTCCGACAGGTAGAAACAGACTCTCATAAGTTTCAATGCTCACGTCACTTCATGTCATGTCATAAATATAAAACAGCCCATGAAACTCATGCCTCACATTTTCATTTTCTCAAAATTCAATAAATAAATACAAAACTTATTTATATTAAAAGTCACACTTCAAATTCAACTACAAGTGAGAAAACAAAATAAGGTAAAAGGAACTTGATAACAAACAATAGCCTTAATACAATTATTATTCACATTCCACAAGGACCCACCCTACTCTGTCTCTGATTGGCTGGTACAACACTAGTCAATTAAGTTCAGGACTATTAAGGCAGTACAGAGTGAGACCTACACCTGCACAGCGAGAGAGAGAGAGAGAGAGAGAGTGAGTGAGTGAGTGAGTGAGTGAGTGAGTGAGTGAGTGAGTGAGTGAGAGAATTTAATAAATAGACAGAGAGTGAAAGAAAGAAAGAAAGAAAGAAAGAAAGAAAGAAAGAAAGAAAGAAAGAAAACACCACTATTCTTCCTGGCAACCATGTCATGTCCTTTTATTTATTAAACATTTTGAGAAATATTGTGACAATAAAATTAACATTACTTATCTACTTAGTACTTAACAATGTGGAAGATGTTTTTTAGATTTCATTTGTTTACTTAAAGATAGAGAGTCAGTAGCTTTTTCCTAAATAATAATAATAAAATATAGACTTTAAAATAGTATTGCTGCTCAATCATCACTTATGGGCCTGTCGTGGTGATGACAGCGTCTGCAGAGACCCTGTCCTCTGCCTGTATTTTGATGTTGTTTTTGTTTTGGAAAAAGACAGGAAGTTTCTGGGCAGTGAGTTGGTGTGTTTCCTCCAGCCAATGACAGAGTGGATACAATTCAGCGAATAAACGCAAACAAACCGGCGAATATGACAGATGTGGACGTAGCGGCAAATAAGAGAAAATATAATCATAGGGAGTCAAAATACCAAAAAGCTTGTTCTAAAACGAAGGTAACCCTGTGTTAGATTTACCAGTGGAATCAGAGTTTGCCTTCTTTCTGTTGGACAGTGCCAAACACTGGCGGTTAGCTTATGCTAGCGTACGTAGCTTGCAGTGTAGTTACAAGCAGTAAATGTACACACTACTTCCTGCAATGTGTGAACTGGCAATGAGCTGGGCGGTGAGTTGTTTCAGGTTGGCCTGCAACACTATTTTAAACATAGTTCTGATATTGATTCTAGACCCTTGGTTGCAAACCTGGGGCACCTGAGTTCAGCCATTGAAAAAAGGCCCTCTTACTTTCCCCTCTCTATGACTCATTTGATCGTCTTTTCGTACATCAATTCATTTGGGCTTCTTCTGGACCCCAGGTGCGTGTACAAAGCGAGGCGATGCAAGCCTTTCGTGAGTCAGCCTGGATTGCGTTAGTGGCTTAAGGCTAATGGAGCTAGTTTGAGACCAGCTTTTTCAGGTGAGCATGTGGCTTTCTATAGCTATGTTGATGGAATACCCCCTGGTGTTGATTAACTGGTGGGTTATTTTAATAGTTCATTTGATAACTTTCTTATCGTATGAATTTTTAAAACTGCCAGGATACAGTACTATGATGCATCATCAAAATAGACTCATCACATAAATTCCTCATCAAATCTGACCAACCATCCAAAACCTGAGCTTTTTATTAAAGGAAAATTAAATGGCATAAAATATCCTGCACATCCTTAAATCTTGGTTGTTACTGATTTGCAAACTGGTCTTGAAATCAAACATTAAACCCAAAAGCCTAAAAGCCAAGCAATCATTTCAAGTAAATGCTTAAATATTCCATCATCCACCATTTTCTTTTTTGGATAATCCCTGGATCTTTGCCTTTTGGAATTCCTCCACAGACTATCCATTTGTGTTAAACCTTAAGGGTCATGAAGAAGGGGAAGAGGAGGAAAACTGAGATGTGGAGGGGGGGAGAAGTGAAGAGTCTAAAATATTTTGGATGTCTATGAATCTTGATGGGCTTGCAGTTTCCCTTTGGATGTGTTTTGTGCTTGTAGAGGAATGCACTCACTCTATTCCTCTAATATAACCCCCCTTTTTCTTTACCCTGTCTCCCTCCTTTCCTTCTCCTACTTTAGGGAACAGGAGCATCAAGGTAGACACAGACAACCGGGCTAACTCACAACAGCTCCTGTGATCAGCCTGACAACAGCCTTAGGGCCCACACATGGGCACACAGACACAACAGAAATAAATTTAAAAAAGGGACCAAAGAGGGGCCTGGGGCATGAGCCCTAAGGCACTCCAACTTGGTGACACAGCAGCAGCATTTTCCACCCATGCGACTGGTCATAAGCATGACCACCACCTGGAAGCTGCTCCTCTCCTGTTTGCTAACTGATTTTGTTTGGAAGAAAACAATGACAAGCCCCTTGCTCTCTAATTTACAAGGGAGTTGGCTCATTCCTCTGAGTGGAATGTACAGTGGGAGCAGCTTGCATTACATGACAGGGTGGTGAGATCCATGATGAGGTGGGGTGGTTTGAGTGGGGCTGGGTTGAGGGTGGGGTGAGAGAGTTTAGTTGTTTTTTTTAAATGACATGTCATTTTATGCTTGTTGTTTTATGGTGTGCAGTGGTCAAGGAATAAAACACAGTATCTGGACTTGTACTATACTTGCTAAACTGAAGGGAGGTACAACCGGCTATGTGGAACTTTGAGCGACCAAACCTGATGTACTTTGGCAAATCTACAGTCCCATCTAATACACACAGATACATTTAATTTCAGATAATGAACTATGTGAACAAAGGACATATTAAACACTGGAATCCCTATGTATAGTTGAAACAGCTGATAGAAATACCCAACAAACACACCTTGGATTGTGAGGACATATCATGGAAGCTATGGAGCCTTCCATGCAGACAGAAATATAGCAAACAACCCCGCAATCACTCAGTCTTTACAAAACCGTCCACTCGGAACCATGTCACCTAACTAAACCAGTAGTATACTTCAATAGCCGACAGAATGATGCAGAAAATGTGCAAAGAGAATAACATCCATCCAGGATAGCCTTACTGTATGTCAATGTGCTATTGCAAAGCCTGAAAAAAAAAAGAAAACGTCAGAGAGGAAAAAATAGGGGAAGATGGAGAACATATGGTGTATGGGGACCTAGTTTCCTTCCCCTTCCCTCATCTTTTTTGTTACCCCTCATCTGACACACCTGGGACCATTTCTCCTTGTGGAATCAACACCCAACTAAAACTCTACTTTCTTTAATTAGTTCTCTTCTCACTCTACCTCCCCCCTCTCCTATATGCTCTCATCTCCCAGTCAGCTTCCCTTTCTTTGTCTCTCTGTCTATCTGCTCCCTCTTGTTGTCACGATGCCTTGCTCAATTGGATTTGCTTTCCTCTTTGATCTCACTCAAAAAAATATCTGCTCCTCAATCACTCCTTAAGAGTTAGTAGATAAATTAGACTTCGTATTAAATGTGAATCTTCAACTTAACAATCAATTGAGAAAATAAGGAAGAGACTATTTACTGCAGACAAAATAAATCAGTGTGTATGCAAGACAAGGACAGATGGCACTTAACATGACATACTGTACCTGTCTGATCACTCCAAGTACCAAGTCAAAGCTCAAATCTGAACATAGAGATTTAAGTAGCGAAACATACTACATGTGTGATGTGGTAAATGGTAAATGGGCTTGAGCTTGTATAGCGTCTAGCTTCTGACAAGTCAAAGCGCTTTTAACAGGTCACACTTATCCATTCACACCACATACACACTGATGACAGAGGCTGCCAAGTAAAGTGTCCATCAGTATTAACTAATCCATTCATACACATTCACACAGCAGCGGGAGCACTTTATTGTTCTGTGTCAAGGATACTTTACATGTGACCAGAAGAGCTAGGGATCGAACCCAGACCTTGAGAGACAACACATAGCTGCCTGTGTTCGTCTCTGTCTCTTTCTCTCTCTATCTTTGTGTTTAGGTGTGTGTTTGCTGTAGATCAAAGTCAAATGGATGAAGCATAACTTTAAAAGTAAATTTCTTTGTTGGGATGAAAGTTATTTAATAAATTGATATGATTAGGTGACAAGAGTAACCTACCACCCTTTGATTAATGCTTCCCTACTGAGGCCACAGCTCATTTCATAGAAGCCATTATCATGAGTTATGGCTGTCTTAATGAGAGCTCTGGCAGTGACTTTACTCATGGTCCAGGTCCTGAGCATAAAATAATGCAGACAAAGGAGAAAACAACTTTACCAATCAATGACCAGACAAATAAATTACCAAGTATCAAGATGCCCAAAAAATTGTCTGAGCCAATATGGAAGCAAATAAATTAGAATGTTTTAGTAAAGGTACCAAGTCTTTCTGGAAAAGACACAAATCTTTTCATGAAATTTACAATGTAATGTATATTTTTTTTTAAATGAGACAAACATGGAATTAAATAAAGGAGTGCTTGCTTTTGAACATTACAGAAAAACACTCTGCCTTGTGTGGTGTATTTGTCAGTTTTGTCATTTATTACGGCATGTTATTTGATCAAACACATACGTATATGGAGGCTGATGCTGTTGAGCAACTTATGCTTTTTATAATTAAATAACAGGATGCATGACATTTGTTTGAAAGAGTCACACATTTGGGTTATACTTTTTATCATACTAATTAAATAACGGGATGCATGACATTTGTTTGAAAGAGTCACACATTTGGGTTATTTGGGTTCAAAAGCTGCAGCATGTGTTACAAAGTCGTTCTAAATGAGTGTGGATGTGTGTGCTTACATTTCTTTCCTTCAGCAATCATTTGTAAACTTCACCTCTCTCTTTCTGCCCTTGTTGCTATACAGAGGGCTGGCTGTCTGACATTAACTTTGCATTGCTGTACTCAAGGCCAAATTATCAAATAGATTTTCAATAAGCAAAACAACTTTTTGGATGGAGGGGGATACAGGGACGAATAATGACACATTTCAGAAAGCTATGTGCTAAGGAGTAATTGTTTCAATCTTTTGAACCCAATTACATGATTCTTTACATGCTCTGGTCAGGTCTATACCTTGTCCTTTTATTAAACAAACTAAATAGCCTTATGTTATTTATCTTATTTACACAACGGCATGTCATTTCTGACTCTACATGGTCATGCGTTTACAATTCTCCTCCGTCTGCCCCCCCAAGCTGTTAACCTAGGGGAAACACTGAATATGTTTATCATGCTGTGACAAAGTGCAAGATTTGAAAATAGGTTCTAATGAAGCTCTAGCGTAAGTTCAGTCAGGAAGACTATGTAATTGCCTCCACGATCGGGTCTATCTCTCATTCATCCCTTTTTGCACACTCACTCACTTTTCCATTCTCAAGCTGTCATTTTCTGGGGCATTCATTGGATAATCAGCTTCAGCGGTACTTATCTAACCAATTGCATGCCGTTCCTCCCTCATTTTCAGCCTATCATCGTTCTGCTCCCCTTTTAAATATGATTCTTTCTCTGCCTTAGTTCCTTCATGCCGATGTTTTTTGCGCCCCTCCACCTCCCCATCATTGCCTGTCTTTACAGAATCATCATCGATCAATTCTTAACCCTTCCGATCTCATCAAGTCATCAGCTCCACCACAACCAGTGTCTGGACTCCATGGGGGGATTTATTCTGTCGACACTCAGAATTGTCATTCTCCAAACACATCCACCACCCCATAGAGTCCAAGTGCCAATGTACTTCTGTCAAGTCAAATGTCCATGTTATCCATTGTAATAAATAATGTTCTTAATTCACTTGTCTCTCCTGATTGAACTATGGGTTAGAAAAATTGGATGCAAGGAGAGAAAAAAATCCATCAGGACTAGGAGAGTGCAATATATATTGTCTAAGATAAAATCTTAATTGTTGTTTTAACGGTGTACGAAATGACAACATCGAGTATGTTAGGCATAAAAAAAAAAAAACACGCTTTGAGAGTCGATACACATTCACTGCATATGATCAAGCCAAGTAGGACAGAGTACTGGGCATACGCATTGAGAACACATGCAGCGTTCAAGCATCAACTAGTTAATCTGGCATAGCTGACCACATGGCTGAAGTTAAAAATGAGTAAACAGTGACAGGCGAAAAAACACAAAAACCACCAGTCTCACAATCGACGCCGTTAGATTTAATTGCTAGATGCGGCTCATCGTCACTTGCATGGAGGTAGTTTGGCTTTGAAAGGACTGATGTCGCCCAAAAGACATCTGCAGACTATGTCGGAAAGTGGTTGACGTTAAAGACAGCTCGACATATTACTCCAAATTAACCACCGCACAGAATATAAAAGCTTCGGAAGTGAGCCTTGACCAGGACTGACCAGCTAAGGTACAGGCAAAAAAAAAAAAACACAGTCAGCAAACTTTGGCAGAATCATTTAGCAGAGAGTGTTTCATGACAAGAAGATGGCAAGAAAAAATAAACACTGTCCCCATTAAATTGCAAAGGATATGGTGCCAATTTAAGTAGTCAAGAGAAATGGTTTCAAACTACTTTTTAATACTTTGGACCCAAGATACACCCTGTCTAGCCTAGTTTAAAATGCTTGCAATGTAGTTTTTGTTGTACAATATTTTACAAAGTAATTCCTGTATGCCACTTTGAAATGGTTTACTAATACCTGCACTGTTTGATCTCAACACATGCTCTGGTGATTTCAGAGTTATTTAATTGTTTGTGTTACTTGAATGAACAAGTTTTAAGCTAATAAGACCTGTTTATCTTAAATAAGTTGTTTTCATTAATATTATTAACAACATTTAGTATACTATTTACAAGAGCGAGCTAGTAAAATATAAGACTTTTATTAACACATTTTTAGGTTGTTTTTTTTAACACATTTTTGAGGGATACAACATATCGGAAATTTGCATTTTCTGCAAAATCCCCAGAAATATCGAGATAATTTTTTGTCAATACCAAACACCCCTTAAAGGTATAGTAAGTAGAATTGTATGACAATGTTTATTGTTGAGTACTTGCATTATGTCAAATATTTCCAACAGTTATCAAGCCAGAGAAATCCATAATTTTATAGTTGTAACGGGACGTGTCTTGTCGCGGAAGCCGCCATGATGAGCCATCATGACAGACACGAAATGTTTATCGTTGCCAAGGAAACACTGGATGTTACGTCAAAGACCGCTGCATAAGGAAGCAGGAGCTGCTACTGAAAGCTGCTGTACTGTTGCTGTATGTGCTGCTGTGATAAAAACGTCATGTAAATTATACTCGGATACATCGTCGGTAAACAGGTTCTTTCTCAGGTCAGTTTCGCACGTTAGTATTGACTACGGTCAACACAGAGTTCATTTTCACTGGGGGAGTGAGTAGCAGAGAGAACTCCCATGATCCCCGCTAGCCTCGACATCATCTTTTGTTATTGTTTTGATTGAGAGCCCCCTGGCGATGGATTTTACATACTGTGCACTTAACAAGACTGATGGAGCACAGATCAGGGATATTAGGGACACAGTGTTAAACGCTAAACTAAATCTTGACCAGAATTCTTTGTTGCAGTTTCCAGACACAATCATTGAAGCTATGACACACAAAAAAGGTTTGAATCATGCAGTCCAACAGGGAAGGTGGGTATCTGGCAGTTACATTTTCAGAAATGTATATGAATGCAGAGACACAGAAAAGGTAGAATTCAGGGTCATAGTGTCACAGTGAACCAACATTATTCCACAGGGCAAATATGGCCCTGTAAATAGAGCTGGAGATAGCTTTGTGTGCGTGTGTGTGTGTGCGCACTGTCATTCTGTCTTGCTAGTAGCAGACACAGACTTGTAAGGGAGGCGTCACACCTTTATTTATTCATCAACCTGCTGGGAACTGTCAAAGAGAGACAAGGTCAATACATTATTGCAAACACACGGGCACATACACACCCTTTCAGTTTTCCTATAGAACGGCCCTGTATACAGTACATACTTTTCTAGGATACCTCTGCCAACAAATACTGTAATGACTTGTGTTAAATGGTATCAGAGTACACACACGTACTATATTCACAGACTTGTTGGCTGAATGGGCTGTGAATCTGAGCCCAGAAAGCACACAGACTCTATTAAATGTTGCCGAATCTGCAACACACACTATTAACTGCTCCAGATCAGCCGAGTCAGCATACCCAGATCAAAAAGACTAGTGGTTTAGACAAAACAAGCCCTGTATCCTGGAGACACATAGCTCACATAAAAAAAAACTTTGCTCATGATCACGCACACTATTCTGACATGCACCCAGGGACAAAGAAAATCTACAAAGACAAAGGAACAGGCACACACACAAAAGGTAAAAAGACACTAAACACACGCACAAGCCAGTTTGGGCAACAAAACCATGTGCATGCGCTACTTCGCATCTGGCTCCTCTTAGACTGAGACACAAAAGAAGTAGTATGTGTGGTGAATGTGGAATTGTGTGTGTTTGTCATTTGGTCAGTGCTTTGATAGCTGGCGGATGGGGAGGAGGGCTCACCATGAGTCCAGACAGGAGAAACAGCAAGTGAGAGGGGCCAGCTGCTGTCACATACACAAGCGTAAACCGCATGCAGCTGTTCAGCGTCTGCCTGAAAGGTACATGACACAAACACACACGTCACACACACACACACACACACACACCATAGCAACAAAGGCAGACATACAGTATCCTTACTACTTGGGCTGAGGACAAGTGTGTGACACTTTTGCAAAACCATGTGCATCTCGTTGAAAAACCTTTAGTTGTTTGTTTGAGTGTGTTTGGATATAGTGACCTGTGAGTCATCTAGCTGATTTTGGGTCTGACTCTAGGATAAAAATAGCAGTGTGTGTCAAACATAGTTACGAGTAATGATGAAACAATTGGCTGAACCAGCTGCTCACACTCCCATTGTTCATGATGCATACAGCTCCATAAAGTCGTTGTCTCCACTCATTGCACAAACATGGTCACTTTGCTGTTCCCATTCTTGTCTCTGTTATGCGTGCGTGTGTATAGGGGCGTCAGTACGTCTAATCTCACTTTCCCGCACTCTATCTGCTGGACACTCCTGTGCTAGACTCCCCAGGTCACAGAGACATGGAGGAGGGGGTTGATGGGAGGAGGAAGACGCAGAGTTGAAGGGAGGGTGGCTGCCTTGAGTGTTTGATGTTAAAGTTTGGAGCAGGCCAACGGAAAACTTCAAACACTACAAAGAATTAAAAAGATTACCTTCCCTATACACACTACTTCCTCCACTGGAACACATGCACATGCACACATACACACGCAAACGTGGTAACTATCAGACCACAATGGGTCAGCATGCCCTCCAGTAAGAGATACAAAAAAGTCAGCCAGAAAGGCCCCTTATCTGCCCTGCAGGCAATTTGTCTTTTGTCCGAGCATGGGGTAACTTAAAAACTGATCCCCAGCTGTTGCTGCATCAGTCAGCTATGTAAAGGCAGCCTGATCTGAAGGGAAAGAAAGTGATCCCAACTAATTCACTGAGAGCTGTAAAAAAGACAATGCCAGAGTCCTGTAATATGATGCGCCATGGTACCCTCAAACGAGGCAAACTGAAGCCTTTATTAAAAAACAAAATGATTAAATTACATTGAAATATGACACAGTTTAACACATGTACCATGAAACTGGACTATGTGTATTATTGCTTACATGTTGCCAGTTCAAGGTGGGAAATTAACACCTCTTTTACGAGGCTTGTTCTGTCTAGTCTGCAATGCCTACAACACACAGAGGCTTAATGGTGGGGGGAAGACTTTCCGCCCCTCATCCACCATCAGAGGTGGTAACAGAGGCATCAGGGAGACGGTGGCAATGTGTATCGTTGGAGCCGGCAGGGTGGAACAACACTAAGTGTGTGTGTGTGTGCATGTCTGTGTGTGTATGTGAAGTTCCTGCTGTTTGTTTAAGCGTCGGCTCAATAGCATTTTGCTGTTACTCGAGATCAGGGCGAACTTTGTTAAGGCACTGTTGTGGAGTTGCATTGTTTTAAGGGCTAATGTTTCAAACCGAGTCAACTATTAACTGATAATGGTTCTGCAGCACGGTGGTTAGTTATGATAGAAAAAAGGATTCTGGCATTGCTGCTTTCTATTTGGAGCCTAAAGACTTGCAGGTTTACATAGAAATTAGAATGGTTTATATAATCTGGTTCAACTATTGGCATACTTTTTTATTTATTTTTTACTTTATTGAGAGTTATTATACCAGTTAAAAGAGATTGGCAATGCTGTGAAAACAGGTACTCAGTTGAACTGCCAAGTTTGTTAAGAAGCCCCTGTCGTGGTTTTTTAGGAACTGTGAATGGTAAATGGAAATGGCAAATGGACTAGAGGTTATATAGCGCTTTTCTAGTCTTCTGACTACTCAAAGCGCTTTTACACTGCAGGTCACACCTACCAATTCACATTCATACGCCACCGACGAAGCAGCGCGAGCAATTCGAGGTTAAGTGTCTTGCCCAAGGACACATCGGACATGTTGCTGCAGCGGCTTCGACTCTACCACTGAGTTACAGCCGCCCCTGTGGTGTGGGGTTTATAAGGACCAAGCAAGGTTGAGAGGTGATCAAGAGGAGGGATGGGGAAAAATTAGAAGGCAACGTCAGATCACAGCCAGAAATGCAGGGTTAGCAAATTTAGTTTCATAACTTCAATTTGTGTTCTGTGTAAGAAAATGTATGTGACCAATATGTTTGCGTCTTATGAAGGATAAATATCATTCACAGATTTGGCTTAATAGTTTTCTTGCTGTTTGAGAACAATACTTTGATTTTTATTACATCCAAATTTATCTTTTCTTCCCCGACTTCTCTTGGGAAACATGGGGCAGTTGTGTGTCAGGAAGCAGATCCTTCATGCAAGTCAGAGCGAGAGTAGATCCACAAGAGTAACATAAAGGTTGGGGTATGCCTGAACTTGAAAAAAGACTGTTTGTCAGAACAGCCATATTGACAGGCAATAGCAATAACCTGCTGTCACTAGGACATAGGCTTAATAATCCTTTAATCGGGGATTATGGTACACATTTAATAAGAGTCCCTCGTACCTCAGCCAAACTCATATTGACCTTAGTTAAAACTAAAGGAGAAGGGTGTCAGGCACTGGGGGCGGCTGTGGCTCAATTGGTAGAGTCGTCGTTGTCTCTCAAGACACTTAACCCCTAATTACTCCTGCTGCTTCGTCGGTGGCGTATGAATGCGTATGAATGGGATTAATTATTTGTTTATTTGTTAGGATTAAGTGTAACCGAGAGCTCAGCTATTCTTCCTGGGGTCCACATGATGGTCTCACTACATAGCAACCACTGCCATCAGTGTGTGAATGGGTGTGAATGGGTAGGAGTGACATAGTCAGAAGACTAGAAAAGCGCTATACAAGCTTAAGTCCATTTACCAATTACTGTTTAACCATCAGGTTGTCCAGCACTGCTTGACCATCATCTTAAAGGGATACTTCACCCATTTGCATTAAGCTTTTGTATCATTAGAAGCCTGGTAGTATTTTTGAATGGTCGTGCATCCCGCCCCTCATTTTCCCCAGAGACGGGAAAGCTCCATATTTCTTGTCTGACAAGCAGCCTCCGATGACGCAAAAATAGTCATTTTGCATCATCGGAGGCTGCTTTGGTTAGAGGGAGTAAAACTACATCACTAGTTCCTCATGTTTTCAACCCACTGAAGCTACAGACCTATTACAGATCAGTGGGTGGGACCTCACTCCCAGAATCTAAAAGCAATGTCCGCCATCTTGCTAGGAAGCTATGCTAACAGGCTCTGTGGAGAAAGCTGAGAAGAACCGACAATAGCGAAAAAAGTATGTTTCAACTTCAAACTGATATGGATGAAGGGGATTTTGAAGGTCTTGTGCTCGAATTGGATGTTCGTGACTATCTCTACGAGCCGCAATATAGCGGCGAGCAGTTGAGGCTGATAGAGGAACAGGAGGCACAAGACCTGCCTGTTGGCGGCGGTGAGGACGAGGAGCCCGGTCCGGCTCGAGCTGGGGCGGACTGGTGGTGCCGGTGCTCTCACTGTTTGCCTATGGACACATATTATTTTAAATTACATATATTTTGTTATTTATATACTTACATTTTTAGCTAAAATTATGAGCTTTTTGTATTTGCATTGTTTGATTTATTTGTTTTTTTCTCTCTGGTTTCAACTTTAAAGCTTGTAATGTGGAGCAAACATACTTCATTAGGACACTGGCAGCATGGCATGTCGTAGTCTGGTCTATCAGTGACAAACTGATTGTTTTCTTTCAGACCACCAGAAAGCTGTGTCATTATTACAAGAAAACAAGCTTTGTTATCCAGAAGTAACGAGAAAAATCACTTGAGTTTACAGAAATCAATCAATCTTTATTTGTATAGCGCCAATTCATAACAAGTGTTATCTCAAGACACTTTACAAAAAGCAGGTAAAAGACCTTACTCTTTGTCTATTAATATTACAAAAGAGCAGGTAAAAAGACCATGCTCATTGTTATGTTACAAAAAGCAGGTAAAAGACCTTACTTATTGCTATATTACAAGGACCCAGCTTAATTCATCATGAGCACTTTAGCAAAGCAGCAAAAGATACATTGGTCAGAAAAAACTTCCTTATTAAAAGGCAGAAATCTTTGGCAGTGATCCCCGGCTCATGACGAAACAGCCTTCACAGCCTAGACTGCGGCTTGGAACGGGATAGGGGGAGATGGGATAAGATGCAGGAAGAGGGATAGGGAACAAGGGAAAAAGGGGGGGGGGGGGGGGGGGGGGGGGGAGCTCTTGTTGTCATCGGAAAATGGAGTAAATTAAATGTTTGAATTCATATTGGCTTCATGCTTCTTTACTCAAGTCAATGAAAGTACCTTGAAACGTTATGTGAATGTGAACATGTACACATTAATTCATGTCTTTATAATATTAGGTCATAATGAAATAACACATTTAAAACATTTTAAAAAAAAATTGTTGAAAATGTATAACATTAGATAAAGAGGGAGAGTGCAAATTAAACTCTAGACTTAAGTTATTGATCTAATAGTTGAAGAAAGTGTTATGTTAGGAACTCGTCTCCTCATAGGTTTGGGAGTTGTTAGCGGCAGCACTGTGGGTGGTTGTGGACGCACACGCACACACACACACACACACACACACACACACACACACACACACACACACACAACACACACACACACGCTCACAAAACCCTCAGTGACTGATGTATGCTAGCCAGTCTGAGCCTGGTGGCTAGTGCTAGCCTTTGTTGGTTAGGAAGCTGGTTTGATGTTGAGCCCACACACAGTGACAGGATGACAGACTCACTGTAACATACACACACACCACAGAAAGAGTGAAGGGGGTGTATGTGTGGGTGTGGGAAGGGGATGTGTTGAGTTGGGCTATATGTGTGTTTACATGGGAGACTGCAATAGTACATCTGTGTGTGGGGGCTTGGAGAGAGAGTGAATGTGTAAAGTTTGCTGCAAGTCCTGTAAGTGACTTTGTGAGTATGCATGATGTCTAATATATATATATTAACCTGCATGGATTTGGATATAGATTAAAAGTTTGACAATGAGTCTTTATATGTGTTCAGATTTGAGGAGCAATGCCTTTGAGTGTGCAAATTGAGTTTTGAGAAAACACGGATGCTGACATAATCTCATAATCTAGACCAAGAGGTAAAAGATCACAAAACCTGAATTTTTAGTGTATAACTAAAGGAAAAGAGAGAATAGGAACAGGAGGGGAGATGGGATGGAGTGATAAAGCATAAAAAGAGAGACACAATGACCCCTAATGAATGAGAAGGCAAAGAAAGAGAGTCTGGAGAGAAGAGGGTAATGATGGAGAGATAAACACAGAGTGTGAAGTGCCTGGCTGTGTCCCAGCTTTGTCTTTGGTCTCAGGGGAGGGAGGCTGGCAGAGGCAGGCAGGCTGGCTGCTCTGGCACAGGGCCAGAACACACACTGTGCCACGCTGCCCAGGAAAAGCCCCGGCCTGAAAGTGATAGGGGGTTGAGGGGGATAGGGTGTTGGAATAAGCCAAAGTTCGGCTTGCTCTTCAAAACACTTCAGCAGGCGCCCAGGGGTCCACTGTGCCTCCAGCTCAAATACTTGAAACATCTGGTTCGCTAAGTCTAGTTATTGTTACACCAAAATAGGTAGAAAAACACCAAAGTTGGGGCCTAAGGAAATTAAAACAGCCACCTGCCAAATGCATAATCAAAACAGGGCTCCACTCGTCAAAACATTGCCTCATGATACCACTAGGTGTCAAAATATCCAGAGTAAGATTGGCTGACTGATGCTCTAATTTCCACAGTATTTAAAACCAATACTCCAAAACCAAAGATATTCCATTCATGACCATGTGATGAAGAAAAACAACAAAGATTTTCATGTGCCAAGTGAAAACAAGAAAATGGTATTCAGGTTCTCATTCTTGTTGGATAACATAACCATTGACAAAAGCTTGTACATGGATGGTATTAAAACAGTTCTGAAGAAAATGCACTGCTACTAATATGCCTTTCTGATAGCCCTGCCTTTCCACCATGAATCCTGCTTTAAAATACAGTATTTGTCATGCCATATCTTCAAAAATTAACAACAAATTTGTCCATTTTCAGGGTTATTACCAATGTTTTTTTAACTAACATTTATTTCAATCTGTTGAGAAATGCATGCATCACAGAAAAAAAAGTAATAAGGTTGAATGTAAAACATACAGTATGTAAAATCCGCCGCTAGGGGGCTCTCACAATCAAAACAATAGCAAAAGATGACATCGAGATTCGCAGGGTATTATGGGAGAAAACGAACGAACTCCGTGTTGAATCAATACGAACGGGCAAAACCGACCTGAGAAAGACAATATGTGTACTGACGATGTATCCAAGTATAATTTACATGTTGTTTTTTATCACAGCAGCACATACAGCGACAGAACGGCAGCTTCCAGTAGCAGCTAGCGCTAGCATATGCCGTGGTCTTTGACGTAACATCCGGTGTTTCCTTGACAACGATCAACATTTCGTGTCTATCATGGCGGCTCATCATGGCGGCCGCCTACAAGACACGTACCGTTACAACTATAAAATTATGGATTTCTCTGGCTTTGATAACTTTTGGAAATATTTGAGATGATGTAAGTACTCAACTAAAACATATATATAACATGGGTTTAGTAAATTTTTAATTGAAGTTAGATATTTTAATGTAAACATTAGCATGCAATCTTACATACTGTACCTTTAAGATTCTCTACCCATGAGTATTCATCATCATCATTCAACTCCAATCAACCAAAAAAATCCCAAAATGATCAAGACATGCTTGGCCAACTTTGAGAAATGAGTCCAAGTTTTATAAGCTTCAAATTATACAGCAAGAAAAAAAAGGGAAAGGCAGAAGTTTCTCAGCCAGAAAATATTCCTCCTTCGATCAGTTTGGCAGCTGCAGCAGAGGCTCTGAAAAGTTGGGATTTCAGATAAAAAGAACTTGACGACAGAGCAACGGCAGCTTTCGGCCCAGAGCTGCTCACTAATAAACAATATTTCACAAACCCTTACTTACTTAGACCCTCCTTAAATCAGTCTCTCTCCTTATATTTCTCAGATCTACACAATGCTGTCTGTTCTCTTTTTTCCTGTTTCTAATTATTAAGTCAATCTACTAGAATGACTGCTTTTCAGACAAAAGCTGAGGAACAATTGTTTCATACATTCATACCAAGATGTACAGCTTTAGTTGGTTTAAAAACATGTTATAGTACATAATCCTCAACTGCAATAATAGGATATAACAAAACTGAGATCATAATTTCAAAAACTTAAAATATGCATGTTATCTTTTCTTCTCTCTATTTGCTTTGTTAGTATCTACTCCTAATTTTGAATCCCTCCATTTCATTTTTTTATCCTCATCCCATCTCTCCTGCAGCTCATTTATCTTTGTTGAGTAGATTTACTGTACATGAATGTGTGTCTGTTGGAGCATGGATCAGCCCGAAGGGCACATTGCTGACTAAACTCCATTTTCCAGCTGCCTGGACAAGCCAATCAGCCACATACCTTGGAGCCTCTGTTTCCGGAGGATGGGAGAGGACAATCACCACAGCGACGTTACATAGGGATTACATCATTTATTTCAAATGGGATTGTTCATTTGTTAGATGTTCACATATACTCTGGCAGATGTTGTATGTACTGTATGTGCGTTTTCACTCATATCCAGTGTCTTCAAAAATGACCTCTGTGTTGAATGTACAATCACTAAAGCTCAAGTTACTACCAACCCTTCCTTTCTCTGTCTCTCTCTGTTGAGATATAGTGTTTCCACTGGCTCCAGACAGTGAGGCGAATACTCCTCCTCTTCCCTCACCTCCGTCTCACCTGACCAGAGGCAGGCAGGGAGAGTTAGATGAAATAAAAGGATGATCTAGCACAGACAGGAAGTGAAAAAAAAGGAGGAGGATGAAGAAATTGAATGGGAGGGAGGGCTGGAGGGATAGTAAACACACAGAAAGGCAGAGATTCATATACTGGGAGGGAGAAAGAGAGATGAGAATGAGTGATTGTCTTGTCCACCTGCAAGATTACCATGGAGAGAATGGACAGAAGACACAGACACAGACACAGACACAGACACAGACACACACACACACACACACACACACACACACACACACACACACACACACACACACACACACACACACACACAACCAAGAGACATTAGATCTGAGCGGTCAATAGATGGAAACCTAAGATGGTGGAAGATGGGGGGCCCATACACTCCCTCCTGGCTTACCCCTCTCCCCTTCAATCGAACTATGCTATGGGCCCCATTAGGGTCATGCACACACAAACATAGACCGTGCCCTTCCCCCAAACGAGCCCCTTATTGATGAGGTCACTGACCGAGGGGTCAAATCCTGGGGACAGAACCAGAAGTGGATGGATTGAAAAAGATATTGGGAGGGACAAAAGGAGAGATCAAAACAGCAATAGCTGGTTCTTTTGAACTACAAAGGGCATTTGAAATGCATTTTTTATTGAAATATGATTACAAATAGAATTTAAAATTACTGTTAATTCTTTTCTTTTTTTAAGTAACAAAATGGTCTAGTCGGGTCAGATTGTGACAAATGAATTTGCAGCATGCAGACCCAAATAGCATTTGATTGAGTTTAGAAATCAAAGAATCTCACAGCTGTTAAAATAAAATATGGGTTTAATCCTGTTACTCATCTTGAAGTGCAAATTCTGCACAGCACAGTGAGCCACTCAACAAGTTCTGCACCCAAAGTTTGACCTATGATGTTCAGCCGTGAGTGCAGCTCACTTAATAAGATTATAGCCCCTTTTACAAAGCTTGTTCAAACGGGACGGTTATGCCTCTGTTACACCTCACTGTCTGTGTAAAAGGGAGGAAGCAAAGTTATTCTGCAGTTATGCCTCCAGTTGAGCTAGTAAAAAAGGCGTAACCAAGGTGAAATGATGTCTTTGTAAATTTAGGAGCTGGAAGTCTCTTGTGTGTATGTGAGGCTTGCAAAGTCTGCTTAAATGTTGCCAGTGATTCACACACATAGACGATACCTGGGCGGGGCCGCCCAAGTATATTTATGGCCACCCAAGTATATTTCCGACCTATTTTTATTTATTCATAAAATTGTCGCACGTTCGCGAGGGCGAGGGGGTTTGGGAGAGATAGGGTGCTCGAGAGAGTGCAGGCGCGCGCGTAACCTCACAGAGCGCCCCGAATTTTAAACTGTGCCTGAGCCCTCGGCAGCTCTGTGCAACATAACGAAACTCCCGTAAAAAAAAAAAAAAAAGTCCCTCTCGACTCCTGCAGAGAGCTAGAATGAAGCAAAACCAAGAGAGCAGAATCACATCAGCTTCAGAGAGAGAGGGAGAGAGAGGGAGCGATAAGGTCCACTGTCCGTACATCCCTTGTAAATGCACCGATTAAGGTGCCTTGCTCCTTTCAAAACGGAAGCTTCTCATGGATTTGTTTTCATAATGTTAATGTACAGCTGCTTGCTGCTGATGCTGTGCTGAACTCCTATAAATAA
Organism: Tautogolabrus adspersus; assembly: GCA_020745685.1. Taxonomy (NCBI): domain Eukaryota; kingdom Metazoa; phylum Chordata; class Actinopteri; order Labriformes; family Labridae; genus Tautogolabrus; species Tautogolabrus adspersus. The sequence continues at coordinate 6,400,923 of CM036556.1, read as the reverse complement.
CAGAATATCAAGAGTAACTTTTCAAAACGCATACTCCTGGTGTTTGTGTCTGTGCGTGTGCGTGGATAAGATGAGCAGAAAAGTTGTTAATAAAAATAAAATTAATGTAGAGGGAATAAACACTTTTGATATGACAAAAACCTTATATTCAAATATACCCTAAGATAAGAGTAGTCCGTTGGACTACACAAAGCATTGATATAAAGGCAAATATTCTCATTATATCGTATAGCGGACTCTGTTGCTTTGTGTGCTACTTTGCGTTGTTTTTGTTTACGTCACGTTTTACTTCAGTATATAAAATGACACCCTGTGACAGAAATATGACTGCGCAGTTATATTCAATGTGAAGGCCAAATGTGATGAACGACTTAATTTAGTTGTAATGCTGATGGGGAATCCGGTGTAAAATGGGCTAAAGTCTACACTGTAAAATGCAACATAGGATTTAATTAAAAAAGTAAGTTAACTAAACTCAATTTTTCAAAGAAATGTTTGATGTTACTTATTTGGATGTTACTCATTCCAATTAATTAGCTCGGACCTATTGTTGGTACTTTCTCATTTGTTTTTGATAAGTACCTAGTAGCACTTAATTAAACTAGTTACATTAACTCGTTTTATATGTTGAGTTCATAGACCTTTTCAAAATTGCAAACACCAGCTGCTCCAGCTTTTTACTGGTTCAGAAGGTGGTGAAGTGGCACAAGAGACAGGAGACGATATGATGGAGAAATAATTTGCTGGACTTAAACAGATAACTTGAAGTATTTTTGGTGCGAAACATGCATTTCATGATCATGCTGGAAAGATTTTCTGTGGTTCTATTGAGGACACTGAAACAGACACAGCTAGCATAGGTAGCTGACGTTTACCTCATTAGCTACATTTTTGCTAACGCTACCAAGGTTTAGCTGGATTCGTTTTTGGCTTCAGTCATCTCCCCAACCCTCCCAGATTATCTGGGGAATTGTCAAGAAATTAATCATATTTAGTTAATGAAAAAATTATTTGACAAGGCCCGCAGATACACACACCCATATTTAATATCCCTGTAAAAAGCATTGTAACATTATGGCTTCTGACCATTCAGAAAGCCATGCTTTCTTTTTTGGTATGCAGGTAAATTTCATAGGAACACCCCTGAAGACCTTCAATTGGACCAACTCTGCTGGACTTGACATAATAAAAACTCAGCTGCTGAGGCACAAGAGGATGACAGAAAGTTTAGAAAAACTTCTGATTGTCTATGAACATGTAAGGATGCATAAATGACATATGTGGGTGTATTAATATGAAATAAATACTAAAATATACTTTCTTCTTCTGTGCAAAAGGAAGAAAGTAGCACCTGTGCAAGATGAATGACTTCCCTGGTATGTTTTCTTTGTATTCAACGTCTGTTTCTCATGATAATTAACCGTTTTTTATGATGCTAAAATGTATCTCTCATCAAGTAACCTGACTCAATACATTAATATATTAGGGTTTGGTCATCACGGCATCATATGGGTAAAATTATTTTAAACATTGCTTCGAATAAACTTAAAAGATCAGAGACAAAGTTGAAAAAAGTGCCTTTCTTCACCAAAAGCCTTTCTAACAATACAACAACAACAAAACACACAATTATGAAAAAAGTCCTTCCTCTACGTCTTGTGGTTGCTCAACTTTTCAGAAAATGTGTGCTCAAACAGGCCGTTTGGATATTTTCCTTTCATGACATTACAAAGAGCAGTAACCCGTCCCCCAGGTGGGTGACAATCCCACAACTAGGTGTTTGGTCTGCCCTCTGAGTCAGCATTCTCATCTTAAACAATTAAATGTGGTGCAAGAAAGCCCAGGCCACACAAATCCTTCCATAGGGGCGTGGTCAAACACAGCTCACTTGCATTTAAAGCTACAGACACAGAAACAGCATGTTCTGGGTCAGGCTGAAATAGAGGGGTTTATGATAAAATACAGTATCAGAGTAGATTTAGAGCAAGAAACTTCACAGACATGTTTTGGGGAGCTCTGACACTTGTTTAAACTGGTAGAAAGGGAGTACAATATGTAACCTTTAAAGGAAGAATGTGCGCCTTTTTGATCTAGTAGATGTCGCCCTTGAGCACCAGCATTAAACCAAAACAAACAATAAACTGCTGTTTGGCGACACCTCAGCTATTCTGAAGCCTCCGCTCTCCTCCAGCGGCACACCTCCAACCCCTCTCCCCTCACGTTTGCATGAAGGAGTTATCAATTAGTACGCACCATAATACAGCAGCGGACAACATTGTCCTTTGTTCGCGCTGCAATAGCCTGTGGCCTGCATTGTTGTGTTAGCAGGCTAATGTTAGCACACTTTGGCTAACTCATAGCTTCATATTGCACATAAATTGACACGGTATGACCGTGAGCTAAAAACACTTACGTGACATCCAAATAAGCAGTAAGTAGGCTATGTTATTCTTCTTTTCTCTAGTCCTTGACTGAAACAGCTTTATATACGCAGGGCTGTCCCGTCCATGTAAACATGATGTATAGACGGCCCGACAACAGTACAGCTGGCGAGACTCGAGCTTTTCAATCATTGTAGACAGTCATGACTCAGAGAGACATTTACAGAGGATAAACTTGATTTCTGCTGTATTTATGTGTAAAATGTCATACATTCTGCCTTTAAAGGATTATTTTACCAACGTCTTATGACTGTAACCTTATAGTCACCAGCTTAAGAAAGAATCTTAGACAGATGCTACAGCCCAGTTATTTGAACATGACTTTCCATTTTCAAGAGTCTCAAAGCTATGTCACTGTTTGTTTACATGTTGCACATCCTGTGCATTTGCAATGCCGTAACACAATGTGAATCAGATAATGGGACACCATTATGAAGCTGCGGATGCAATGTATATGCACGAAAAGCGTAATGATTGCAGAACTTTGATATGGCGCTATTCAGGGCTTGCTATATAAAAAAGGCTATAGCAATACTTCCATATCCATGGTTTTATTGACTTCTTTTGGCAACTTATACATAACTTGTAAAAGCAGTTTTCATCACATAATTAAAAGCTATACTGAGTTGTTTTTCCTGTTGTATCTTACTGCGGTCCAGTTAATTCCTTTTGCTGCAGATTTTTGGGAAATAACATAATGCATTTCAATCATTACAGTCAAGATTATAACATCTTTGTTGTAAAATTAACATAGCATTTTCCTGGTGAGCCAGATATTAGGTCAGAAACAAAAAGTTTCTTGCTTTATAACAGAGACATGCAGAAAATGAATGAGTATTTAAAGGGGCAAAATGTTGGAGGATATGGAAAGAGTTAACAGGTGAAATAAGAAAGAAAAATAATCTGTGTTGCCCCTCTTTTTTCCACTCTAGCATGGTCTCACTCTTCAAAGTCAGCTTTATCTGAAACAGCATAATCTTCTCTCTACTTTGCTTTCATCTTTCTTCCCCTCTCTCCACCCTCAAACCTTCTCTTATTGTCTCTTTCATCAAATTCTAGGAATTTGTCATTCCTCCATCTTCCTCTCTCTGTAGAGGGGCATTCAGCAGTGATAAGAAGGGGCATGATAGACTGTCACTATGCTGCATGGAAAACACACAAGCAGAGGTGATGGAAAGACATGCTCACTTGTGTAGCTAACTTATCCGTGTAAACAGACAAATATTGGCAAGGACAGTGTGTTCTGTTATTCACCATGACACCTGCTCTATCCTCATATGGTTACTACTTCAGTTTTTCCTTCATATTGCACATTTTCATTTTTTCCTCCTGCCATCTGAAACTCAGCCTGTAAAGCAACAGAAGAGGGGGATAGACAGAGAGAGGGGGGGGAGAGGGGGGAGAGAGAGATTGGAAGATCAAAAAGTCCAATTGTTACTATCTAGTATCTACCAAAGAAATATATTCCAGCCTAAACATGCACAGATACACACTGATGAACACGCAAGACACAGTTTACAATGTGCCTTTGACTCAAACACTTGGCACTGCAATGATGCAAACTTTGCATTCTGATTCCAACTGATCCTTGAATTCATTTCAACACTTCTTGCTCATGGTCCTCTATTTTGTCTCTTTTTCTGCTCTGTCTCTTATTTTCTTTCTGACACAAGCCCTGTTCCGCAAAAGACAACAAAGCTCAGCCATCATTACGTCTTTGTTCACTCATATTGATTCAGCGATGGCGTAATATTGGTGTCCCAGTCTGTAAATTCACATTTACAGGGGCTCCAAATATATACAGTCAGACATTCACACACACACACACACACACACACACACACACACACACACACACACACACACACACACACACACAGCGCTGCGCTCTCTCACTGGCTCCACCGATCCCGTCTCGTCCATATAACATCTCTGTTACTGCCTCCGTCCCCCCAATTGTGCCTCCAAAACAGTAAGGCTAAACATCACAGGGACGTAAACATCACGCCTTGAAACGGCAGTTAAGGCAGAATAGGGCTACGGAATGCAGAGAGAGAGCGAATTAATAAGCCAGATGAGGCCAGATCAGACAGGAGGAATAGAAAAAAAACATGAAGGTAAAAGGAAAAAAACAAAAAGGGAAAGAGACAGGGATAGGCTACTCACGTGCTTTTTACTTCTATTTCTGAGCTGAAAGCAGCAAGTGTGTATATCTGTGTGTATGTGTGTGTTTGTGTAATTTCTATTTTTAAACCACTGAACTTGGCTGACTGCTTTATTTTCTTCCCTGACTGCACAAGTGCACACTAGGAAACTTTCTGAGTGTGTGTGCCCATGCACGTGTCTCATGTTTTCCACTGTAACAGAGGAGGAAAATGTGTGTATGGGTTCCTCACAACAAAACTACATCCAAGAAAGCATGCCTAAATGCACCCATTCCTTTTTATTTTTTATATTTGTATTTCCATTTTACATTAACCCCCGTTATGTTAATGCCACCTACATCAATAAGGAGACCACCATGATAACTCAAATGGAACCAGTGGTGAGCCAAGAGCATAGCTCCAGCTCCAGCTGGATTCCTGCTTTTGATCTCATCTTTGTGCTTTCTCGTCACACACAATCTTATACACACCAAAATGAGCACAGACACACACAGCTTAAACGACCAATAATGCCTGTAATAGTTTTGTTTTCACATGAAGTGAGTGAGTGCCACCACTTCCTCTCAATTTTCACTCCGCCTTTCTTTCCCTCTACTCCATTCTGTATAACTGATTGTCAGAATTATTATGAATGATTTGGGGCTGTGGGATGGCCAGGGTAGGTGTGTGAGTCTGTGTAAGTGTGTTTGTTATGTCATCTCAGAGCCAGCACGGCTCTATTAGTGGAGTTTGATTCATAAGTAGGAAGGCTCACTTCAGTGATTCCCATGGCAGCCATCGGCACAATAGATCCATTACACACACATACACACGCACACATACACACGCACAAACAAAAATGTCAGCAGAGAAACAAAAAATGTGTCTGTGAGAGAGAAAGCTGAACAAAGAGAGGATGAAAGCCAGGAAACAGGAAGTGTGGAGGGAGGAAATTAAAGGAGGAAGGAAACAGAAAGGGGAGGGACAGAAAAATGTGTAGGAAGAGCTGATGCTTTGTTTCTGTTTCTCCCCACTTGTGGGATGACGTACAATATTCCTACCTTTCCAAAAACGAACAAAAAGGTCATTCTTTGTATTGCTGCTGCCTCCTGGCAAAGATTGATCATTGCTACCACAGAGCATGACTCGTATCTCATATCTCCCTTCTCATCTAGCTTTTTCGAGGTATTAAAAAACAGTGACTCTAGTCCCTCATGCACAAGACTGACAATTGACAACTCATCCTCGGACTCTGTCATGAATACAACAAATACTGTGACTAATGATAAGCAACAGTGTCATCAGTGGATGCACACGCAATACCTCAACCTATTCCTGTACAAAACGAGTGTCATTAACACATAAAGCAGAAAAGGCAAACAAAGTGATGTCCAACAAAGGCTACCGTAATTTAGATTTTATGTTGTTTGACTGTTGGTAAATAAAAGAGAGACATACATACAAAGTGGCATCAAAGAAATGTATTACTTTATTTTAGGGATAGGCATTTCATTAAAAATCACCTTTTAAAACTCATTCAAATACATTTTGAATATTCTCAGGCACCCTGATGTACTTAGTTTGTTAGCTAGATGCTAACACATAATGGAAATGTACTTTACAAGCATGGAACTTTTAACTTCAGAAACTCTCTATTTTACTTAATAATGCTCAGTAAAGTCATAGTTTGTAAACAGTCTATAGCCCTTTTTCAAAAAGGGATTTTGCGAAAGCACTGCAACGTAGCTCGATGCTTTCTTCTTCTTTTGTTAATGGCAGTGAGCAAAAAGCTTTCAAATGCGCTACAGCCACCACCTAACAATACATACCGCAGTGCAAATAGGCGCCGCCAAAAGTAATAAGTCATGAGGTTGTGATAACAGCTGCATGAAAACATAGATTTTTATGAATTAATTACTGTCCAAATATTCGAAAAACTATGACTATTTGTGTACAGATACTCCACTTTCTTAGAATAAATATGTACAGCATATGAGTTTAATTGTTGTCCAGGCTGCGTTAAAGCTAAAATAAGGACCAAGGACCTTGGGTTTTTAGTTTAGCTTTGTACAGCCATGCAGGGCTTACAAGAGTTGGAATGGCAAAGCATACAAGGCAATGCATTTTGGGAATGATCAGCAATGAAAGACACTCAGAATTGGAAATGAACAAACATGTTTTTTTACTTTGTGCACAATTTATTATTTAATTCATATTTAACATAGTGAATTTTTAAGTTCATATTACTTATGGAGCTTTTATTGTAGTAATAAAACACCCTGACTATGAAGAACTGTTCATCAACTAGACTCCACAGAACCTGTAGTAAAGTAAGTAAAGAGGAAACAAGCAGTTGGGGATTGGGGGGGGGGGGGGGGGGGGGGGGGGCAGTCCTACATGATGCCAGACTTGTAAATGCCACCTGGCTCGGGTTTAAACACAACCTATGCAACTAGACAGCTAAAAAGACCATAAAGAAACTCCATGCCATGCACCCATAGATGTCAAATATGCACAAAAAACACTCCTCACCCCTCTACACACAGAAAAGACAGGAAGCAGTCAAATACATAAGATGTGTGCATGAGAGGCCAAGTAGTTTACGAAAGATTGTATAAAGTAGGACTAAAAGGCACGAATAAAAATAAGCAGAAAAGAAAATCCCAATTCATGCACAGAGTAAGAAAACACAACAACATAAATAAACAAACAAGCAAACTTTCAAGCAGCCAGGGAAAATACAAACAGACTTGGTGTGCAGGGCTTCTTTGGAATGGCCCCATGCACCACACAACAAGCTGCATGAAATATTCAGTGAATTTTTCCAACATGTGCTCTTTCCCCTTTCCATGTGTAGAAGTGCGAAAAAAAATGTAGAGTTGGTTGGGGTGGGGAGTGGAGAGCAAGGAGGGGGGGGGGGGGGGGGGGGGAAGGAGTCAATGAGGGCAAAGGCAGAGCGAGCAGCAGGAAAGAAAGGACGACCAAGCCAGAAACTGACTGGGAGTTATACAGAGAGAGAAGAGAGAGACGGCAAGAGAGAGAGAGAGAACCCAGCTGACTTTGTTCCAAGCTACTCCCCCTAGCAACAGTCCTGGCTCAGCCTATGTCTCATTGGCCAGCTAACAGCATGCATCACAATCCCATGCATGGCTCCTCAACCAATCAGGAGCTTCCTTGCAACTCTGCATTTTGGATTTCATTTTCACCATGGCAACACAACCCTGCTCTTGGTCCTGGATTTGGCCTATCTACTGAGCACATGTACATGTATAAACACACACACGCACGCACACACACAATACTGTATACAGTACAAGTCGACTTACCCTTGATGAGTTTGCACCATCGCAATTGGACTAAAAGCAACAGAGTTATAAACAAAAGTCACATGGCAGACAATCTGACTCAAACAGCTAACTGCCCTGCATCTGCACATCTGTGAATGTGAAGTAGCCTAGCGTGTGCCTTGGTGTTGCACACTGTGAAGAACACTGAAGAGCTGGGATAAGAGCTCACCAACACAGAAAAACTCTCATATTAAAAAATCATATTGAGGAGCAAAGACAATGTTCCTCTCTGTGTTTGTCAGCAGATGACAGATGAAAGTAAGCCAACCGAAGAGTCCACCCTCCCTTCCTCACAGACACTCTCAAGGTTGGAGAGCTCAATGATCAAAGAAGAAAAAGGCATCAATCTGAGGTTACTTGCATACATTCTCATATACATACATTCACTCCACTCTGTAAATGCTCTGGCAATTTTATATTTTGATCTGTATGCTTAAAAAGAGCCTCAAGTAACATAAAAGTTTCTCTGGCAGTTTGACATCCCAGGACTTAGTATGATTGCAATATCTCATTACACAGAGACAAAAACACAGAAACACACACACAGACACCCAAAAAACAAGGACCAAGATCAAGTTAAAAGTCAAAATACATAACATGCACAAGGCATGGCAAAAAGATTAATGCTGCTTCTGATGCAGAGCAATTTTTTACACATCAGGTGATGATGTAGTTTTTCATAGTATGTGTTTTATAATTATGACTCAGGTCAGCTGGAAGTTTACATTTCTGTCATGTTTATGATACAGAAAGTGAACACAACAGAAATAAAATGAGAGCAAACAACCACATGGGCGCCTGTGGATCAGTTGGTAGAGTCGGTCGTCCCTCAACTGGAAGGTTGGGGGTTCGATCCCCAGCTCCTGCAGCAACATGTGTCCTTGGGCAAGACATTTAACCCCAAGTTGCTCCCGCTGCTTCGTCAGCTGCCTATGCATGTGTATGAATGGGATTAGTTACTTCTGATGGTCACTTTACATAGCAGCCTCTGCCATCAGTGTTTGAATGGGTATGAATGTGTAGGTGTGACATGCAGTGTTAAAGCGCTTTGGGTAGTCAGAAGACTAGAAAAGCGCTATATAAGCTCAAGTCCATTTAGAATTTACACACACACACACACACACACACACACACACAGACGCACACGCACACGCACACACACAGTCAGGAATTTGTTTCTAACAGATATAACTTTAATAAATATTAAGACATAATTAGATACAATTCTAAAAAGACAAGTGTCTTTAAAAGATGGATAGGTGGATACAAATGTGGATGCTTTTTTTTTTTTAAAGCAATTAGACTCCCTCTCAAGTGGTAAGTTGTTGCAAGTTGAACACATTTCCTTTACAAACTTGTAGTCTATCCTGTACTTCTACTGCTTGTTCTCGACATTTTAGGAGCTAATATTATCTAAAGTCTCGGTCTCTTCTTGGCCTTCTTTTCTTCATAAAAGACTAACAAGTAATTTCTGTGTCACTGGAGGAAATAGCTTACAACGATGAGTCCTTAACACTGCACATCACACATGTCAAAGAGACATACAGTATAGACAGACAAGGTAACTAGCTATGTCCTCTTTGTTCTCTCACAGAGGGGAGCTGTATAAAGGCTTGGAGAAAAGAGGGAGAGTATCAAAGATATGAAGAGTGGTGAGAGAGGGTAGAGAGATATATGAGACAGCAGGAGGAACGACAATGAATAGCAGCTCCTCTCTGCAAACAGACACATGATGAATGGGTCTGCTGCCTACAGAGCCAGCATGTGTAGGTTCACCACACAGTGTGTATGTGTCTGTGCTTGGGAGTGTGTGTAACTACAGACATCTGGGCCATTGTGGTAATGACCACACTGGAGGTTTATATCCAGTATCCCCTTCCCCTCCCACGAGATGATACACAACTATCACACCTTAAAAAGAGAACCCAGGGTCAGTTGGCAAACTTTTTTTCAAAGTAATAGCAGAGGGTCCCTTTAGGTTTGTATGTATTCTACCAACAGCAATTAGTCAGCCAATTACCCCAGGGTCTAATTATAACTGCAAACTATAGGAAGACTTTGGGAGGGACAATAATGGGCTCTAATGGTAGCTGGTGTTTATCTAAGTGATCAATTATTAGCATGATCACAGGGAAAGGTCAGCACCTCACATGAAATCCTGGTCCCCAACAGTCATTTCTACTTTGCAGCGGTTAATTGGCACAAAAGAAACAAAGTGCTATAATTCTACATGCGTTTTGTGAAGTACATATTTGGACGCCATCACAGAAGCTACTTAGGAGGCAATTAATTTAAAGGCCAAACATTCCTAAAGACTTAAGTCATATTTTTCATGGCTTAGTTTTTGTAATCAAAAACACACTTATATTTGCATGACCACTTTGGGTAGCAAAGTTACTTTTTTTATTCAAGAAGAAATGGAGTTGAGCTCAAGCTTTAGGTGAAATGGTTACATCACTGCACAGGGTGAAATTGGTACAATATATTATTGCTGATTTAATTGAATCCAGAATAGGTTGTCCAATGTGTGTGTGTGTGTGTGTGTGTGTGTGTGTGTGTGTGTGTGTGTGTGTGTGTGTGTGTGTGAGTGTGGGTGTGCGTGTGTTGCATGTTGCTGCTCTTGGAGCAGAAGCTCCTCTAATCAAGTTAGCTGTGATAAAAGGAGTGGCAGCTGGCTTTCCAGGAATATATACTATCCTACATGGACCTGCAACCATGCAAGTGATATTCACACACACATACACAAATGCACCCAGCATGACCTACCTTTCCATTTTATGGGTTTTAAAAATGCATGTGAAGTGCTGTGGGTCTGTTGGACCGTAATGCAAAATGCATGTACACACACTGAGATAAGCTTATTAAGACATTCATGTGTACATTCATACACAACTCTGTCTCTCTTAGCTTTGTTACACCCACACACATCAACATATCCCACATGTGTATACAAGCAACTCCTTTTGTATATTTCTGTGCATGTTGTTTATCTGCTAGCAGCTCTGTGAAAAATATAGGTAGGCCAGTAGGAGACTGTCAGCCCATCTTGTTTGATCAACTACGGAATACTTTCAGTCTGTTTAGCCTATTTTCCATCTGTGAACTCAAAGACCTGTGTCAGAGAGTGATCTTGTGTTTACTGGTTCTGAAGAGTTTTGCTTTAAGACACGAGATACATTTCTCAGCAACCTTTATGGTTACATTTTTGGGAAACAGGGGATAGCTATAGGCTACTTAAATTTTAACCTACTTCCTCAACCATGCTGTTGAAAATAGGCAATGTGCTACATTATTCTAAAGCAATAAGTCTTGTTTGTGAATTAGCATACATTTAAAGTTAATGCTACTTTTTTGTAATCTTTTATTCAATATATTTAATGTCATGATAACAATGGGAAAACAAATCTAACTTATATATTAGATACTAAAGTTTTGCAGGAAGCTAAGGTTCTAGTGAGAGAGATCTATATTGATTTTCTGCATGTCCTATCTGACTAAAATTTCAGTTTTTTGCTGTATCAGTTACTCAGGCTAGTCATGAGAATGATCTGTCTAAAAAAAGACCACGTAAATGTCCACATGTTATCGTGAAAAATGTGTTTTTATCGTAAAAATACAAAGCTTGCTAGCTTTGAAATGATCCTAATATCAGGTGATGTGACTGAGTCTGTATCATCTTAAAAATACCTTGGATACTGAAATGAAGATACGCTGTCTCTCAAGCTACATATTCAGCAACTTGTAAAGAAGCTAAAGTTGCGGCTGGGTTTTATTTCGGAAACGAGTCTTGGTTTTCCTTTGGGGAAAAAAAGAAGTATTGTTGCTGCTACTTTCATGCCCCTCATCGATTATGATGTTTTATATTTTAATGCATCTTCTTAATCCTTTAAATCTTTGAATACTGTATATCATGGTGCGTTGAGGTTCAGAACAAATCTTAGGGCCCTGACTCATCATTGTACTTTTTATGATCGAGTTGGCCGGCCTGCATTGTCTATTCATAGAAAAAATCAATAGTATGCCTTTATTTATAAGGCTATACTTAATCTGCCTCCCTCATAGTTGTGTAATTGTATTCATAAAAAGGGCTGAAAGTCACAGTCTTGTCTTTGCACCCCAGTCACAAAACTTATTTTTCTTACATGTTCCCTAGTGCGTCTTGAAATTGGGAAAAGGAATTTTTAGGAACGCTGTTCCTGCGGCCTGGAATCTCCTGCAGGACATATTTATATATGTATGTATGGGGAGCTGATCTTTTAAAACCTTTTTAAAAGTAGATTGAAGGTGTTAGAGGAAGATGCGTAAGGTTGTAGTTTGTCATTTGGATGGCAAACTGAGGGGCGTCCAAAACGGCTGTGTTGGGGTGACTCACACTCGGAAATCCTTACCATGCCTATAAGCACGCTTCACCTCTAAAGTCCAGTTCGTTTGGTGAGTGTGAGTGCTCCGATCTGTGCTCAAGCACGGTACACTTCCTTGGCCCTGGCACGCTTGGAAGAGGTGTGCTTCGGCACTGTACAGTTCATGCACGAGCACAAGCACGGATACACAATGAAGAAAATAAAAAAGAAATGGACGCACAGTCGAGTCCGCGTCCGCACATCGGAGAACAACACATTATCGAGCTATCAAGTTCTCTGTGTTGTTCTCCGATGTGCGGACGCGGACTCGATTGTGCGTCCATTTCTTTTTTATTTTCTTCATTGTGTATCCGTGCTTGTGTTCGTGCATGAACTGTACAGTGCCGAAGCACACACTTCTTTTTTTATTTTCGAGTCCGCCTGTCTTGTAAACTAAGCACACTTCATAGTTACGTAAAGCCATGCATGTTTTCTTTTGCAACATTATGTACAAGAGGTTACTGAGCTCAGGCCTGGATAGTCCTGGAGCAGTGTGAGAGCAGGCCAGCGGGGGAATGGGGAGGGGGGACAATCGTGCTTAAGCATGGTACGGGACAACTTTGCCTAGTGTGAGTGCGCTCTTAAAACTGCCTACCTTCTCTGTTCAAAACAAATACAGACCATTCTGGACCAGAATCAAAAATTAGAAGGAGGACATACTGGCTGATGCAAACCAGCACTTCATCATAACATTCCTTAATGTCTGATGATAAAGTAAGGTTGTTTTTGATAGTGAGATTGGTCCTTTAAAGTTTGCAGACCAATGTATTTCCTGTAGGTGCACTTTTTGCAGATTATAAACTGATTCACATTATTGTGCACACAATTAACGATCAATTTAGAGGAGCTACAAATAAACTCTATAGGGATTACTCTTTTTGAAATATAACTGTTCAGACATACATGAAACAGGGCCAAAAAAACAATGCTGACACTCCAGCAAAGCAAATGCACAGCCTTCACTTGTAATGCTTTTTCAAAAGTCAAGTAAGAGCATGTACAAATAAAAAGCTTCAACATGTAGTCTCATATCAGATCTATAGGATCTGTCTCTTCTCGCTCCCTCTTTCCTTCTCTCCTCTTTCCCTCTGCTGGCCTCTCACACACAAAGGCAGGGGGAGGCAGAGGAGGAGGAGGAGGGAGGAGAAAGGCAGGCACAAAAGGCTGGGAGCTGTAGGCTTGCCCTGGGAGGGAGAGGGATGGCAAGGGGGTGGATGGGGGGTAACAGGGGGTCAAAGGGGGGCCACAGGGTGTAGATGGATGGGGGTGGGTAGAAACCTGAGAATCAGAAAGCCAGAATAGGAGAAAGATGGGGAGCAATAGTAGAAGTGGAAGCTCCGGGGGTGAGAGCATAACACAAGAAAGCTTACAGGTTTAGAATTTTTCTTGAAAAAAAAAAGCAGCCAGTGGATTTGTTTGAGAAATGTATTTAGTTTGGAAAATGCTTAGTCACTATCTGCTAAATCCTTTGTAAGCATTAAGACACACACATCACCTCTTCTGCCCCCTTTAAGCACAGATCAGTTATTCAGAGTAGCAACAACAGCTGAACCTAAATAATAACACAACACAAACTCGGAGGGTGGCGACGCACTCAAAGAAACATTTTCAGAACGACAAATGTGTCTACACCTGCTGCTGTCTTGTAGCAGCTTTGTTGACAATGGCAATTCTCTAAATAAAATACTTGTCTATTGCAGAACAACTGAAGGCTATTTGAGTCCAACTAACTATGTGGGAGTACACTTTCTAAACTACATCACATGGCCAGCAGAGTGCACATGGTTGAAGTCATTGCTAGGGTGACAGGTTTCCTCTGAAAACTTGCTCTTTGTGATGAATTTTGTTTGATACATTTGCAGTGCGGTTTAACCCAAACCTACTTTTCAAGACTTACCTTCATAAACATTTTGAAGGCCTTATCAACATCACATCTGTGTTTCTCTACACAGATAACATTTTATTTCAAATCTTTTCCACATATGCTTTCAAAATAAAAGATTTAATAATAATGTAATTACAAATGAGTAAGCGCTTTAAAATGTAATTGCTCGTCACTTTAGGTTCTGTATGACAGTAATTTCAGAATATTACTGGCATACTGTGTTACTGTTTACCTTTATGACAAGCATTATAGATTAGATTTGGTAGTTGATAGATTATATTTGTTGTATCACATTAAAAGCAAAATGCTAAACATCACTTCCGACCCTCCAGAGCAGTGTTACTCATTGCGCGGCTCGCCAAGCTTTAACTTCCGGCTCGCACGGCAGTAAATAATTATAATGCAGACAATACAGATGTTTCATAAAAACACTCAAAACTAGCGCTATTACATGTAACCTCTTTAAAACCTTCAAAACTACTATTACAAATCTTTCATAAAAATACTCAAAACCAAAATTACAAGAATTGTGTTAATAGACTAATGTTAGAAACAAGCTGTTTGGCCCTGCAATGACCCACTGCAGGGTTGCCAGATTTGGCGGCCTCTCCAGCACTACAATGGCGAATGAGCTGTGGGATGGGTAACTCAATTGTGGACTGGTGTAGAAAATAAATCATTTTAAGTTATCAACAAGATGACATGCAAACCCTCCATCACTGGCTTGCACATTGTCACAAAAACATTTGGGTTTATAAAAATATACTGCTCAATTGGAGGACACTGTGACCAACCTGCCAACACAGCATACTAGCGTCATAGCAACAATAACTCGGCTAAAGCGTACGTTTTTTTCATCACTCATGCTAGCTAGTTTACAGACTAAAAATAGATCGATGTTTAATTTAAAAAAAGTCGCAAACCAGATGGACAGAAACAACAAGGTGATAATGTGACAAACGAGGGAAATGAAGATCAACAAGAAGATGCCGAAGAGGGGACTAGTGGACAGACAACAGGTGCTACGGTAAAAAAAAAAAAAAAAGGTACGAGCCACACAAGATGAGCATTGGAAATTCCAAGAAAAATAGACAGAAGAATCCGCCTCACTAATGCACATCTTGAATGCCTCACAAGGATTGCAACAACGAATTACCAATATAACATGAAGAAAGTCAAAGGAAAGATTGTATTGGCTGCATTGTATAATGTAGGCTATGTTGTGGGATGACAAATGAATAAGCAGACATGAATTTAATGACTGGAGGTGGCTTTTGATATACCGTGGTAAAAGTGGCTCTCCTAGTGACTTTGTGCTGTCGGTATGGATATCATGGAAAAAGTAGTGAGGATCACTGCTCCAGAGTTTTATACACTGATGTAACACCTCCTGTCCCCGACGTATTCCCTTGACTTGCTTAAATGAACACAACCTCACACTCTTCTTGACCTAATTCCCAAAAATATACACACCAAATACTTAGAATGCAATTAGAGGCTTGTGACAGCTGAGTAACATAGGCCACAAGCACAGTAAAAGGCATTGAGCATCCTCCACTTTGCAAACTCTTGTCAGCCCCATACACGCAAACACACAAGGCCTACAAAGCAAGCATGAGACAAGCACGCACACACATAAACCCAATGCCCTCTTTTGCAGCAAACTTATATAATCAGAGAGGCCGAGGAGCTCTCTCTCAGCACTCATCTCTTTTTGGTCATATCTTTCCATTCCTCTTATCTTCAGCTCTTACTCTCTCCCTGTTCTCAGTTCTTTACATGGGCATCTGTGTTTCTTGGATAAGATTTCTCTCTCTCCCAGTTGTTGTTTAAACTGATTGCATAAATGTGACTGTTAAAAGCTTCAACAGAGAGAATGTGGTAATACGCCCTCACAGATCTGCAGGAGGCGAATGATATCAGCTCCACCTCTTCTTCCTCCCTTGTGACACTCCTCCCTCAATGACACCACTGATGATGACAGAGGAGGAGGACGATGAAGAGGTGTTTCCCCCCGTCTTTTACTTCCTGTCCACCTCTTCACCCACTGCTTCCTGCACTCCTCCCCCTGGAAATCCTGAGTCAGCTCTCACTGCCTCTCATCCTGAATCCTTCTGTTACATTTTTTCTCCTTGGAACCAAACATACTTTTCTTTTCTTTGATTCCATGTCCTTTTTTCTCAGGGTATGAGATTTGTAAAAATATGGTTAGGTATTGAGCAGCACATAAATTAAGACAGATGAAAACATTGCAAATATGCACAATCTTTCATCACTGCTGTGACAGACTGAGTTAATATTGAATGATAACTAGAAATGTTTCACAGTAGAAACCCCTGAATGTTCTGAAAGCATACATCATTGTTTATGTTGCTTTTACAGGGTGTGGCAAATGTGGCTGGCACATGGATTGGAGTTCTTAGAAGGAAGAAAAGGAGAAGTTGGGGAATGCTGATAAAGCAGATGGAAAAGTGATCCCAAATTGTACTACCCCCCTGCACATTGCATGCTCAATCTGTCTATTGCTTGTATCAAAGAAAAAATTAAGAACATTAAAAGCTCTTCCTGCTCTACACACCAATGACTGCACCTCAGGGGACCCTTCACAACCACCTGGAGATAAACTTGCTCAAGACCCACCCTCACCATACTTAACTGCACCATGTCTGATTTGGACAACTCCAGGTTCCTGGGATCCGTACTCCCAGGACTTGAAGTGGACCTCCCACATATCCACACTATCAGGAAAAAGGCCCACAAGAGGATGTACTTCCTGTGTCAGCTCAGGACGTTTAGCCCAGTCTTATGAGCTGCTGATCTAGTTCTACACCACAATCATACAGTCTGTTCCCTGCACCTCCATCACTGTCTTGTTTGCATCTGCCACCAAACAGGACAGACGCAGCTGTGTCTACCTGGCCAATAAAGCTGATTCTGATAGAGATAGAGTGCAAATTTATCATGATCTATAATCCCATCAGAATAAAATTGGTTACATTAAACACAACCAAGAGCAAAAAAAAAAACTGCAAACAAACAAAAGGTCTGTGACTATCTAAAACACAAGTTATAATCAAGTCTCGACTACAGCCGGCCAACCACCTGAGCGTCCTGAGCATGCGTGAGAGGAAATAACTCTCCATGCCAGTAGGCGGCAGTAGTCTGTAATGGTCATACCAAAAAGGGGAAACCAGAAGAGGACGAGGACGGAAAAGAAAACGGATATAAAAAAACATGGTTATGATACGATACCATTTTCACACTGCTGTCGCTCACCACTCGTATTATAGGTACTTCTAATCGAGAATAATGTCTGATAAAAAGTTGAAGTCGTGTACTTGCTTTCGTCAATTCTGTTTTTCTTCTCGTACGCTGATTCGCTTAGCTGAACAGAGTGATTCCTCTCACCAACCACGCCGACTCAACATGTTGAATCAGGTAGCAATAGAGCTGGACACACTGCATAAACTAGGGCAGCGATCGCTCACCACGATCTCCTTGGTGCATCAGGGCCTTTAGAGAAACAGTTAAGTGCTTTGACATTAAAAACTATTTAATGGATCATGAGGTAAGGTCTTCTTAAAACCAAAGAGGCCTCGCAAAGCCAAGCTTCAACCTCTACAATCTATGAGGCCAAATCACAAAGTGCCAGGATCCCCAGTTTCCCATTGTCCCATTTGATACCTCAAGTCTTACTGCCTGTTTCCATTTTCGTCTTTTAAAAGGCTCAGTTTTTTGCTCTGGTGATTATAAAACCTTTGTTCCAGATTATTTACCCCTGATGTTTTAGTCAAGTCCTACAACATTAGCATTTTGCAGGTTTTCTGTAATTTGATATTAAAAGGGGTCAGAAGACACCTTAACCCAACGTGAAGTCAAAGGAGAGCCATTGAGTTTTCCCCTCTCATATTAAAGAGATTTCACTAAGCTTGGTCTCTTCTCGGTCACCAAAATACCACCTGGATGGTGCTGGTTCAGGTTGCAGTTGGACCAAAGTATGGAATTTGGTTTGGTTGCTAGAGAGGTGCCAGCTCACAACGACAAAAACGGCTCTCCCCTTCCTAAACTCCCTAATCCAAGTCTACATTGGCTCCACCAATGAAAGGCCCCTGCCCTGCCTTAACAACAGAGTTCTAAGTTGCTAGCTAGACACTTTGTATCTGTGTCGCCCTGTAGTGGAATACATAAACACATGTGCTTCAATCTGCAGTGTCCCTTTGCTGCGATAGCGAGAAGCCAGCTCTTTCATGAACAGCTAGGCACTGAGGGCGTATTAATACCTAACCTGTTTGGTTATGTGCATACGAACTTGAGTCTCTTTGCCCAGTTAGTGTGGTTCGTTTACACTGCTGTGAAAGCTGTCAACCGAATCCTGATGCGGACCAAACATCTGCACCAAGACTCCTAAACTGTCTTATAGTAGTCTGTTTGGCGACTCCGGTACGTCAACATATTATTTTTTTAGCCGCAGTCAGCCTTCTTTTCAAACTGTATGGAGCCAACATCAATCTGTGTAGTTGTCTGTCCATTTTGAATTTGGAAAGTGGGTTTGAGCAGCCACAGCCAGGCAGGAGTCAACCAGTCTTTGTTTACTTCAAGGATTTTTCCTGCAAGAAATTCCAACCAATTAAGGAGCAGTTTCCTGATGCGTCAGACATTTTGGTCTGTTTGTGAATGTCCCCCTGTAAACACAGACCAAACTTGAGGTATACAACAATGTAACAAATGGCCCATGATTCAGACCAGAGCAAACAAACTACAGGTGTGAAAACACCCTTAACAATATTGATGCAGCTGATGATGCCAATGATGATGATATCATGGATGTTGTTGATGCTGATAGGAATATTCATGATAATGATGATATAAATGTGGTAGCTGTTGGTCTTCTTGATAATGATAAGAAAAACTCTACCTTACATCCTCTGATTTGCCTCTGTGCACAGCCTGTCAGCATCTGTGTCTGATCTAACTTGAGGCTGTTTGTTGGCACTTAGTGAGTTTGTTTCCTCCTGTGTAGATCCCTGCTTGTGTTGTACTTACTCTGAAATGTGGATTGCTTTCAACAAAAATGTCTGATAAATGAAATTGTAAAATTGTAAAAAATGTAATGCACCTATAAAGAGGACATTTTTTTTGTAAATCCTCCATTTATCAACATCTACAGGAGAGTATACTAAAGCCTATTGACTCCGATTCTGCTCTGCAGTAAGAACATGTGCCACTCATCTACCATGTCTTTAACTAGATCCCTGTCAAAATAAATCCTCTGACAAAACTGGTCCCAGGTGCAGCATATGGAATTACTTCACTAACAACCAGCCAACATCAAAACCCTGGTGTATAGGGTTGTGCCAAGCTGTGCAAGTCGAGTATAGTGACATCATCGCAGCTTAAGATTTACTGTTAGTAGTGAAGTAGATTTTATAACCTAACACTGAAGGGAAAGCAATAAAATATGTTGTGAATTTGATTCAAACTTTTAACATTAAAGGTACATATTCAGCCACATAGAGCAGTTGACCACCAACAGTACTAACCTCTTGGAACATAGCTGGAATTTATCTCTGTTGTAGTGTGAAAAAAACCTACAAGCTGTTACGATTGTTGATGAAATACACTATGACACTCTAACCCAAAGGGGAGGTGACACAAGGGTGACATGTTTGCACACATGTGCTTGAGACAGATGCAAACGGATTGATGAGACTGTCATGTTCTTATCAGAAAAACAACCATAAACTCCTTCCATTTTTCAAGTAACCGGTTAAAAAATAAGCTTGAGTTTGATATTCATTTATCCCTATCACTTTCATTGAAAACGCCATGGGATATAGAAATATGAAATGTCAATATGAACTGGCTGACATGCGGACATGTTCTGAATTTATTGTTATATATAAACATGTAACTCATAATTCTAAAATATTTATCTCATGAATTCAGAAAACAGAGAAGGGGAATGCAATACGCTTCCATAAAATACAAACAGGTGCATAGACAATTTTTTTAATGCAGCCTACCCATCTTGTCCTAACAGAAAAGGGAAGTCAGACTTTGCATTATATGTATGTGAATGTGTATCTATCTGTCTAAACACTGATGGTGAGAGTCTGGAGTCTTAAACAGGAAGGTGTACATTTATGTCTATAAGAGATCTGATTCATGGCCACTGTGTATAATAAGGTTGTGCATATAAGTGACGGAAAACCCAAGGTGTGTGAGACTTGGCAGGGTCCTGGGAGGGGCTGCACAAGTGTGTGTGTGTGTGTTTGTGTGTGTCTTTGTCCCTAAGAGAGAGAGCAAAACAGCAAGTGAGAGTGGCGTTGGACTGTGTAAAAATAAAGCATGTATACGTGTACACCTGTGTGTGTGTGTGTGTGTGTGTGTGTGTGTGTGTGTGTGGCCAAAGCCATTATTTAATTAATTAAATAAACTTCAACTTACTCTACTTCCCAAAAACGTGAGTATTTTCAGTGTATATAATAAGTTGTAAATAAAGTATAAGAAACACAAAAAAAAATACTTACTTAATTGTGCCCTATATAGTGAATATGCAGTGTTTTTAGAGGTGTCCGATTTCTGAGTGAGCATGATCGTACCTTTATAGTCCACTCATTGTATCCCACAATGCATTGTGTAAAGAAGTATACAACTGATGGTCACTATCCAAGCAATATTTAGCATCATGCATTGCAGTTCAAAGATTTTTGCAAGCGGAAAGTAGCGTTTGACTGTTCAGGGACGAGAGGAGAACGGCCAGCACTAACACAGAGACACAAAAAATTTCATATTTGGGGGCATTTTTACTGACATGTTTTTTTTATGATACATCTACAGTACGGGGGCTCTTCAGCTTAACCTGGGGGACGTTGTGATATGTATGTGATGACGTATAGTGCATAGAGCGCAGCGGGGAGTGATATGATAACAATGAACTCACCATGTAGCAATGTTGTATGTCGTTTCAGCATAAAGCAGTAGACGTTCTGTTTATTCTACCCTCTGATTGTATTTTCTCTGTCACCAAATAATACTTTAGTCTGTGCGCGCCACGTTCTGTCGCACGCACTCTACCTCACTGGGTCTGTTGCTGAGCGTGAGCGGAGCGCAGCAATGAGCATCTGTATTCACAGGCTCACCATCCATCCACCCATACTTTTTTTCAGCCAATTTTAATGATGGAAAACACATACACAACTGCACCAATTTGCTTTACCCAAGACAAGACATTAAGAATAATAAAGCTATAAAAACAAGCCATAGTCAACATTTTAAACCCAGACATTGGAATGTCCATACTCATTGTTTCATTTGAGTTTGTTCTTTCAGATAAAAAAAGGAGACATAATCCCTCAGGTATGCTGTCTTTGCTAAGATAGCAAATCTAAGACAGGAACAGTAGAAGAGAGGGGTTGATACAGTTATTTGAACCACCATTGGCAGGAAGATACATGCCTTAATAACTGTGCATTGAAATACACATTGTCAGAGACGGCACATCAATATATTGTACTCATTTGCTGGATATCTCAATACATTGGAGCAATTCAGACGTTCAGACAAACAAATCTACTACACAGACAAAACAGGAATGACACACATCCTGACATAACTAAACAAGAAAGCCATCACATTCCCATGTGCCTCGCAGGCAGGTCAAAGGTAAAACTTCTTACCTGGGCAAGTTGATGCTTGCAGGTGGCTCCCCTGTAGGAAAACCAGAATGTAAACAGTTTGGTTTACATTGATTTGGATTAGTCCACATTAATGCTTGCTGTCATTTTATAGTTGTAGATCAGTTTGGGAAATTCTTGTAGATGTTAGTGAATTGTGATGTTGGCTATGTGCTAAAATATGTTACAATTATATTCAAAACATTCACTGTATATCTGGGTAAATTGAGGTGGTCTAGTTTCTTGTGACTGTGTAACTGGATAAACATTCAGTTAACGCAACACCATGATGAAATGTAATTGGATCAGTAACTCATCGTGTTCCAATCCTTATTAAAGAATACTCTCATGTCAAGAATTGAAGTGACAGCTGCATATGAAAACAGCTCTTCAATTAAATAACCATGCTATGTCTAACTTACCACAACTAAGGGGTGGCATCAGTGTTGTCCTTCGTCAGACTGAACAGTCCATCTTGACATTGCTTCAGTCAGGTGCTGGTGGTTCTTCAAACACAGCACAACAGTGCAGTGCCATGTTCCTCACTCCCTCACTATGAATGACAAACAATACATTATACAGGTAAGTCAGGAGAACAAAAAAACATTAGCTTGATCAAACAAGAGTTACATGTTAAATTTATAATCCAGTTGGAAAAGCACCTAGATTATAGTAAGTGAGTATCTTGGACCACACCTTCACAGAATATTGTTGTTTCTGTTGCCCAGATCTGGACAATTCATCCAATATGTATGTGGACTAAAGGCTGCCATTACACCACTGCACTGTGACAAATAAGCAGGTGTTCTATGTGTTATTTATCCATGTTTGGTCACACACTTAATTATGTAAATATAGTTATCCTCCTCATCTGACGTTCACTTATGCACACTACCTTAATGTAAATACTGGAAGAATAACTATCTGCCTACAGCAAATTACTCCGTCTGTTACACAATTACATCATTTAGTATCATGTTAATTAGCATCTTTTGCACTACTCACCACTGCACTATTATCTTATATAGTCTTTTAGTACTTTTCTTTATTTATTTTAGTTATTTTAGTTTGTTTATATTTTAATATTTAATGTTATACATTATTATTATTATTATTTAAGTCAAATTCCTTGTATGTGTAAGCACACCTGGCCAATAAAGCCGATTCTGATTCTGGTGTTCACAAAGGAAACACACCGACCAGGCTTGAGCTGTGTATGTGTCGCCACCTACGGGAGAATATGCACAATTGCGCTTCAGCAAGTTGTGAAGTTGATGTAACTTTGTACACTTGAACAATCAGATTGGCACTGGCTGCACTGGTGGATTTTAATTACTCCTTTCATGAGAGAGACTGGTCAATTTAATGGTAAATTGATTTGGACTAGTACTTTCCAACGTCTTCTGACCACACAAAGCACCTTTACACTACCAAATTCACACGCTGACGGCAGATACTTATGTCTAAAGTGTCTAAATGCCTGACAAGAACTATTCCTTTTTAATGCATCACTGCACTGCTGGCAATGCAATTTGGGTTCAGTATCTTGCCCAAGGACACTTTACTTCAGGGAACTTTAAGGAAATGTTCCCTGAATGTTATGTGTATGTTCTGTAAAGTTCCTTTCAAATTTTTTTGGCCTAGGATACTAATAACAAATAACCATCGCACTTCTATTCCCTGTTGTCAATCAACCTCCACAGGTCTTCAGGGCTGTGTCTCTCAGCCAAGCCATGAACTCTGGATAACCTTGTCTGCCCAGTGGCCCATAATTCCTTTGCTTATGATCTTCGTTAAAGGAAGAATGTGCGACTTTTTGATCCAGTAGATGTCGCCCTTGAGCACCAGCATTAAACAAAACAAACTTCTGTTTGGTGACACCTCCGCTATATTGCAGTCTCCGCTCTCCTCCAGCGGCACACCTCCAACCCCTCTCCACTGGCGTTTGCATGAAGGAGTTGACAATTAGTACGCACCATAATTAAGCACCATTAATTATGGTGGTCTGCATTGTTGTGTCAGCAAGCTAATGTTAGCACACTTTGGTTAATTGACACGGAATGACTGTGATCTAAACACAATTACGTGACATCCAAATAAACAGTTAGTAGACTATATTCTTCTTCTTTTCTTTAGTCCTTGACTAAAACAGCTTTATAATTCAAGGCCGTCCCTTCCATGTATACATAACGTAAACACAGCTCCGACACAATTACAGCTGCCTGGCAGCACTCACGCTTCTCATTCATTGTAGACAGTCATGACTCAGAGAGACATTTACAGAGGATAAACTTGATTTGTGCTGTATTTATGTGTAAAATGTTGAACATTCTTCCTTCAAACAACAAACAAAAAAATGTCAGTTTCTCGTAGTGCCCCTACAGGCTTGGAGCACTTCTGTTGTGATGACTTGATATTTAGCAATTTTCTGATGTATTTTTTTCAGAAGTTTCAGAATTTATATCTTTGCATTGTTTCTGTAGTTTTAGTGCATTGGTTGCTAATGCTTATTTTTCTGGTTTCTGTAGGAAATTGTTTTGAATATGTTTCCATTGTATTTGTTTCTTGATAATTTGCCAAAAATTGCAAAAAACGTTCATTCTGTATATTACCAACGCTTTAATGGTTCTTCAAATGCATTGGATTTGGTTTGCTCCAGCCATGTGTCAAGCCAAGCTGTGATGTGATGGGTTTCCCTCTACAATCTCACTAAAGCAAGATATGTTGGCTGATAACTGCAAAGGCTCTGCAACAGCTGAAACATTACATTAAGAAAAAAGTGATTCATATGGAGAAATGACACAAATTAAAATATGCCCTAACAGAACCCTCACTCAACTCTCTCATTCCCTTTGTCAGAGTTCAGGCCAGACTCGCTTTAAATCTCCTTTAAAAAAAAAAAAAATGTTTTATGTTACCCTATCCAAACAATTTTCGATTCAAAACAATTCTGAATTCATTGATCCATGGATTCAAAGTCTATTTATGAATTTGTACATACTTCAGGATCTACTCCAGTCATCTGAGACTGGCTGAATTTCTTGTTGCTCTATTTGGCATTCTACTGAGTTAAAGAGCTAGCACTTAGCAGGGGGTGACTGATTAGCCCCCCCAAAAAAAACGATTTTTGGAAGTTATGAATCGATTTTAAACCTTAGAAGAATCTCAATTTTTTTACATAAATCGATTCTTTTCCCCACCTCTATTTATTAGAGCATCAACAAATTAAAATGTGTAAACATGTAATACAAAAAGTTACACATTCTTTAGCATCAGCCAAATATATTAGGCTAGCCTTTCCTCAATCAGTTTATCGCTGTGACTCGCTCGCTAACGTTAATTATGCTGTGTGATAACGTAGCATGGTGTTTAATATTAATAAGGAGAGCTTAGGGCTGTGTGAATCTCAGGACAGCTGGTGAGTGGGTCGACAATTTTTAAACCATTATATCACAGGTAAAAAGTGAAACACTAAATTTGAAAAGACATTTCCCTGTCAGGATACAGAGGAAAACCCTTCTTTACTTATATGAATAAATGTCAGGTCAAACCCAGAGGTTCATTTAGGTATAGATAGGTTATTTTTGGTGAGAAAATGTTAGGTTGCAAAGTGATTTTATTAGTGATGAAAATATCCACAAAATGAACTTTGGTAAAAGAAGTAATTATACACAGTGAGATGAATTGTTATATGTAAAAGTCCTGCATTCAAAACTTTATAATAGTAGGCTACAATTATACTGGCATTAACATATCATATGGCTCAAGGAGTAGAATTAACACAACATAAAAACAATACATTGATAATAGTAATGATAATACCTGTAGCTGACAAATTGAATACTTGTGCAAAAACAGCCTATTCTATCTTTTTTCTCCTTACAAACTATTTTGTGGTGTAAAACACATGTACGTTGCTATTATTATTGTTGTTATAGCCCAAGAGAATCCCACATGTAGCAAAATATGTCTTGGTCATGAAGTGAGTGGTTGAGCAGGATTGAGGAACTCTACATGTCACTTTTAGAGCCCCCCTAAAGGTGTGATCCTAAAATCGCCCCTAGTTGACAGGATTTCTTTATACATCATGATGGGGTTTTAAAACATGTAGCCTACCCAATAGCATGCAACCCCTCCACCCTCAGACCCAATATGAGCAATCCAAGAATAGGTGGGGAGGCCATTAGGCCTAAGTAACCTACATGACATCCAAGATCTGCTTAACACCAACAGCCTGTTGAACTAGTTCAGAGCAAAACCCGGAATCCCACACAGTCTCACAAATAGTTCCTATTAGCTATTCACTGTCCTCGATCGCCATCCAGTGGCAACATGTAGGACGTGCATAAAGGACAGCAAACAGAGGGGTGGAGACAGTAAAATTCAAGGCAAGAAAATTCAAACGCTCTTCCTGGAAATAGTAGAGAACCCGCCACAACTTCACCACATGACATTTCGGAAAGAAAATACGACACTTCTCTTCCACCAACATCAGCGTGTCCACCCTCGTGTTATTTAATAAACCGTTATGCAACCCCTAGTCTGCAAATCATCGCTCGCACACTCGTTTCGTACTTGCTTCCCGTGCATTTACAAACATTTAACTAAAATGAACAAAATCCGATTGCGACATCAACTCCAGACTTACCTTCCCGTAAACAATTCCATCCTTCCCGTAAAAACATGACATCACCAAAACCAGCTTCAGTGGCCGATTGCATTTGGGAAAACAGACAAAACACAATCTGCAATAGAACTAAAATGCTGCAATGTTCGAACTTATCGCCCCTGTTCCCTAAAAAGTAAGGGCTGAATGATCATTTTGAATATTATCTAATCATCTTCGTCGTCATCATTATACGGCCAGATAGAGCATACACACGGTTTTTCGTCATAATGAGTTTCGCAGACACACAAATATCTTCTACAAAGATTAGACTCGTGCAGTGGCTTGTATTGTCACACAAAAAGGTTGATCGTGTCCTCATTTATTACAGGATAATGATACTGTAGTTTGGGTCGTGTTCAATGGAGTCTCATTGGTTCCCCTACAATTAGGTAACAGGCTCTATAGCCTCACATGAAAGCGTGTATGCATGCATGATAGTTATACAATGAGTTATACTTACCCTCTATGTGCAATCCAAAAATGTGCCGGGGAGTAGCCGTGCCGACTCTCTCTCTCTGTTAAAACTGTGTTTTACTGGAAATTGGAAAAGCAGTCCATCTCCTCTCCCAACCACAGATGACGCAGCCCACTAAAAGCCCTCCTAAAAACATTTAACCCTATTCATAATCCATAACGCGTTCAGATGCAAACGTCGAAACGTGGAGCCCTGTGCACGCAGATAGATCCCAGCCCGGGTTGAGAAAATATGGTGTTCGCCCATGGGCAAGGCATGACGGGAAGACTCATCACTGATCTTGCATCTCTGCACAGTCATATCACCTTTTTTAAATGATAGCACAGCTCGTTTCCTCCTCAGATATCCATCTGGTTAAAAAAATCGCAAGCTACCCTTGCCTCCAAGGCAGCAGGGGTTGCGATGGACACGGATTTCCTAATCGTACAAAAACGCCACTGATATCCATTTCCTAGGATGGATTAGTCCACGCTGCGATCAGATCAGGCAGTCCTTAAAGAAAGTGCGCAGTTTTTATTCCATTGAAACGGACACTCTTTCCCTTTGGTCCCTCTTGAATGGCTCTTTCCCTTCCTCCTCCCCCTCCCCTCTCTCTCTTCCCTCATGCAGGTTTATTTTCGGTGGAAGAGTCTTGGACATTTACCGCCCCGCCTCCATAGTCACTGGCAAACACTGTACATCTTGCCCAAATTCCATTATTATTAACTGTTAAATCGGGACAACTGCACCTCAAGTTTTCCCGGCATAACTACTAAGTTGAAGAGTCAAACTATTAGCTTGACTTAGTAACTAAAGGGGTAAATAGCCACTGAGGAATACGTAAATTCTTTGGAAATGTCTGACAACCTTGTCAGGTCTGTGACATTTCAAAAACACTGAAAACTGGGAAAGAGCATGTTAAAAGATCAAATTAAGAACCCATCAAAACCAGTAGCTGCAACACAGACGTTCGGTGGAGTGCTTGAGGAGTTGTCAGTGTGTCCCTGGCAAACTTAATTTCAGTGTTAATATTTTCAGTAAAAGACAATATACTGAGTAGATAAGTACAACACTGTTTTGAGTCATGGGTCTACAGGAAAGTGAATAGGTTTTTGTATCAGGCTTTCGAGTTCGAATTTCCACATTGTAGATACTTAACCTTAAGTCCTGTAACCTAAAACCTTTCTAGATTTTTTGAAATGGTCATTTCACCGTTTCTGAGTGGATAAAGGAAGTTGTCTTCCTTAAGAATGGAATATTCCCTCAGACGTTTTGCAGTAGATGTGTTAGTCATCATGCAAAATGAAGAACACTTTAAAGCAATGTAAGGTTTGGATACTGTAGTCCTGTCCTGCTTCCTTGATGAAACAAATGCATCCAAAATGTTTTCACACATTTACATTTGAGCTCATTTCAATTAAAGCTTTTATCCATAACGCCTCCCACCCAGGTCTGATATGGTTGTTACCCAATCCTCAGAAAAAGCCAATTTGAATTTGAATTCAGCATGTTGCTTTGAGTGCACCCCTCCATCTCCTACCCAACCAGAGACCACCAGTGAACACACACACACACACGCACGCACGCACGCACGCACGCACGCACACACACACACACACACACACACACACACACTGTCTGATAAAGAGGCTCTTAAACCCTGAGGAAGTCTGTTCAGTCTTTCAGGGGGACAATCCTTACGTCTGAATACAACCTTGAACTCAGGCCCTCCTCTCTCTGCTTCCCCTCTCTCATTACTGGACCATTCTTACTCCAAGCTCACTTCTCTAGGGTGCTTCTCGTGTTTTTCTCTCCCTCTTTCAGTTTTTGGCTTGTTTCTTTCCTGTGGGGAAGTCTGGGCCTTCTCTCCCACAACGCTGAACGACTCCGAGGGTCTTGTCTGCAAAGCTTCATTAGAATTCATTTGTTTGAATAGGTTCATTTCTCCTGCAGTCGCTCCCTCCCTATGTCCTCTTTTCCCTATTGCTTGGGGGGATTGCGTATTAGCATAAAAATATCCTTTACCTCACCTTGATTATCTTTATTGTTTGCATGTGTTCCTATAGGTGTGTGTGTGTGTGTGTGTGTGTGTGTGTGTGTGTGTTTGTGTGTGTAGTCCAACTGTGTATCTGAGTGGTCAAAACTATGGAGACATCTAATTTTCAAACATTTAAAATATTTTTTTTACTTAATTATGTAAAACTACCAGTAACTGGAGATTTTGTTTCACCAAAGATAAGAATTTATTTGTATTTCCTGGATTTTCAATTCCATGTGAGCCAAAGCCAGGAAGCAATATTTCACACATTCAATTAAAAAATAAGGAAATACATTTTTGTTTTTTTTAAATAACTGAAGCATTCATTCTCAATTATGTTGTAGAGCAGATATTGTGCAAATATATTTTTTGAGCCCAGGACTGTATTTTTTTCTGAAGTGCTTTGTCAAAGATTCAATGAGCATATCAAGACACTTACATGACCAGACAGTAACTTTGTCCAGATGTTACAAAGAAGCAAGGTTCCAGTATAGTCACAATGCCTCACAGTAGGAGACTATCCCCAGTGTATGTGTGTGTTTGGGTGTTTGTGTGTGTCTATGTCAGCATGGAAAGGCCGATGTAGTTCTGTGAAGAGGTGAGTTATCGGTAAGCTGACATAATGGAAATAAGACAAAACAAACCATACCAGAAATGCGTGAGACCAACTAAAACGTTTTTAGGAGTGACTCAGCCCTTTTACTGTTAAGCCTTGCATGTGAAAAACTTGAGAAGTTAAAGAGTAAATATTTCATGTATCCTTTGTTGTGGCCTTGTAGCCTTAAAAAATGTAGAAAAAGAGTCAATGTGTGAGTGTGTATAGTCCCTTAGTTGTCTAAGCTCATGAGAAGTGCAGTTCCTCTTTTGATCCAGTGGTCTGGGGTCACAGCTCCGGATTTGAGTTCAATGCTGACCACAAAAGAAGCTCTGCCTGCCCCGCCGGATCGAACTGGGTAGTAGTAACATGGACAAAGGTACATACCTAAACACAAACAGAAGGGACAAAGACAGAGTTGAGTCTGGTTCTGCTCGAGGTTTCTGCATCTCAAAGGTTTTTTCTTCTTACTTTGCTAAATGTTGCTTAGTGCTATGCTCATGATGATGGATTAATGTTGGGTCTTGAGTGGGTCTTGAGATAACATTTGTTTTGAATTGGCGCAATACCAATAAAGATTGATTGATTGATTGACATTGGGCATGACTAATTCAAAAACAAGACAAGTAAAATGAAGAAAGTTGGTGGAATAGAGTAGAAAATTGCTGTTTGAAAGTCTAGAACAACTCACTCTTGGACATCTTCCTGCGGCTTTCAACAGGTTTGAAGTTAATGGTTGGAATGGGACAGACCATCTGCATTGGTTCTGCTTCCAACAGACAGGAGTTCTTCTTGTCCCAACCAGCCCCCTCCAGGTACAAACCTCGGATAAATACCCCATCCTAAAGAGTGGGTGTGGATAAGCAGAGAAACAAGGAATAAAAAGGAGAGGACAATCAGGGAACTATGTAGCCAACTCTTGTTTAAAGGTGAGACATGCACTCAAAAGAACATTTTATGACAAACGGCCATTTCAATAAGGTAAAGAAATGTGATAGACAAGAAGAGGCAGACTCGAAAACAAGGGAGATCTAATGGGGGAGGAGGAAAGAGAGATGGATGAACATGAGTAACATATATAGGACATTATGGGTCAAAGAAGGAAAAGTAAGGAAGGAAATCAGGGGCCTTGGCCATTCATTTTTCTGGTACAAAGAGTTGCTCATAGTGGGAAAATTGTAAGAAAATCTTAAAATCACGACATTTTTTAAAAATAATTTCCCCTTAAAGTTAACACAAGATCCTGGTAAAGATAATCTTTATTCACAAAGCGGTTTTCCCTTTCAAGAGAGGTCCTCAGGTGATGAACAGTTAGGAGTAGTGAGGAGGACTTTTTAGAGACTCAAGAGTTTCTCAAGCACAGGAGAAAATGGCGTAAAGACAGAGCGATAGGAGAAATGTTCTCCAAACACTGAACGACAGTGATCATTAGTGATAGCTCTCTTGGATTATTCTCAGAATGTTTGTGAATACAGGCACAGGAGTGGAGGTAAGAAAGGACATGGGAAGAAAATGAAAGTGAAGGAGGAAAAATTGTTTAAAAACCCCCCAAAAAAACAAAAAAAGGACAGGAGGCAAAGTCAATGTCAAAATTTGAGTTGTAAAACTGGCTCATGCATCAAATTAAAATGTAAGAATGGATTTAAGGAAAAAACATAAGAGGTATAAAGTGTCCTGTTTTGGTAAACAATTGGTTATGGTAATCTTTATGGAAATAGAAACGTGTGTATAAGGAGTCACCTTAGGCTGGTAGAGGAGGTTGCTGTCATCTACGGTGGACACTACAAACTCCCAAGACAGTTTATCCACTGAAATCTGCAATAGAGTTCAAAATTGACATTGTAACATACAGGCATGGACACTCATTTTTCATAGATACATAATTTGAGTTATTATGTGTAATGTTAAAGTGTGTGGTTGTGGGCTGTAACATCCATTTAGAGCTGAGATAAATGTATGGACTCAAAAAAACGTGAGAAAAGAACATTAGGTAGGATAAGATTGCTGAACATACAAAGGGGGTGACCTCAGTTAACCAGAGGTTATCAGATATTATTATTGTTGGATCAATCGTAGCTGTCGGTCATGCACATTCAGTAGTCCTGATATGTTCACATTCCAACATTTTAAACTTGTTTTAGAATCATATGGTTAACTTGGCTTTCAATTAAAATAATGTTTTGAAAGCAAGAGAATACCAGTATTGCTTCGTACTGTGGTGTTTGACTATATAACGGTCTTCTGCTTCGTGTATGGGGGTTTTGTGAACTCACATTGTTCTGTCGAGCAGAGGACTGCAGAACAGCAGTGAGGAAACTATTTGGAAAGGTGAAGCCAGCGAGCCAGAACAAGGTGGGGGGCTGAGCCGTCTCAGCCCAGCGTGCAAACTGATTGACTCGCTGGCAAAGATCCCTGGTCCAAGCTGCCAGGGGCTTCAGTGAGGGGTATGCCTGTTGGGACAGACATATCGGCAATAAGAGAGTGAAGGAGACAGAAAAGGAGAGAGACAAGGCAATTCTACAGTCATTTCATGCCACCAGCTGTTGGTAGCTGGTCATAATGGGAGCAAGTTTGGTACAGTACAGTATTACTGGTCTCTTAAAACACGTAGTTGGATGCAGAAAAGATTTGGGAGAAATGTGTGGATATTTGAAGTGAGATGTTTGTCTGTTAAACTCTTCCTTCCTTTCGTTGATTTAATATTGACATGAGATAACCTCAGAAGATCTACAAGATTCTCTGATAATCTGCCATATCACAAACATAGTGAAATATTCTGAGTGAAAGACAAGTAAAGGAAGAAATAATGATTTTCCCTATAAGTTCAATCATTCAATTCAAGTCAATATAGAAACACAGGCAGTGTAATATTTAATTTGTTATTTTGAAAGATTTCAATTTACTGTGTTGGCAAAAAGACAAACTGAATTTATATCCTCTGCTTTCTTAAACATTTCAGGGCGATTAAAGGATCTTATTTGGTCTTTGAACTCTTGCGAACATTGAGAGTTGCACGTTATTGTTACCCCTCATTGACTTTAAAGTCTTAGTTACCCCATTCATGAAAAATCTGCTCAATGGTTGTAGGCTTACCATGTTTGACAGTAAAAACAAAAGAATGGAAACTTGAGTTCAACCTGCATAATAGTGCTGCTAAAGACTAATTAAAAGATCTTCTGAGTTAATGTCACTATCATTTAGGCGTCTTTGCACTAACTATGGTCCCACTGCTTTAAGCCTGGAAACTAGCCTATTGTCTGAATATTTGAGCCCCTTTGAGCTGGTCCACAGCCAATCATGAGTCTTCTATGCTAAAGGTGACAGAAAAAGGAAGCTGTGGTGCCTCAGGCCCTGGAATGCTTGCCTTTGCAGATCTGGCATTGAGATGGAGTTTCTTGTTTTGGAAGTTTGCCTTGAATGTTTTTGTTACATGCAAATCTTTTCTATCTGTACTTATTCTTCTCTTCTTTTTCTCCATAATCTGCCTCACCCTTTCTATCTAGACAAAGTCTACCATACAAAAATGCCTTTTTGCATAGCTTGGGTTCGCCCGTCCAATTTGTATGTAACATAATATGTAACTTCTCTGTTTAGTTTCCAATGAACAGGGGCTCTATTAACTGGTACAGACCAACAACAAAAAACCACCACTGGACACTGAAACCAATATGAGCAGTTACACGTGTGAATAAGGGAGAGGTACTTGCAAGGCACTACTTCCAACCTTTTATACGGCTCTTAGTTGATCATAATAGACAGACATTTGACAGGTAATAATTTAGTATCCAACACTTGCCATAGCTAACTAAAAAACTGTCAGCAAACTATCATAGCTCACATCAATAACGTCGCCCGGTCTTCTTATTTCCATCTACGGAACAATAATCGCCTCCTCCCTCACTCCCACTAGTACCGCCATCCTCGTCAACACCCTGGTTACATCCCGCAATGACTTCTGCAACACGCTTCTCTTTGGTCTCCCTCTCAATTCCACAAACTTCAACTGGTCCAGAACTCTGCTGCTCGCATCATCTCCAGAACCCCCTCTGTTAATCACATCACTCCTGTCCTTCAGCAGCTTCATTGGTACCCAGTTAAATATCGCATCAACTTCAAAATTCTGCTCCTCACCTTTAAGGCCATCAATGACTTCGCTCCTCTGTACCTCTCTGAACTCCTGCACATCAACACACCCACCCGCACTCTCAGGTCTTTTTCTTCCATTCAACTTACTGCACCACCCTTCCGCCTGTCCACCATGGGGTCCAGAGCCTCCAGCCGCTCTGCCCCCCGCCTCTCATAAATCCTCTACATAATTATTTCCTACATCCTGTAAATTTGTCTTTTTAATGTTCATTTTATCGATGTATTGTTACTTTGTTGTTTTTATCTCTGCTTTGTAAGGTGACCTTGAGTGCTTTGGAAGGCGCCTTTAAATAAAGTGTTATTATTATTATCAGTAGCAGATTTAGAATGTTACATATCAGCAATCGTCATCTTTTTTGTTTGTTTACAAAAATGCCTTTGCAGCATTTATACCCTCCTTATATAGATGAATTGCTGTGTTTGGCTTTCTCCTTATCAGGCTGGATTGGAAACTGTTGAAGCAGGAGGGGGTTAAGATGCATGATCCAAAAAATGAAACATGAGCTTGCAAAATGTGTCTGGTCCCTAGGATCCTTTTTATATTTTACCTCTCAGTGGAAAATAACCATGGAATCAGCGACATATTACTTTGAGTACTTTTGCATAACAGATATGCATATCTTAACTAAAAATGACATGTACATATGCTGTACAGATTTTAAAACGCACACACAACCACCAGAGCTCTGTACAAAAAACAATTACATAATGGCCAGAAACTGAGGAGCAGGCAGGTCAAAATGAAAGCCATGAGTCTGTGAGTTCAGAACTAATGACAGGCTGCCATGCCAAGGAGAGGCGGAGAACAGAGAGATGAAGGGATGGAGGGATAAATAAGCAGGACGGAGAGTCTATGAGGGGTTCTTGTTGCTGCTTAGACCAGACGAGACATAAAGAAATTGAGACATAGAAAAGAGCAGAGTAGATGGAAAACTTGATGGATGATAGAGAAAGAATGTCATGCTAATGAAGATGAAGTAGACAGTGAGTAATCCAAACTATGCACATAGAGAAACAGGGCAAGTTGTCTAGTTTAGTGGTCAGTAGAATAAAAAAGCTCAGCTGGAGGCTGCAGTCCTGATAGCTGTCCACTACTCATATAAAAGGAAATAATAACAAACACACCATATGCACATACATTGCCCAGAGCAGTAATAAGCTGTTGGCTAAGTAGCAAATCAGCTCAAGGTCCTTTTTCGGAGAGTGGAGCCAGCCCTGGAAGGTACTTTGCTTTTTACTCTATGGATTAGTCCCCAGACGCTGGCTTTGTTCAGCCCTCAAAGGCTTGTGGAGGCTACACCCGACGAAAAAAATAAGGCAAACACAAAACACAAAAACAAACACATGCGTTTGCAGTCCATTTTCATGCATAGCCTATTATGAAAACTTAACTAGACACTTGAAAAACAGAAAATGAACTACCCTGAATGACCCTTGCTCCCCCCCCCATGTGTATTCTTTTCTAGCTGTATGACCCTGTATTCTCTCCTCCAGCATGAAGTGTTTGGACAAAATTACAACTGGACTCCTGCCAGAGCTGTGCCAACCAACTATGTGAGTGCGTGTGTGTGACTGCAGTTGGACACAGGAGAACAGTAAGTGTGTGTGTGCAGAGTGATGGATAAATACAACTTTAAAAGTGGTTAGATTTTTACAGGGACAGGCCTGCAGTAGTTTGACTGCTTTAAGAGAAAGAATAGATACGATTTGAGCACATCAAAACCAAATGTTCAAAACAGGTGAAACTTGAATGGTCTCTGTCGAGTTTCTGCTGAACGGAAAATTCAGTGTAATTTGTTGCAAAGAGAATATACTGTACCTATATCAAGTATTGTGCCCACCAATAGTCCATCACAATAATCATGGTTGATCACGTTTTTACCAGTCGTACAGAAATATTATTGCGTCTACAGCTACCACTGATAGGAAAGGGTGGAAAGTGTTACCCAGAAAGGTGAAACTCTTGTTGGGTCAGGATGAAACTTTGAATTTGCTTACGTTTATCTATAAGCACTTAGGAGGTAGTCAGAAGTTATCTGTTGACTTTAGCTCTTTTACTTTATGTAGCAAGATAGTAGGGAGGTAGCAAGGCCACTCTCACTAAAAGAGGTCTAACCTAAAAGCTCATCAAGCTAAGAAAAAGATAACTAAGGAATAAATTAAGGCTCCTGCCTATATTGTAATGGTGTTTAGTAAGTTCAACCACAAAATATTATTTTGAAGAACGCCCGTGAAATGTGTTATTTTGGCTGCTGTTTGTTGGTGTGTGTGTGTGTGTGTGTGTGTGTGTGTGTGTGCGTGTGCGTGTGTATATGTCTTGCACCTTCTCCCACAGTGGTGGTACACGGGCGTCATAGATGCAGTGGAAGGTCTCCTCCAAGCTTGATGACATCACCACTAAGCCTTTGATCCCTTTCTCCAGCTCCACCAGGGATGAACTAACACAGAAATGCACACAGATACAGCAACAACACACTCTGTTTAATCTTCTATTCTTTGAGTATTATTTTAGTTTTGGCTGCCAAGACATTTGTAAATTTGTACCACTAAAAACATGGAACACAGCACAACAACAATAAAACAGCACATGAGTACGCCATCTTGACTGTAACTGCAGAGCAAAATAATTGCTGTGTGGATATGGTCAAAAGAGCTGTCTTTTCCATGAGAGTTGCAGAATCGATGGTATGTGCATACAAAGCATTTAACACTGACATCCATATGACATGAAACTAGCTCTATACAAAAAAAAATACAGTAAAAAGGACTGGCCTGCTAGACCAATCATGCATATATACACACAGAGAGAGATAGAGAGTGGAGAGAGAAAGTTCTCACATGATGGTGTCCAATAGTGCGTTGTATCTCTGGATTTCTTGCAGAAGGACCACATTAAGAGGTGAAGGGTTGTCCTGGAGCAACGACCTGGTGCCCTCAAAGTCAATCAATGCTGGGATCTTCCCCTGAACATCTGACAACAGCTCTAATACCTGGAAACATGGATGGGAGTGACTTTTCAAAGTATTCAGTCAAGCACCTAGGCAAACCTCAGATAACTAGGTACCCGTAAGTAGTTACGGCTCTTTAGTAGTAGTAAGGCAAGGCAAGTTTATTTATACAGCACATTTCAACAACAAGGCAATTCAAAGTGCTTCACACAAAGACATCAAAAAGCATCATGACAGAGGAAAGAAAAGAAACATTTAAAAATCACTGAAATTATTCAATCTGAAAATATGTTCAAGTAAAAATAATTCAAATAAAATTAATTGAAGGAAAAATATAAAAATAATTAAAAGTTACAGTGCAGAGTGAAAGATTAAAATCTTATTACAATTGTTTAGTTTAAGGCAGCTGTAAACAGGTGAGTCTTTAACCTGGATTTAAAAGAGCTGAGAGTTTCAGCAGACCTGCAGTTTTCTGGGAGTTTGTTGCAGATATAAGGAACATAGAAACTGAATGCTGCTTCTCCATGTTTGGTTCTGACTCTGGGGACAGACAGCAGATCTGTACCAGACGACCTGAGCGGTCTGGATGGTTCGTAGTTAATCAGGAGGTCACTTATGTATTTTGGCCCTAAACCATTAAGCGCTTTATAAACCAGCAGCAGGATTTTAAAATCTATTCTCTGACAGACTGGCAGCCAGTGTAAAGACCTCAGAACTGGACTGATGTGATCCATTTTCTTGGTTTTGGTGAGGACTCTAGCAGCAGTTGTAAAGACACTGTTACAGTAATCAAGACGACTGAAGATGGTAAATGGACTTGAGCTTATATAGCTTTTCTAGTCTTCCAACTACTCAAAGCACTTTTACACCGCATGTCACACCTACCCATTCACACCCATTCACACACTGATGGCAGTGGTTGCTATGTAGTATCATCCATCAAAAGTAACTAATCCATTCATACACCGCCGGCAAAGCAGCGGGAGCAATGCTGGGTTAAGTGTCTTGCCCAAGGACATGGGCTGGGGATCGAACCCTCGACCTTCCGGTTGAGAGACGACGACTCTACCAACTGAGCCACAGCCGCCCATAAAAGCATGGACAAGTTTTTCCAGGTCCTGCTGGGACACGAGTCCTCTAATTCTTGATATGTTCTTCAGATTATAGTAGTAGTAATTTATTTCGGTCAACATACAGTTTTCCATTAGGAAATGCGTAGAAACAGTAGAATAAAAAATACAAAAATGTACAAAGGCATGTGCATTCAAGAAAAGACAGGAAGACAATTTTGACCGAAAAGGTGTAGGGTGAAGCTTTAGCTTGTTTTACCTACCCTTATTAAAAATCTTAGTATTTTAGGCACTACTAGTTTGGTTACAAAAAAAACAAAACAAAAATTGTTCCAAACATTTCTTACTCTAACCCAAAACAAAAAAAACAAAAACAAAACAGAAGTTTTACACACAGAAAATAATCAAACCGACCTTTTATATTTGTTAAACACCATTTTTTTAAACACAAATTTAAATCTGGAACGTGAACTACATATCCTTAATTCCATGTGATAACTATTCGACAAGTTAACCCCTTTTACCAAAATACACATGTTCTTTATATTTTGTTCTTACCTTTGGTTTTTTATACACACCTATTCCCCTTAATTTATACCAGCTCTCTCTAGTTTCAAACAACCTCTGAATACTGTTGGGAAGCAAATGATTGTATGCTTTGTACATTATCTGAGCAGTATTTAAAAACTTTAAAGGGGACATATTATGAAAATCCACTTTTACAGTGTTTTTGAACGTTTATTTGGGCAACCTGAGTGTCTACCGACCCACAAAATTTGAAAAAAATCCATCCAGTCCTTTGTTTGTGGTCTGCATAAGTCTTACCACACAGAGAAAAGTGCTCCGTTTCAAATTTTCTCAGTTTGTGACATCACAAGCTGGATTCTGGTAAAACAATACCCTCCTTTCCCCTGGTTTCTCCATCCATGGACTCCACCCCCAGCCTAGAGCAAAACTTTTGCACAGGTCTGCCATTATTACTCTCGCTACAGAGGAGAGACACACACACCAAAACGGAGCGCTCTGAGAGAGCTGGTTTATACAGGGTCACAAACCTCCTCTGGTGCTTGATTCATGTTATATTTTGACCAAAGCACAGCACAGATGTTTCATTAAGACCACAGGGGACTGTTTGAAAAGGTGGAGAAGGGGTATAATATGTCCTCTTTAAAAGAATCTTATTGAAAAGGTGAAAACATAACGGAATGGTAAATGTTTTTTAAAGCATGGTATTAGCAGGATGTTACCCTTCAAGGTATCCATTGTCAGGTTTTTAGGACTTTACGTCCATAAGAAACTGATAATGAAATACTTGTTGGAAATTATCTTTATTGTTTATATCAAATACTATACATCTATACATCTTGGGCAATTAAAATACTTTTATGGATCACTTTTGATAATCTAATAATCCTTTATACTGACATAATAAATTAATATTTCATTTATTCAGTGCTGGTCTGATTGGGCATTTGCTTCTAATATGATATTACTGACAGCAACATAAGTTTAATGCCTTAAAGGGTTACGATATTTAGATGTATGTGGACAAACAATTACAATTTCAAAAGCTGTGACATGTTTATGATCCATTCATAATCTTTAGATTCTATCTACTGTATGGCTCTGCTTACTGTTCAACTATGGTTGGATATAAAGTTGTTGTTCTTATCTTATCACAGAATATAAATTCATACTAGTCATCTTCATCCTTTCCATCTCTGACCTTGCCCCCCACTCACCTTATCTTCTCTACTTGGACCAGCTCCTGCAGCAGTGGGACTGGTGACTTGGGGTTGCAGGGAGAGTAAGGTGTCAAACAATGTCCTGGACTCCGCAATCTGGCTGGCAATATCTGCATTAGAGTGTTGGCCAAACACCTCAGGGTGCTCTGTGGACGGCAGCATACTGATATATTCCTTGTAAGAGGACTGGGGACCATCGCGGGGGATGTAATAGGAGGTTAAGGAGGACAACCTGACAAGTAAAGTGGGAAGACAGAATACAAAGTCAGTCAGATATACCGTGAGCCCCAATTTATAGATGAGTCTCTGAAAATTAACTAGCTTAAATATTGGACTTGTTGGCTAGAAACAAAGCATGTGTATGTCATAAAGCTTACTAAATGGAAAACTGAGGGATCGTGATAGTGCTCAGGTGCAAAGAGTATCTTCTTCCCTGATTGTCCACTTGGTGGTGCTGGCACATTATGACAGTTGACTTCAGTAGGCAGTTGAAATAGCCTCTGTCATTGAATTCAGCCACACTCTTCTAAATGTTTGTGTTTTTACAAAAAATAGATCTATATGTCTTTGCATCTGACATCAGCAGTGCCAGCGCGCGCGCGTGTGTGTGTGTGTTAAAAGTGTCTCACTTAAAGAAGGGCTGGTCTATTGCAAAGTCACAGAAGTAGCCATTGATGTAAGTGGTAAGAAGACGTCTATCCCAGTCGTCTGTGACATGACCTCCATAGTTGACCCCAGCAATGAGATACTTTAGTGCATCCCATGGAATCTCCTCGTACTCATCCAAGTACAGACTCAACAGACTCTCACTCACCTAGGGGGATATGAAGACGATGATATAAGAAACAGACTAAGGGCAAGTTAATACTCTTTGCTGCAGATATTACACTAAAACAGTTCAAACAGACTGAGAAGAAAGTTAGATGAAATAAGTTTCAAAAGCTCTGTCAATCACTTAAAGTGTTAGATCAGATTATTGACAAAGAAATCACAAGTAATGATTGAATTATTACAATTATCCTCACCCAACCACAACCTCGACATAGCAATTGTCACAACACCATCTAGTGTTTGTAACCACCAACACCATAACAAGACTCCCCCCCCCCCACCCTGTTTTTCCTTTTTTCAGTTGTCTCTGTTTCCTTTAGAATCAGATAAGTTCTGACCTCAAAGTCAGAATCGTTGAAGCCATAGACTATATTCCAGCCCAGCTGTAAAAACTTCTTCCTTTCCAGCAGTATGCTGTGAAAAAAGCAGAGAGAGAAGAGCAGCTTCCTGTACAAGATAGGTCTTGAACAGCGGTTGAACTGATCCTCGGTCACCAGTTGATAGAGACGCTTCATGTTGGCTTTTATACCCTAGTGACAAAGAGGGCAGTGTTAATACTGAGGGTGTTACATTTTGGATTTACCATATTTACCATACAATATATGAAGGCGCATATATCCAATATACAAAGGATGAAAAATGCAATCTATTGCGATCAATAACATTTATGTATGCTTGTATAGCAGATGGCTCATTTATGAAATCCTATGTGGGAGAATTGCACCTTTGGTGGTTCAGTTGTCATCTTGATGCCAGCCTGCAGAATGGTGATGGGAAATTCAGGGTGGGGGGAAGAGCTTAGCCAGAGTCTGAAGTTTGTGTGTGGCTTTTCCACCTGTAGCTGCTCCACCAGCTTGTCCAACTCAGGCATCCATGAGAGAGAAAGGTGGCAGTTGGCAAGGAACACCCAGTGACCTGGGCAGAAGAGGCATTGATATGTCTTTGTTAGATATTTTATGTCATGTCTAGTTGTTTTTGAGTACCAAGGTTATCTTTTGTGAACTAAAGTTAGAAAAGCTAATATGACCGGTTTTTAAAAAACCGGTCATAAGTTGTTGAATAAAGCATTTATACTGCTAAGCAACGAAACAAGTCAGAAATAGAAGAGTAGCCAAGCAGTCAGAGCAAAGATGGTTTTGTACCATTCTTGACACCCTCCTCTATCATGCTCTTGGCAATCGGGGCCTGCCCCTGGCCCAGAGACAGAGCATGGAAATTATTGCTCATGCCAGAAGCCTCAGCAAGCTGCAACAGGGCTCCTGTGGGGTCCACACCAGAAGACAGAACAAAGATCAGAGGAGTCCTGCATGTGGATTCCTCCACAACCTGGCAAGAGGGCAGAGGAAATGAGAATGAATTAGCCAACATGATGTAACTAAAAAAAGTAATGAGCTTTGTTAAATTTGATTTTTTTTAAATGAAAACTCACGACAGAGCAAACCATATGCTTTAAATGCTTAACACTCACTGCCTTCATATCAAGAACAGGCGGCTCCACAAAGCGCGAGCCGAGGTTGTTTACAATGAAGGAGGTAACACACACAGAGACACGGTCCTGACGCAATGACCGCACAATCAACATCTTCTGCAGCTCATTACAGCTGTTCTCCCAATCACCTGAAATGTAAGAAAAAGAGGGAGCATTATATGTTTTCTGCTGTCTGACTTTGTACTTGAGTGTAAATCGGAAAGATGTCAATGCACAGCAGCATGGACAACAGTTCATAGTGTCACATACTGTTCATTTAACAGTACTCCAACCTTGTCAGTAGAGTACACTTTACCCTCCTTGTTGCTACTGGTAAAATTGTCTTCAATGAGTACTAAAGCAAAATCAAACCTCCCTAACACATGCAAACCTGGTAGTGTGGCATTCTCTGGCTCAGCACTGGTGAACCACTGATTCCAGTCCCGGGGATACTGTTCAAAGGAGGTCATAATGCCATGGAAATTTGGAAGCTTATCCAGCTCTGTGATGTTGTCCCAGCAGGAGTCTGTCAGCCAACTGGTACATGGATTGTCCATCTGATCCTCCTTATCAAGAACCTACAAAGTCATCCTTAAATTATTTGTAGTCAAACTATTCTTCCAGTGATCAGTTAATAAAGGGCTGTCTTTGAGGAAAAGCATAATTCTATATAGCACAGCAATTAAAAACATAGCGGAAAGTCCTACGGGAAAATAGGAGTGTTAAAGTATTTGAAAATGAAATTGTTTTTCATGCTAAAATAAACAGAATTTTCTGGCTTTTTCCCTCCTGTGTTTTCTTACAAGTCCTCCTCGTAGGAAGAAGCTGTACTCATCCATGTTGAGTTTGCCAGTCACCTCCAAGATTTTGGCACACATTCGGAAGCTGAAGAGCAGCTTGTGGGCCTCAAACAGACCTCGACACGTGTACCTGCAAAGGATAACACACTAATTTAGTCTATTTTTCTGTATGATGAATGGCTTATTCTGAATAATAAATGAATTGACGTGATAATATCAAGCACACAACTGCTTGCAATAGGCTCCAGTGCTAAAATACATCTCATTAAAGGTGCACTATGTAGATTTGGTAGTGAAATTTGAAAGTTGGAGAAGTGAAACAATTCTATGCTATATTTTCTGAACTAAATACACAAACTTTATTCATAGGAAAAGATGGGTCCCTGAACACTGTTTGGAGCTTAAAAGCTACCAGGAGAATTACGGTTTCACTGTTGCGGACCCCCCACCATAACTTCTCGCGTAGCATTTTATCTTCAAACAGTGTTACAGGGACCAAATTTTCCTCTGACAACAGTTTGTGTATAGAGTTATAAACATATACCACAGAATCACCTTCGTAATATATCTAAGATCAGGCAGATCCTGTCGCAAAACGATGCAGAAAAACTAGTTCATGCATTTGTTACCTCCAGGTTGGATTACTGTAAATCTCTTTTATCAGGGTGCTCTGGTAAATCTCTAAAGACTCTTCAACTTGTCCAACATGCTGGAGCTCGTGTACTGACTAGAACTAGGAAAAGGGACCACATTACTCCTGTATTGGCTTCTCTGCACTGGCTCCCTATAAAATCTAGAATAGAATTTAAAATCCTTCTTCTCACTTACAAAGCTCTAAATGGTCAGGCCTATCTTAAAAAGTTAATTATGCCGTACTAGCCGTCGAAAACATTACGCTCCCAGAATGCAGGCCTGCTCGTGGTACCTACAGTCTCTAAATGTACTATGGGAGGTAGAGCCTTCAGTTATCAGGCGCCGCTCCTCTGGAATCGTCTACCAGTCGGGGTCCGGGAGGCAGA
This sequence comes from Tautogolabrus adspersus, assembly GCA_020745685.1. Classification (NCBI taxonomy): domain Eukaryota; kingdom Metazoa; phylum Chordata; class Actinopteri; order Labriformes; family Labridae; genus Tautogolabrus; species Tautogolabrus adspersus. The sequence goes on along the minus strand of CM036556.1, from coordinate 6,357,247 downwards.
CACACTATGTACTTTCAAGAATAGACTTAAAACTTACCTTTTTGATAAATCTTATAGTTAGGGCTGGCACAGGTATAGACCAGCTCATAGTTATGCTGCTATAGGATTAGACTACCGAGGGAACTGGCACCTTGAGCTCTTATCTCTCTCTCTCTTTCTCTCTGCATTCATATCATATTACTGCATGTCACTATCTTTAAATCCCAGTTACAAACCACTCCTTTTTCTGGGAGCCCCTGAGCTCTCTTAGGTTCCCCCCATCCTATCATTCTTTCTGCATCTTATCCCATCTCCCCCTATCCCATTTCCAAGCCCAGCGCAGTTAAGCAAATGGCTGTTCCGTCATGAGCCCGGATTTGCCGAAGATTTCTGACCGTTAAAGGGAGTTTTTTCTTGCCACGCTATGACGGATTAAGCTGGGTCCTTGTAATATAGCAATAAGTAAGGTCTTTTACCTGCTTTTTGTAACATTACAATGAGCATGGTCTTTTTACCTGCTCTTTTGTAATATTAATAGACAATGAGTAAGGTCCTTTACATGCTTTTGTAAAGTGTCTTGAGATAACACTTGTTATGAATTGACGCTATACAAATAAAGGTTGATTGATTGATTGAATCTGTACACTTTTTAAACTTTCACATTTCTCTACCAAAACTCCATAGTGCACCTTTAAAATGTTTTGGGATATTTTATTCACGTTATTTTTTGTTGTAAAATATTATTCAACAGATGTCAAGTACAAGGTACAAATTTGTATTTGCACAGAGAAAACCCCATACCTTGAAGAGGACTGTCAGAAAAACAAAAAAACATAAAAGACAAGTTGCAAAAAATAAAATAAAAATTGAGTTAATATCCTTTGCTGTTTTAACTCTCAGGAAAACACCTTCCATGCATTATACCAGAGAAGAGTATTTTAATATTTTCGGTTTTTATTTGACAGAGTAGGAAAAAAGTGACTCAGGAAGAGCGAAAAAATTAGTGATTGCAAATTTAGTTTATCCTGTAAAGGTTGAAAAACGTATAGCCACCATTTTTCACAGGACAGTTATATAGGTTTTTTGAGATAATGAATTGGACTTTGAACATTGTTCTGTCAGGAATTCACTTTATCAAGAAAACCTGCATGCAGATATACTGTATATTATGAAAAGGCATCTCTTGATGAATTCTTCCCTACCTGTATACTGCATATGTGTGGTAGTCATTGAGGTTCGTAATCCTTTCTTCCAGCTCCTGGCTGCGCTTGCTTTTTTTAATGCTGAGGTTAAACAAGTTAATGTAGGCATCCAGTGAGAATTGGTACATTGGATCAATGCGGCCCATGTCGTTGAGAATGAAGAAGAGAATGGAGGCTCGCTGGGCACACGGGCGATAGGCCTGTTAAGAGAAAGCAAAGCTTACATACAGGTACATAGATAGATAACTGGACCACATTACATCTGTCCCTGCTTCCCTTCACTGGCTATCTGTGAGTTTCACAATGTTGTAACAGTTCTAAAGTTTGTTTTTAGAAAATCCGTAATTCACTTAAGTCTTTAAACATCTACTTTTACTCCACTACATTAATGTTAGACAACCTGTTACTCGTTACAATAAAATGTTTGTATATAATCACCAGTCTCTTTTCATCATTATTGATTATAGACTATGCATGTTCGCACGGAATCAAACGTGAGTGGTAGCGCTAGAGAGCTGCATTGGGAGCTGTGAGTGAGCGGTCAATAAAGTCACTGCAGGTCCTGGATGGTCCCAAATAGCGAGTGCTTACAATGACGGAATAAACAAATGACGTGGAAATAAATATTAATGCAGTTTTTTTTATCAACACAAATGTGAAAAAGTTCTGAAGTACAACAGGCAGAAATCTGGCATGTCTGTAATGAGACGAAACACATGCTCCGTTCTCCCCGATCCACAGTAAGCTCTGCTTCAATAACGCACTTCTACCTGCACATATTAAACAACCCACCACAGTAAAATGTGTCACACTTTGCTGTAAAGACATTCGCAGAGACATCAGGGTTTAAATATTCTGGCCATTTGTGAATTGAAGGTGGAAGTGCTGCACTTAAATGTTTAAAAATAGAGTTTGTGTCGGCTCCGCTGCAGCCATCAGTGTGATGCTTTGTAAAAGCTGAGAGCCTGATTCACGAAAGGATCTCATGGCTTTTGCGCCTGCTTAAATTGTGCAAATGAGTAAAAAAGACATGTGATTCACAAAACAAACATTAAGGGTTTAATGCTTCCCTTTCTGCGCTACAGAGCAAGGCTGAGCTGTTATGCAGACATTTGGTGAAAAATAGCCCCCTTTATATGCAAATTGAAGATGAAAAGGTCCACTCCAAAAAGCATCTAATTCACAAACACTGCTGCTAACAGCCTCGTGCGGGAAGAGAGAAAAAGATACCGTCCGAAGATGGTGGTGATTGCTCTGCAGTATTTAAGTAATGTCACGCGCAAACTCTCCACTGATCAGAAAAACAAGTCCACCTCTGCATTAAATAAAGTCTGTACATAAGACTTTAACATTACTATTATTAATATAAACAGGGGTTAAATGAGTCAACACCACCTCTGTCAATGACAGACAGGTTGAACTGTGCTCAGGGCACACCCCCTTATACTATTGGACAGCTGTGGCTCAGTTGGTAGAGTTGGCCATCTCTGGTTTGGGGTTTGATCCCCAGCTCCTGCAGCTACAAGACCCTTAACCCCAAATTGTTCCTGCTGCTTCATCTGCGGTGTATGAATATGTCTGAATGGGATTCGTTACTTCGGATGGTCACTTTACATTGCAGCCTCTGCCATCAGTGTATGAATGGATGTGAATGGGTAGGTCAGGTGTGACCTGCAGAGTAGTCAGAAGACTAGAAAAGCACTACACAAAGTCAAGTAAATTTACCAAGTCCATTTACTATCACAGTCGACCCACCCACCCACCTCAAATCATTCTCAAATTCTTCATGTGAGAAATTTACGGGAAGTTCCTTAGATCATCTAAGCTAGCTAGGAACTATTAAACTTTTAATAGATGTCCCCTTAAGGACTACGTTGCTACACCTGGTCCCTCTATTAGCACATTAATATGCTTTCATTGAAAGTGGTGTTTGTTATTCTGAACATTTTACGGTGTGTGCGGGAGTGGATGACACACTCAAAATAATAAAACAAAGCTTTAAGCCCTGGTTGAAAACAAAGTTTTCTTATTAGGGTTCCAGATCGTGGTGCTGAAATTAAGGAAACAAAACTTGATGTTTTCAAAAGCCATGCCCTCACACCGTAAGTTGGATCCACTACCATTAAGGAAAAAGGACAGGAGAGGTTGGAACTTTGCAACCCCTACCCAGCAAGGGCAGCAAGGATTCAGAGGGCTGTGTTGCCACTGCAATTGTGGCTCAAGGGGCCATAAAGCGGCTCTCAGTGAACCGAAGGAAGAGGAGGCAACTCAAAACCTAAAAACTATTGTGCTTCTGAAATATTTTGATACTGTTTTTTTTGGTGCGCTGGGTGTGTCTACCTGTTACTGGAGCTCCTGGTACACACACACACACACACACACACACACACACACACACACACACACACACACACACACACACACACACACACACACACACACACACACACACACACACACACACACACACACACACACACACACACACACACACACACACACACACACACACACACACACACACACACACACACCTGGAACTCATTTCACCCTCATCAGTGGCTGCTTAAAACCCTGGTTGAAGTATTTCATGCTGACAGATTGTTTCCACTCTTTATGTGGTATAGCTGGCTCAATTCTCGTGTGATCTTTTTTTGCAACTCTTTCGTTATTTTTTGACTAATTTGTTTTTGTGTGTTTTTCCCTTTCACTGCCTTCCACCTTTTGAGGTCCAGTGCGTCAGCCACACCACCCAGCCTCTCTCCACCTGCCTTCACCAACCAGCCCACAGTCTTCAGCGCTTTTCATCAGTATTTTTTGTCATTACTCTCCTTTTCCCCTTTTTTTCTTTGAACGTTATCAACCTCAACACACAGTTAACCGGAAATTATCTTTGATGTAAACTGAAACAGAAGTGGAATGTTATCTGTTGAACATTACAAGATAAAGTGGACTGAAATTGGAGAGGCAAAAGAAGAGTGAATTGTCCTGTGCGTCCTTTGTAGGTGAAGCATGCCCTTTTAAGTTTGGGCAGGAGATGAACTGAAAAACCTTGACACACACTGAGTTTCATTCAAATATATGGAAGGGTGGACTAATGGACGATTGAGCAAATATTGAAACGCTTCACGCTTTGTGATGATGAAACTAGTGTGTGATTGGTCTTCCTCTGTTTTTTTAAACAGAAAATAAACAGCGGAAAGTAACATTTTCTCAAATTGTTGAGGCTTGAATGCGGCAATTATATTTATTATTATTAAACTGTACGCACAAACTGGCATGCAGATGAACCCTTATCATTGTCATATACTCATACATTGTATGCACAAATAATAGCACCCATCAAAAGTTAAAATGACACAATCCTTAAATCCATTCATCTATACACTGACCTCTCTCGTAGAATCAATCACTATTTCGGTCTGTTCACTGCTCTCCAGCTGCTCTGAAACCTCAGTGGATGTGACTTTGGATGTTTGCAGAGTGTTCACCAGCTGCACATCATCCAGTAGAGAGCCTGTCGCTTCATTAAGCAGCCTGGCAAAGTAGACATGAAAGCATATAACACATTACAAAAACCTCTAACCTGAACACTGCAACACTAAGCATGATACACCAAGACAAATACTCCTTAGGGTTCAGACTATACATGTGCGTTTTTTTCATTGTATTTTTAAAAAAAAGAACAACATCTGCTTTACAATATAAAAAAATGGACTGATATAGTAAAAAGATGACCTGTGATAATGGCTTCTACTTCATTACTTATAACTGTGTTTTCTGTTTAACAACCTGAGAATCTCATCCTCCAGTTCCTGCAGGCTTTTCTTGCCAGAAGCAATGCTGATGACCAAAGAGTCCTTCTGCTCTTCTAGTTCTGGACGCTCCTTACGCACCACAATTCCTAGTAGTTGGGCTTCAAGGCCCTGAAACACACACAAAACACACAATCAATTCCAAACACAAACAGATAATTAAGGTAGCAGCTCATACTCTTAGACTATCTATGCACAAAATGATGATGTACACAAACAAAACTGAAAGACAGTGAAATAACATGGAGAAGGCATACTTCATAGAAAAACATGCAAACACACAGACCTGCTCCTTGACAGCAAAGTTGACTATGGTGGTCTTTGTAGAAATTTCTGGTGTGTAGTGGGGGTTTGAGAGTTTGGTGGTGATATAGAAACGAAAGTCTGGATTGTATTCCACTTCCTTATCACCAAGCTTCAACAGCAGCCTGCCGCCTGGAAAAAATGCACAAACATATACACCCGTGTACACAATTGATTCTGTCACTGCTCATGTGTACCTGATGTTTACCCAAGAAATGTAATGTATGCATTACTATGTATTTGTGTGTGTATCTGAGTTGTGTGTATGTTTATGTGTGAGAGTCTGACCTGCCCGTGTAAGGGACTTGTTGAGAACTGGGTTGAGAGAGGGTTCCAACTCCTCGTGGACATTCTGCAGCAAAACAGGACTCCCAAACTGGATGGCATTCTCCAGTATCCGCAGGTAGTCTGGCATTTGAAAGTCTATCACTTTCAGACCCTGCACAATTGGACACACACACACACACACACACACACACACACACACACACACACACACACACACACACACACACACACACACAGAAAACTGAATGTGATGATTCTCAAAACATTGAAACCCATTTTTTGTTGATAAGAGCTCAAATAGAACATCATAATTGTCGTATAGACATTGTACACGTTCACGTTTACCACTCTTTTTGCATCACCTCTTCTACTCTGTTAGGGTTTGGGACCTGAGGAGATCAACTAATTTAATTCTGAAAGTTGAATTTACCATTCTTGCTTCGGTGTCCTTTTTGTATTTTTACATTTCACTATGCGCAAAATATTTTCAAGGGTGACAAGTCGGGAATACAGGCAGGCCAGTGTAGCACCTGGACTTTTTTACTACAGAGCCAACATGCAGAATGTGGTTTGGCATTGTCTTGCTGAAATAAGCAATGCCTTCCCTGAAAAAGAAAAGCTCCAAAACCTGTATTAAGGGTTCAGCATTAAAGGTGCCTTCAAAAATGTGCAGGTTACCCTTGCCATGTGCACTTATGCAGCTCCAGACCATTACAGATGCTGGCTTTTGAACTGTGTACTGATATCAAGCTGGACGGTCCCTCTCTTATTTAGCCCAGAGGATGCGGTGTACATGATTTACAAACAACAGGACAGCTTTCCATTTCGCCTCAGTCCCTCTTAAATGAGCTCAGGCCGTGAGAAGGTGGCCACATTTCTGACTGGATCTCATTAGTATGGCGATTAGTAAGACTATATTTTGCTTTTACGGTTGTTGATTATTTCTCTTTCATCCCATTCTTGCATGCTCACTCATACTTGCTGTCATTGTCTGGGGTCCAGCTCAGGGAAATGAGCTGTCTATCAACTGGTCTCATCTATCCAATAGCGGGGTGTCTCCCTCATCATTAGCCAATCATTTTTTTGCCCTTGTTTTAAATCATTCTTCTCTGCCTCTATTTCCTTCATGCCTCTGTTAAGTGTGTCGATCCACCCATCACTGCCCAGTCTTCACAGAATCTTCACCCATCAATTCATCATTCATCTGGCCCCAGCAAGTCATCAGCCATCACATCAACCAGAGTCTGGACTCTGGACTGCTAATCAAAGCAATGACTTTTCTTAGTTTGATATGTTGACTTGTGTAATTTTCAACCAAATATTGAATTTCAATGTTTTGCAAATCATTACATTCTGTGAGTCCCAATTTTTGGGGAATGGTCTTGTACTAACTTTACTGTTGTTTCAAAGCACTGTATATACTGCTCAACATACAGAAAAGCACAAGAGACATATGGTAATTGTGAAGTAATGAAAAGTGATCATTCACCAATTACATTTTAAAATTTGATTGAATTTGAATTTTAGTCTGGAAAATCAAATTATGTTTCCCCTATGTAGTCACTCATGTAACCATGATTGTTCCTGAAGTGTTACTGTTTAACTTTAATGATTCAAAAATTCAACAGAAATCTGAGTCATTTTATCTGGATTAATACTTACTCTTGTTAGTTCCATATTCTTGATCCACTTCAGAGCTTGGCCTTGAGGGTCCACCATCAGTGGCCATCTTAAAAGAAAGGTAGAAGTTTGGAGTTATTTTATTACCTTTATTTGCAATATTAAACATCAGTCTTGTAAAGTAAATAGCCAAGTCCAAAAGTATAATAAAACCCCCAAATAATAGTTTTAGTATATACACTAAAGAAAAGCTAATTATAGTTGAACCCCGAAACAAATAACATATTTCTAGATGAACTGACCGGTTTCCACGAGTGACAATAACTCCATTCTCAGTAGAGAATGCATCAGAGGGCAGGCCCTGAATGTTCCAGTCCCTTACTGCTGTAGGCCTGGACAGAAAAGTTGCGAAACTGAACCCTGGGGTGCATGGGATTTCAAAGTCTCTGACCTAAGGAGAGGGAAACAATGGGTCATGGAGATATGACAGAATTTAAAGATTTCATATTTACAGAGGAAACTTCTCTTTCATGATTTGCTAGTAAAGTTAGAAGATTAAAAGAAATGACGAGCATTTCACTTAATCCCTGAGTATACTTGCTTTTAACTAGGCGTATCAGCCTTGCGTATCCTGCGATGGTTTGAAGCGTTGGTTGTGCACGTCCTCAGAAATTAACAATACGCGTCCGCGAGCTGCAGTATGTATATAACAGCTAGGAGCATAAGAGTTATAAGACCAGATGTGACAACATCGGAGACACCAAAGAGCTGTACAACAATGGCGTAAAGTTTTGAAAACAACTTAATAGATCAAGTCCGTGACTACCCACATATGTATGCCGTTACACAGCGACAAACAACCTCCTCGAGTGTCGTCATGTTTGTTTACCTATGCAAATCTAGAATCTCTTCTTCAGTGTTTTACACGGTCTGATTTATGTGGTGCTCCCTCTAGAGGAATCCTACAGTAACACGGGTTGTACAACGGCAAGTATGTGAATATTTACATTCGCGACGCAGCCGGTTGTCTACGCGTACGCGAGGTCCAAAAGCAAGTATATTAGTAGTATTTATGAGGTTTGTGAGCTGTTTGAGTGTGTTATGTGTGTGTTCCTCACCTCCTTCATCCAGATGTCAAGCAACTCATCTCTATAGTTGGAAAGAAAGGGTCCCATGTAGGAAAGGAATGATGCTGCTAGCAGGCAGTCTCCTACCAGGTATCCCATGTTTTCTTCAAGACCCTGAAGCACACACACACACAAACACATGTGGGTGGACATTAGCTTTGTAATGTACAGTCAGTATGTTTTTATATTTCCCTAAACAAGCTCCCCAAAGACATTGAACTTGAGGATCATTTTTAAGTACTTTCTAGTGAATTTTGTTGTGTGTGTGTGTGTGTGTGTGTGTGTGTGTGTGTGTGTGTGTGTGTGCGTGTGTGTGTAAGGCCTACAGCAGCTCTTTCCTCCCAGCGGACCCTCTCTCCTGCAAGTCCAGTCACCAGTTTGTCAGCTCGGTCAAGCTTCACCTCCATCTCCTCGGATTTCTTCCTCAAACTCTCCTTCATGGCCAGCTTCTCACCGTGCTGCTTCTTCAGGTGCTCTAGCTTTTCCGCCACCTGCAAAAAAACACAAAGTTATCAAATCACATGAATACATTGATGTTTCAGCCATTTGGTATGCTATAATATATTCTGTTACATTTATATATGAATGTGTCATGACCTGAACCAGTGTCTAAACATCTATCAGGCTGATGGATACACTAGGCTTCTTACCTCTCTTAATTTGTTCTGGGCCTCCGCCAATGCAGCCTGTTTCTCTGCTAGCTGGGTCGTGGCAGCGTTCAGTTGGGCCCTCTTTGGCTCCACCACCCTGAAGATACGCCCATAAACCTGGGGCAACATACACATCAGAGGATTACATTTTGTGTCCTTTTTCCCTGTTTGTATATTCATTTAACAAATAGTACTGTGTTTTGATTGGGCCCTTGCTGGCCTTTTTTGGCAGTCATACATTGAATAAATACATTTCATATTAGTTTGTTACAGGTGTGAGTGTGTTACTAAGTCCTGGTAGCCAGCAAACTACCTCTTACCTCCATGGCTCTGACCCACATACAGAGGGATTTGGCAGCTAGTGACACTTTGCCGATAATCTCCGCCTGGAAATCTGCCTGCCTGCAATACTGGCCAATCTTCTTCAACACGCGGTCTGATATATTGTCCTTGTCAAAGTTAACTAATGTTTTGATGAAGTTGGACTCACCTGCCAGAAACATTATTAGGAAAAAATAAAAACACATGAGTTTGAATTTTTAGGTCCAATACCACATATTTATATTTTCCTTCATACACTAACATTCACTCTCAAAGGGAAATAATTGAAGTCAACATCCAGCTCTCACCCAGCTGTCTCTTGGCCTCTGCCCAGGTAGGCTCTTTGCACAGAAGGATCATGACAGCCTGCATTACTGTCTCTACCAGGGTCGGAGGACGGCCGAATGACTTGATCTCTGTCATGTCCTTCTTATTCAGAGAATCCAGAGCCTATGTGAAAAAGGAGGAAGGAATCGAGAATGCTTGGATATAAGAAGCTACACTATACTGCTTGCTGAGCAATGTTTGATTCAAAATTAAACAAATTCCAACATAAGGGACAAATCGCTTACATTAGTGAAGGAGAAAAGTAGAAAAGTATAACAAAATGTCAGTGTTCATTATTCATTAAATAAGAAGGAAACCAGACACCAGACATAGCATCAGCACATGAAGGAAAGACAAAGAGGGAATGGCAGGTTTAAAAAGTCAACAGGTCAAAAATCTACCTTCATGGCCTCTTCAAGGGCAGGAAGGGCCTCGTCCAGGTCTCTCTGTGCATTCTCAGCCATGGCTTTACACTGTAATTCTTCTGCCCCAATTTTCTCACTGTTAGCACTCACAGTCTTAACAAAGACACACACAAACACACAGCAGTGTCCTTTCAATAAGACAAATACCAAAGACCCTTTCAAAGAATGGAAAACTAATGTGTCTAATCAAGTTGATTGGGTAGATGGATGTGAGCCATTTACATTTCTTAATCTGACAATTACTTTAATCAATGTAGTATTTTGTGTATGTTTTAAAACTGGCGTACCTTCTGCTGCTTATCAGCCTCTCTTTTCTGCTGTACAATGACAGACAGGTACTCTTCGCACTGTTTCTGGAAGTCGGCCACCTGCTTCTTGGCCTCCTCCAGCTCAACAGACATGGCCTCCACCTTCTCCCGTGTATCACTGATCTTAAATAGGCCATTACGCAGCTTGCTCACCTGCTCTCCCAATTCACTGCGTTTCTCTGCCAACAGCCTAGATGGACACGCACATGGACACTATCAGATTATCCGCCAGGCGATAGTAACAGAGACAAGCCTGGGCTGTTGTTTTAGAGTGCTACATTAATGAAGTTGTTTCTTTTGCTTCCTCTGCAACATGTTTTACTTCACTGTGTTAATAAGTATAAAAAGCCATGGCATAGGGCCATGAGCAAGGAGTTACCGCAGTAATGGCGGCTTGTCAACGTCCGTCTTATCCCCGGATCGGCCTATAGAAAAGCCTTTTAAATGGGCCTCTCCCTACACCCACATCTATTGACTCTTGTATTTTTGTGGGCCTTATAACGTCCTTCATTACAGAGTAGATGTTCGTCTTGAAAACATTATCTACAGAGAAGAAGTTTTAAAGAAATGCAGACAGCTGAGAATGAAAGTAGATAATGTTCAAAATACGTATTTTATTGGATTTTTTGCTACTTTAGCATTCCATTTGCTTTTATTTTCAATTTTCAGTCTGCATCCAACTTCAGTGTAGGGAAATATTATTAAATGTTATTATTACATTTAAGAATTATTATTAAATCAGTAATTAGCGGTGTACATTTTTTAAAATAAAATGTAACATGGACGTTAATATGAAAATAAGATTATCGAAGCCTGTTTTCAGTTTGCTAACTTGTATTTAATTGCTGAAGAAGAGCCCTGATCGAGCTTATTGTTATGACAAAATAAAAATGGGACACACAAAGATTGTGTTAAAGGAGAAGAAACGAGAAGCAAGAATAACTGAAGGAGAACATTTCAAAGCTCTTACTTTTTGTATCCAGACACCAGCTCCAGGTAATTGGTGGCTGTCACATAATTATATCTCTTCAACTCCAACTTCATCCTTTCGGAGACCTGTGCTACCGACTGATGTGTTGTCACAAAGATACTGGCAACCTTTGTCTGGATCTACCAAAAAAGCGTATTTAAAAAAGAAGTTAACATGACATTCAAACAAGGAATACAACCTAGTCGCATAGCTCACTTTTGATTCCAAAATCGTGGTCATATGTTGTTGTTTTTTACACTAGAATTCATCTTTAAATAAATGTTTTTAAATGGTAAAATGGACTTGAGCTTGCAAAGCGCTTTTCTAGTTTTCTGACTGCTCAATGCTTTTTTTACATTACAGGTCAAAGTTACCAATTCACACCACATTTACACACTGATGGCAGAGGATTCTATGTAAAGAGTTCATTAGTATTTATTTACTAATCTCTTTCAAACACAGCTGAAGCAGAAGCGAGAGTGATTTGGGATTCAGTGTCTTGCCCAAGGACACTTTGACATGTGACTGCAGGAGCTGGGGATAGAACAGCCGACCTTCCAGTTGAGAGACGACTGATTCTACCACTGATCCACTCCTATTACTTTTTGGAAATACCTCCTCTGAGGTTAAATGGGGCTCACTGTCTAAATTCACATTTGGACATTTTACTTCAGCTGTTCTTGCTCCACAAGAAGCTTCCAATTTATTTCAGGACAATAAAAACACTACACATATTCCTTGGAAACATCATTCATTTTTTTCAAACTATAACTTGGCCCATGAATATAAAATAAGTATAATAAAAAATGTGTATGACATCGATTCTCATAGCAGCACTTGAAGCGCTTGAACTCACTTGTTAAAGTTGGAGCAATGACAACATAGGTTGATTAGAGATTAGGAACAGATTTTGGGTTTAGCAGAATTCTTATGAGAATTTATCATTGCAGGGCACAGATGGCCTAGCGGTTAGGTGGAGCTTACAATTTAAGGAGCTATCATCGTCAAAGTGAGCAGCCCAAGTTCAAGTCCGACCTGTGGCTCCTTTCCTGCGTGTCATTGCCCACTTTCTCTCCCCGGTTTCCTATTCTATTCACTGTACTATCGCATAAAGGAAAAAAATCCCCAAAAAGAAATCTTAAAAAAGAAATACAAAATGTATCATTGCCTTAAAGACACACCTCTACAACAACATGGTGAAATCAATAGTCACTCTTTATAAGTTGTGTTTGCTTGTGAGTGTGCATAGATGCCTCACCCCCTCCAGGGAGCCCAGGTCCAGTCCATCCAAGTACCTCTCAGCTACCTCCAGCAGGGCATCTTTGGGCCACTCACAGAACCAGTCAATGGAGGCACAGTTTACGAGCGCCGGATATTGAAGGATGCGGTTTCTGTTGAGAAAGTGCTTGTTTTTTTAAACTTTAAAAGATATTATTTTATTTAATATTTATGTTTTTAAAGGGTCAGCAAATCAGTGCAAGTGCATAAAGTAGTTGGCGTTGATGAAGAAACTATCAAAAATAAATAAAGCTATTTCGCACCCTTAGTATGCTTCAAAGTATATAAACTTAAACTTTTTTTTTCTATTCAGGAAGTTCCCTTTTTAATAGTTCTGGAAAGGGCAACGGTGTCAGGGATGTCTTCTCCCTCAGAAAAGGGTTATCTGATCTTGGTAACGGGACATGCCATTCAAATTACCAAGTTAAGTGCCACCACTACCCTCTGGCACTAATTACCACTAGAACAAATGTGTAAATATATTCGTGAAGAGGGTGAATGCAAGACCTCATTCCCTCAAGACCTAGTATTAAACAGACATTCAAATATTTAATCTTGCAAAAGACCACCAATGAGTCTCCATGTCCTTCAAATAGAAGGTCCCTATGATGTACATTTTATAAAAAGACAGCTGGCTCAGATGTCAAGTGCATATTATTTAAGCAAAATTACTTCTTCATTCTTTATTAGCATACATTGACTAATTACAGAAATACAGGTTACTGGGTGATTTATAAACACAACTGCATAGGTCAATATTTGAAGTACTGGATGTAAATTGAATGACAAAGTGACATCAAAGTAGTTTATGTAATGTACAAACAATTTTGTTAAGGCAATATTGCACATACAGGTGCTAGAGGGAAAACTGCTGCATTGCTGTTCAGCCTCTAAAGACTGCATTGTTAATCATACTTGGTTCATTTCCATAAACCTGTGAGTTGAAAAGAGTGGGTGGAGGAATACATAGTGAACCAGAGAGTTATAAGACAGTGTGCTGCTCAGAGTAATAAACCACTCTACCTGAAGGGCTCTCCAACTGGACTCATACAGACAACTATGTGCAGGTTGTTCCTCACTCGCTCGATCAGGTATTGAAACAACGAGTCAGGAGTCTCCACCACGTTGTCTTTCCTGGCCGACTCTGACAGAGCATTGCATACCTGGAGATAAAAAAAAAGAGAGTCATGATGTTAAAACTTCAAATAAATCTGTTACTTTAAAAACATTTGAGAGAAGATTGTAAGTCAACCACTAAATTCAGATCATCACATGGTTCAAGGAACATTTTTAAAATGCAACAATATTTTAATAAGAACAGCATTCTTGTATTTACTTAATATTCAAACAACAAGAATTTGAATATCTTTTAAATTCAAAAAAGCTGTACTGCTTTGACCAAATGAATCTAATTGTACACATCATTCATATGTTATTTATAATACTAAAAAGCAAAATAGGTAGTGTATTCCAAGACATAGCCAGGATCATTTTATGTTTGTTTTAAGATGGGTGCTTACATAACAGTAATGAACAGATGGGAGGCCAAAGAGTTTTTCAGAAAATACTGACCTCAACAAACTCCTCCGGCTTGTACAGGCTAGGCACCTCTCCAGAGCTTAGGATATTATTGATGTCCACCAGGAAGGACTCATCTACTATCTGAGTGTCATTGAACAGAAAGACTGTAGGCTTGTTGTCGACACCAGTCAAACGGTACAGCTTCTTGATATCTGAAAATACAGACGGGAAAATGACCTAGTGTTTATACAGCTGGCTGACGAAAAGTGAGAGTTGATTTAAAAAAGACAGAGATTCATTATTACACAAAAATCAGCCAGGATCTCATTTTCCATGAGTATAAAGTTATATCCTTTTTTCATTCTCAGTTTAAGCTCTTTGTGATTTAATTTTCTGAGCATATTTCTTCCAAAATTAGGGGCATTGCTTACACACTTTCTTTATTGACTTTCTGTGTATGCCTGTGATAGTAGTGTAGTGGGCATGTTAATCTCACCTTCTCTGAACTCCTGTTTGCGGTACTGCTTGGTGACTTCCACCTGGAACACCTGGTACTCACAGATGAAGGCAGCCATCTTAGCCAGGCTCTGTCTACCAGAACCTCCCACACCAACCAGCAGCATGTTGCCCCTAAGCTGACTTATCACACGTACTGCTCGAGTTACTGTAGATGGAGCACACAAAAAATAAAATCACCAGACCCACACTTTTTTTTACATTTTAGATGTGACATCGAGTATCATTTCACAAATAGTTGGGTACTTGGGAGGATGACCGGCTCTTTTTTACAGTGAATATTGATAACCCAGGGTTTATTTAATTGTTATTTAGTTAATTTGGGCACACCAAGCAGACGGCAAAGAACTCTTGGCAACGAAGGCCGCTTGTGGCGTTGCCTCACGTCACCTTCTGTCTTGGCCAAAAAGTTGCACTAGAACACACCGCAAAGACTACAGTCGACGGCCAACCACCACGTACGTTCTGCGCATGCGTGAGGCGGCGATAGTCCATTGTTATGATAGGAGAAGACCATTTTCACACCGCTGTTGCGCACCACTCGTATTAAAGATAGCCTACTAATCGAGAATAATGTCTGATAAAAGGTTGAAAATGGCACTGGCGTTGTCAGCCGGAAGAGGAGGAGGCAACAAATAAGGAGAAGCCACACTTATGTGTGAAAGCACGGATACTACAGCGGCATGCTCAAGGGGCTTTCCCGAACCTGTGTTGAGAGCTGGAGATAAATGAAACCTCCGAGCAGCCAATCAGAGAGATTCCTCTCACCGACCGCTGACGCCGATTCAACATGTCGAATTGGCGAAAAAAAGGCAGACGGGGGCCGATGGGTAGCGATGGATACCGGAAAAATAAGGGCGACGTCCGCTTACCAACAATCCAACTAGGTCCGACGGCTGATGATCTCCTTGGTGTCAGGGCCTTTAGATGCCCCTTATGCTGTACCTTACAGAGGAGTTTCAAACTGGGCCTGAATTGTAAAACTCTAAAACTGTGACTAGCAAAGACACATCAGAGTGAAGAAGATTAGAAGATGACAGGGGTCAGGTTAGTGTGAGAGGGGGGATTGACCCTGTGGGTTGACGCATTAGGAGATTTTTCTAAACCGTGACATGTCCCACTAAATATGTGTATAAGGTTGTGTTGACGCACTGTGTTCAATGGCATCACGGAAGAGCACCAGGCTCATGGGCACTACACCCGGTGTCAAGTTATAGTCTTCCAGCTGCGTTTCCATGAACTTCTTCAGACTTTTCACATCCAGCAGGTCTTCATACACACCAGAACCACTCAGGAAATCACCTGAACCATACAAAGAAAAATTAACACAATAAACACATTTAAAGCTACTTGTGTAGTCGTGTGTCATTCAATACAATCCTATATCTTATACACATAAGCATTTTTCCAAGCTTTGATGTATGAACAGTCTGTGTTTACGGTCGTAAATGTACCAAATATAGGTGGTTGTTTGTTTGGGCAGATGTTGTGGAACGTGAGGTCAAAGAGTGAGCCCAGTTTCTCCCCAAGCAAAGCAGTAAAGACCTCGACGTCACTGCGATCTACAAGCCTGTCTGAGAAAACTCTGAAATAAATGAGAGAAAAAACAACAGGTTATCATGTGCCTACACAAAATAAGCACTTGAAAGTTGGATTGCGATATTAAGTTGGTTACCTGAAGCACTCATGGATCCAGAGTCGAGTGATGTTGTTTTTGGTATCATGGAAGTCATGGTGCGCTCTTAGCAGACCTTGAAACACCTAGAATGGGTGTAATGGGAAAAAATACATTTATTTAAGTCATGTAACATTTGAATTGGCAGTGTGAACATATAATCAATTTTCAAAGAAAATCTTAATAGAAATATTTTTCTGACCTACAGTATATAACACCCAGAATAATTCATATTAGCTGTAAGTAAGAGTACCCATCTTAATTGAACTAAATCATCAAACTAAATTTGCTCTTTAAATCAGAAGAATGCCAACTAGAGCAACAAGAAATGCAGCCAGTCTCACAGATGACTGGAGTAGATCCTGAAGTATGCACTGATTCATAAATAGACTTTGAATCCATGGATCAATGAATACAGAATCGTTTTGAATCGAAAATCGATTCTGAATCGAATCGTTACCCCAAGAATCAAAATCGAATCGAGTCGTGAGACACCCAAAGATTCCCAGCCCTAATATATATATGATTTTGTACCTTGGAGATATCCCTGAGGTTGAAGAGGTAGTGTATCTTTGCTGGAGTGGGAAGAAAACGAGCGGAAACAGCATAATACAGTTCTAAGGTGGCCTGGGTCAGAATATCTCCAATGGGCTTCACCTCCTCCTTAAACCCCTGCAGCTTTTGGTTGATCATGGCACTGTAGATCCGTCTGATCTGGGACTCCTGCATAACAATAGGACAGATGTGTTCAAGCCGAGTACAGCTTTTTTTAAATATAGTACAACCATGTTCAGAAGATAGATCAATTTCAACTTCACATGTTCTTGAGTCAATGAAACTCAAGGGTCAGGTTTTTCCACTTCCTGAATGCTATATGGCACCCCACATTTCAAAAGCAACTCTTAGTTCTTTGTGGTAATAAAAAAAGCAGGGTGAGGAGAAGAGTCAAGAGAAACACTACAGAAACACACGCAGAAAAATAGAAAAAAAAAGGTTGAAAGAAGTTCAATAACCGATTAAAAAAGACAGATATTTGTAAAAAGGCTCAAAAAGAGTTGATCTTAAGAGGAGTGCATAGTAAAGTACAGAAAAGGGCAAGGAAAGTACAGAAATGCAAAGTAAAAGAAAACAAGACAAACAGGCAAAAATGGGATGGGAGGGAAAATTGTCTTACATTAGGGAAGGTCATATTGATGAGGTTGAATCGACTCTGTAAGCGCCCAGAAATGTGAGTCCTCCCTCCACCAGGAGGTCCCATTGATGCCAACAGGAACATGTCCTAAAAGACGAGACACATACATAAACACACTTAAAGGGATACTTAACCTATTTGCATTAAGCTTTGTATCATTAGAAACCTGGTAGTATTTTTGAATGGTCGTGCATCCCGCCCTCATTTTGCCCTCCTTATTTCTTTTCTTAAAAGGAGCCTCAGATGAAGCAAAAATCTTTATTTTGCGTCATCGGAGGCTGTTTTGGTTAGCAGGGGTGAAACTACATCGCTAGTTCCTCATGTTTTCGACCCACTGAAGCTACAGACCTATTACAGATCAGTGGGCAGGACCTTACTGCCAAAATCGAAACTTAAAGTCTGCCATCTTGCTAGGAAGCTATGCTAACAGGCTCTATGGAGAAAGCTGATAAGAACCGAGAATGGTGAAAAAAGTTTGTTTCGACTTCAAACTGATATGAATGAAGGGGATTTTGAAGGTCTTGTGCTCCAATTGCATGTTCGTGGCTATCTCTACGAGCCGCAATATAGCGGCGAGCAGTTGAGGCTGACGGAGGAACGGGAGCTGTCTGCTGCCTACAGACAGGTCTCAGCAGCTGGGGCACAAGACCTGCCTGTCGCCGGCGGAGCTGGGGCAGACTGGTGGTGTCGGTGCTCTCACTATTTGCCTATGGACACAGACATAGAGTCCGTTTGCTGCCAGGAATTTCTAAGATGCCAATTCCCTCTGGAAGAAATCTCCGAATCAGTTGAGAAAAAGGCCATATGTGTTGTAGACAGATTGTAAATACACCGTAGCTTCAGTGGGAGTGCTGTGCATTCTGGGAGTTGTTGTCTTTCATCCATATGAGCCAAGAAGACAACTTCGGCCTTTTCTCGGTCAAGAAGGCACCAACTTCAAAATTTATTTCACATTTCCACTACATATA
Organism: Tautogolabrus adspersus; assembly: GCA_020745685.1. Taxonomy (NCBI): domain Eukaryota; kingdom Metazoa; phylum Chordata; class Actinopteri; order Labriformes; family Labridae; genus Tautogolabrus; species Tautogolabrus adspersus. Next base: position 6,338,762 of record CM036556.1, on the reverse strand, counting down.
TGACCCAATTTCAATACAGATTCATGTTTCAGCGGGTGAAGTATCCCTTTAATAGAGTTAAAGGGTTGTTTAAGTAATGAACACCAACGGAATTATTATTTTTTTTTTTTACATGTTAAGCTTTTGTTTCTCTCTAACTGAAAAGAATGGTAATTAGTAGGGCTGACCCCATATACTGTAGTCTTATCTTCCACGATTCGTTTAAAAGATCCTCAGTCGACAATCTCACAGTGGAATATGGCTAATGACACAAGGATCAACCCATTCCAGCTATATGCGGGTGCTCAGTTTTCTCAAAATAAATCATGACTTATCGCCTATTTTAGTATATATATTAACTTATTAATACTTTCAATGCAATTCTGAAAATCCCAAGTCCCAAGCAGCATATTTAGCATATCTAATTGTGCATTGTTATTCTAAGTCTAGAAGACTAATAGTTTAATTACGTGGTTTACCTCTGATGTTGCAAATAATTTTACACTCTTCAAAAATGATCTATCTCACCTTGACAAACTTTAGGGTCTGTTTCTGGAGGTCATACCAGAAGCCATAGTCGATCCAAAGGCGCAGCAGTTCCAGCGGTGGCTGGGAGCCAAAGAGGTCATGAGCTGGCATATTTAGGTCATCCAGGAAACAAAGCAAGCGCTTCCCACCCTTTGGCACAAACACGCCTTTGGTTCTCTTCTCTATGCGACTCTCCACTATGGCTTGGATGTTATTAGAAGTTGTCTGGACATTGATAATGTCACGGAAAAGAGAAAAAAATACAGAATCTATTAGAAACAACATAAACAATGTGGCAATCCAATTTTTAAATTAAATCAGTGGTGAAAAAGAAATTAAAACTCTGAAGGCACCAACCTGTGAAGACATGTTGATAGTCAAGGCAGTCCACTTTTTATCCAAGTCCTGCAGGATGCTCTGGGCCACTGAGGTTTTGCCAGTGCCCACTGGCCCAGTGAGCAGCACTGGGTACTGACCTAACACCAGAGCCTTGACTAGGAAGTTGTAGCGAACTGTGTCTACTGTAGGAACCATAATTTTATAGAATGGAGCCCTTCAAGAGAGTAGAGAGGGACATGTAAAATGTATTGTACTTGTGTTTGGGGTTATCCTGGTATTTTTACAGCCTCAAAATCAGCAGAAGGAAGAATGTGTAAAACATGGCTCCTCAAACATGTCTGCCAACAACAGTTTATGGTTGGCATATAGATTGACTTGGTTACTTACTCTGCATTGTAGCGCCAGCCTTTAGGCAGTTTTTCTTCAAAAGAAGCCCAGATTTTGTTCTTGGTGTCCACATAATACTCATAAACTGTGTCCTGAAAGAGTTGTCAAACAAAGTGCGGAGAATGTTAGCGCATGCTAAAACAGATCCATTCAGTTTGATCATGGAACGTGGTGGTGTACATATTGAACTCTCATTAGTATCATGCCAATGGTGCATTTAAATTATATGCTGACATTAATGCATTCTAACTTGCACTTGTAAAACCGTCTACACATGATAGTCTGCCATAATGGTAAGTGATACTGTAGAAAAAGAGTGACTGTGTTCTTTTATAAGCTATCATGTTATCAAACTACATTTGCAATATCAAACCAAGGGGTAAACTTATGTTGTCATGCTAGCAACCTAGTTAACAGTGAAGGTACATTTGACTGTCTTTATATATCAGCAGTTCAAAACAAATACACTTTATAAATAAACCTTTGTACCTCTTTTGAAAGGGAAAGATGCAGAAGAAAAATGTGAAGAGAGGACAATGGCATGCAACAAAAGATCTTTTAAGAACCTTGATGGGGGGGGGACTTCCGGTGGCGCTGAAGCGAATGGCGGCCTAAAAACCACGCTCCCAACCGGTTTGATATTTATCCCCTTTGAAGAACATTAAGATAAAAAAAAACTCTACTGAAACTTAGCATGGAAGGGGGTAAACAAAAAAAGACTAAATGTAAACAAGGCTCAAGACGTGATAAAGGAGAGACAGCCGAAGAAACATACAGCGAGGAGGAAAATTATGAGAACAATGGCGACGCTGAAAAAGAAGAAGCTAGCCCCGTCATGCAGGCCATCTATAACGAGATTCGTGCCCTCAGGTCGGATCTTAAAAGTGAAATGAGTGATTTCCGACTTTCCTTTCGTGACGACATGAAGAAGGAGTTGAACGAGTTTAGAGGAGAAATCAACCGAAAACTCCAGGAAACTACAGGCGAGCTACAGGCTACCATAGCGAGAGTGGCGGGTGCTGAACAGCGTATATCTGACATTGAAGATTGGGACACGGCAGCGAAGGAGGCTCTCACCCAGGCGCTAGAGAACCAAGAGGTCCTGCAGGCTAAGCTAACCGAGCTAGAAGCACGCTCACGCCGGAACAATCTCCGTATATACGGAGTACCGGAGGGATCAGAGGGGTCTAATCTATCGGAGTTCCTAACGAAACTAATAAAATCTGCAGTCGACCTGCCGGTCGCGGACATGGACCTCGGAATACAGCGCTGCCACCGGGCTCTTGCCCCAAAGCCTCCCCAAGGCGCACCGCCTAGATCACTGGTGATTTGCTTCCTCGAGTTCAGAGTGAAAGAACAGGTTTTGCATACTGCGTGGAGGAAGAAAGATGTTTGCTACGAGGGGAAAAGGATTTATTTTGATCAAGATTACCCTCCCGAGATTTTGAAGAAAAGAAAGGCATATGTGGGGATACTGAGAGAGCTCAAAGCCAAAGGAATCCGCTTCCAAACGCCACATCCAGCTAAGCTGAAGGTGTTTTTTGACAGCGGCATCCAGATCTACGAGAGTGCGGCGGAGGCAGCTAAAGACCTGAAGAAGAGAGGATTCCCTATGGAAAACGTTAAGGAGCCAGACTCGGCAGCGTTGAAGCAGCGGAGATTGGCAACGTGGGAGAAGGCAGGCGCAAATCGCCGCAGACAGGTAGTGGACCACAGGCAGATAAGAGAGCGACTACGGAGCTTTCAGCATGCTCCACTGGGAGCATCTGTTGCTGGCGAGTGAAGTGCCCGAGGTTAAACATCTCCACACTATCACAGGGTGAGTGGCTACCGGCTGGAGCCATGTATCTCTATAGAAGGTAAACCCAGTGACTGTTAATTGAAATATCATCGTGTCATCTGGGACTAACCCCCCAGCATGGACCCTCATCTTTAACACTGGGCTTAAAAAGAAAAGTGTTATTATCTCCCATGTAAAGTGGATGACTTATTACTGCGCTTTAGTCAGTCTATCAGGAGATTTTCTACTATAAATACCCAGATTTGATTAAGTTGAACCTTATACTTAAGAGTTAAATACTATAGTGTTTCTGTTTCTACCTAAATTGGAACTATATAGGCCTACTTAAGATGATAACGCTTGGGCATTTGAGTTTTTGATTTTTGTCTACTTACTATGAGAGTTTAAGTGCTCCCTCGATCTTACCCATGTTGCATTTTTATACCTAAAAAAGAAAATGCTTTTGCAATTTAATTTTCAGTTTACTAAGGAATTTAATTTTTCTTTCCTTAGAGTGCTCATTCCTATTCTTATTTTTGGGAAGATAATATTTATGTTTCTCGACTCTCTGCCAATTTTCAAAGAGACTTAATATTATTATTTTACTGAGCCTGATCATATGGAACTTTATACCGGTTTTGGGGAAACTGACTTGTAAATGCTACCGGTGCGGACTAGTATCTTCTTTGATACCGGCGAGAGGCCCTCGACGGACGCGGGGATCTCCTCTCAACTTGAGGTTTTATTTGAACTTCGGATTTGGAAGTCTTTGGTTTGTGTTCTTCTGTTTTGTTGTTCTTTGTTCATGTCTGGGAAATCATGGGTAATGTTACACAGGTGTACACAGTTTGAAAGGAGTATATGCATCATCAGGAATATAAGATAGTTACGCTAAATGTCAATGGGCTGCATAATCCGATTAAAAGGAGTAAAATCATAGCTAAAATGAAACGAGAAAAGCTGCAGGTAGTTTTTTGGCAAGAGACTCATCTGTCTTCTTTAGAACATGAAAAATTTAAAAAACTTGGATTTCAAAATACCTATTACTCATCTCATAAATCAGGCCGTAGGAGGGGAGTGGCCATACTGATCCCTAATGCAGTAAATTTTGAATTTATTTCAGAAGTGAAAGATAAGGAAGGGAGATTTGTTTTAGTAAAGGGCAAATTAGACAATGTAGAAGTAACTTTACTTAATGTGTATGCCCCCCCGGGGAGCAAAAAAATGTTTTTCAAGAAATTATTTGAATTGATAGTCTTGGAAACACAGGGAATTCTAATTTTTGGTGGCGATCTTAATGTCCAACTTCAACCTAAATTAGATACATCTACTCAGCGCCAAAAGAAAAGTCCAAATGCCATTTTGGTCCAGCGGATGCTTGCGGAGCTGGGTCTGATTGACGTATGGAGAGAGTCTCATCCAGGAGAAAAACAATTCACCTATTATTCCCCATGTCACTCTGTATATTCACGAATTGATTATTTATTTATATATAAATCAGACTGGCACAGAGTCAGGGACTGTAAGATAGGGATTAGGGACGTATCTGATCATTCAGGGGTGTACCTAACCCTGCACCTAACCAATCAACGGAAAAATACACTTTGGAGACTTAATACGAGCATTTTAAATGACAAAACAGTACAGAAACAGATTCAACAGGAATTTGAAACATATTTACAAAATAATGATAATGGAGAGGTGTCTCCAAATACTTTATGGGACGCTGCAAAGGCAGTCGTTCGAGGTAAAATTATTGCCCTCACGGCTTTTCGGAAAAAGGAAAAACAGAGAAGACTTGTTGAACTACAAGAGGAAATGAAGGCCTTAGAAATCAGACACACTGAACAAAAAGATCCTCAGATATTAACTAGAATAAACAAAATTAAACAAGATATAAATGGTATATATGAGGAGGAAATTGAAAAACAACTTAAATTTACCAAACAAAGGTACTATGAGACGGGGCCTAGAGCGATGAAACTACTTTCCTGGAGGATACGAAAACAACGGGGAAAGAGTACGATTTATAAGATCAAGAATCCCAAGACACAAAAGGTTTGCACTGAATCAGAGGATATTCAACGTGCTTTTGAATTATATTATAAAGACCTATATACCCAACCGGCCATGGCAGATATTACAACTATAGAGTCTTTTCTAAGTTCTCTAGACCTACCATCTATAGGAGAACAACAAAATAAAGAAATTATGGCTGAGATAACAGCAGAAGAACTGAATAAAGCCATTTCAAGATTGAAAGCTAATAAGGCTCCGGGTTCAGATGGATATCCGGCCGAGTGGTATAAAACATTTAAACTTCAAATAACACCTGTTCTGCTTAACTGTTTTAATCATACACTGAGAACAGGTGAAGCCCCCCAATCATGGAAGGAAGCAGTTATCTCTATCATCCCGAAAGAAGGAAAAGATAAAAAGGAATGCAGCTCATACAGACCAATATCAGTCTTGAATGTAGACTATAAATTATTTGCTTCAATTCTGTCCAAGAGACTGGAATTCATTGTCCCGGAGCTGGTAGATTTAGATCAAACAGGCTTTGTATTAAATAGACAGACACAGGATAATTTAAGGAGAACACTACAAGTGGTGAGTCATATTACATCAGAAAACATCAGTGCAGTGTTGGTCAGCCTAGACGCCGAAAAGGCATTTGACTCGGTGGGTTGGGAATATCTATACAGGGTACTTGAAAGATTTGGCTTCAAAGACGGTTTTATTAAATGTATCAAAGCGTTATACTTCTCTCCAACAGCCAGGATCAGGGTCAATGGACACCTGTCGCAAACTATTTACTTGGAGAGAGGGACACGCCAGGGCTGTCCCCTGAGTCCGACCCTATTCGCGTTATTTATTGAACCATTGGCTCAAGCAATTAGAGAGGACTCTGAGATAAAGGGGATTATGATTAGAGGAGAAGAACATAAGACCTGTATGTTTGCAGATGATGTTCTGCTTTTTATTACAAGCCCAGACTCAAGCATTCCTAAATTGATGTCCCTACTTAATAAATATAATTCATACTCTGGATACAAGCTAAATATTCAAAAAACGCAAACCCTCACATTTAATTATACGCCCCATCCAGATACAAAAGGGAAATATAATCTCAAATGGGACTCGCCCAAAATAAAATATTTAGGAATAAACCTTACTAAAGATATGTCACAACTATTTGAAAACAACTACGGCCTCATTAATAGAGAGATCAAATCTGACATCTCTAGATGGAGCCTCCTCCCACTAGATATGAGTAATAGAATAGAAATAATTAAAATGAATGTGTTGCCACGGCTTCTTTATCTCTTCCAGTCATTGCCTCTAGAGGTACCCCAAAAACAATTTGATGAGTGGAATGCCTGGATCTCAAGGTTCGTTTGGAACAGTAGAAGACCTAGGGTTCAGTTCAAGACACTGCAGCTGAAAAAAGAGAAGGGAGGAAGAGCTTTACCATGCTTACAGGATTATTATTATGCTGCGCAATTGAAACCCTTAGTATACTGGTGCGCTCCAAATTATGAATCCAAATGGAAAAGCTTGGAAAGTACACAGATAAAAATTCCAATACAATCTATACTAGGAAATAAAAGCCAAGCTGAAAGACATTATAACAGCTTGAATCGATGGACTCTATTCACTCTTAAGCTATGGTTTAAGGTTTTGAGGAAGTTCCACATAGAGAAACAGGCTGGGGTGTTGAATTGGGTAGCATATGATCCAGAATTTGAACCTGCTAGATTGGACGGGAGCTTTAAGCAGTGGGTTAGGAGAGGTATCACATCCTTTTGTTCCCTCACCTCAAACAGAAAATTTCATAGTTATGAATCAATCTCAGACACATATGGACTGGAAAAGCAGGACTTCCATAGATACCTGCAAGTCAGAGACTATTATAATAAAAAACTACAGGTCAAAGAGGAGAAGGAATACAATTTAATTTCTATATTTCATGATGCTTACCAAAAAAAAAAGACAGTAAAAAGTTGGTGTCAAGAATATATGGGAGTATTCAAGCCTCTAAAAATCATTCTACGTTATACATTAAAGAAAAATGGGAGAGGGAGTCAGAAATACAAATATCAGAGGAGATCTGGATGGAAATATGTGAGACACAAGCAACCACTGCAAACTCTAGATCACTGAGAGAGTTCGGCTGGAAGAATGTAGTTAGATTTTTCATAACTCCTAAATTAACAGCACTGCAAACAGGCACACAGAGCCGAGGCTCTTGTTGGAGACAATGTGGAACCTCTATGGCTAATCACTTTCATGTTTTTTGGGCCTGTCCAAAAATCCAGGCATTCTGGAGAGAGGGGGCTACCGAGATCAATAAAATAATTGGGGTGAATTTAGATTTCTCTTTTGTTACTTTATATCTCGGTAAAATACCGGAAACAGTCCTACAGAAGGATAAATACTTATTGAAGATACTCTTGGCAAGTAGTAGAAAAGCTATAACTAGGAAATGGTTGCAACCAGACCCTCCAACACTGGAGCAGTGGCGGGGGATCATTCAAGAAATTTACTGTATGGAGAGACTTACTTTTGTTTTAAGACTTCAGTCGGAGAAATGCACTGAACGCTGGGAAAAATGGATTGTGTATGCACCTTGAATAGTATGACATTGTACCATGATGTATGTGTAAAAGTATACTTTGATTTTACCTGTGACACCCATGATGATCTCATGTTCTTTGTATATGTAAATAAATAAAAAGTTAAAAAAAAAAAAGAACCTTGATGGGGAATGTTCCCTCCATCTCCCGCAGGAAGTTGTCGATCTTCCTACGTCCATCCTCATCAACAGAGGCACAGATGGACCAGATAAGGCTGAAGACGAACCAGAGAGCCACCATCCTACCCAAGTTCTCTGTGTCGGAAGTTTTTACCTGGAGAATGGGAGACAAAAAAATCTTTTTACAATCGGGATTTTATTAATGGGATGATGGAAATTATGAACTAAATAGGAGATTGCTAATGCATGCTTTTATTTCAGTCGTATGTCTTAAGTTAGTTACACCAAATATCATTAAAGCTCAACATTAAAGGCACACTAGAAAACGATTGTTCGTGTTAGAGATTACATTTTAAAATGAAGGTAAGAGATTGCAATTTATTTCTCCTACCCCATTGCTGGATGTTGCTAGGGAGTCATAGAGACGGCAGAGTGAGGTGATTCCATTAAGCTCAGTGATTGGAATCAGCTCCTTACAGTGGACCTTCTTAAAGTCCTGCGTGCTCTCTATATATTTCTCAAATAAATGCTTTAAATGTTCCACTTCAGCCTGTGAAGAAATTGAGTAATGGTTAGATGACAGTGGAATGATTGTGAAAAGGGTACCAGGAAAGACTATAATGTGAGATTATTAGTAATGAATCCATTGTACCTTGTGTCGTTTGTCCAGCCAGGACTGAACAAAAGGCTTCCATCCCAGATCAGTGTAATCATTGTAGACCATCCCACAGCGGGACACAGTAGCTGGAGAGGCCTGTGCCAGGTTCTCCACTTCAAACAGCAGAGACACCTATGACCAAAGCACTTATTTTGCTTTTTCTGTTTGATCGTTTAATTCACTGACCAAGATATGGAATTTGATTATGTTTTGTTTTTAGATTCTTAGTTAATTATCTGGTACTGTAAGCAACATTTTAAAACACCCGATTCATGTCATTTCAGTATAACTATGTTCTAAAGTGAAGAGACAGAATTCTGAAACCAATATAAAAAATAGCAAAAAATAAATAATGTATAACGTGAGGATGTCAAATTAAAACAATTGTTTTTCAAGCGCTTAGTTTAAAAGCTAACTTTTTTAACAAGGCATATGGTGGTTTTTTGTTCCAGTTCTAAAGTAATAATAAATGAATAATAATAATAAATTAGTCTTATATAGCGCTTTTCTAAAAAAATAGTTAGTGGTTGTAGGCAATGTTGAAGAGGTGAGTTTTTAGGGATTTCTTGAAGGAAGTGAGTGTGGGGGAGTCTCTAATGTTTTTTGGGAGAGAGTTCCAGAGGGTGGGAGCGGCAATGGAGAAGGCCCTGTCCCCCCAGGACAGATGGTTTGTCCTGCAGGGGGGGGTCTGGAGGTTTACGTCAGCAGACCTACAGTGGAGGAGCTCGAAAAGTAAACTTTTGCATTATATAATTGTAAGAATGAAGTAGCTGCAATGAAAGCAATGCATTTACAGTAAGGAACTGCATACTCTCAGCTGTCTACATGGAAAAATGAACATTGATGTTTTTCTTGTTTCAAGATGCCTTAAATAATGTCCATTGACTCATTTGTTCACCTTCAACCTAAAGCAGTGAAAAAAGCAGTCAGTCTGGTTTCTATTAATTCTGTTCTCACCTGTTCGGGCATGGAAATTCTCTCTCCATTGATGAGTGTTAGCACCTTGTTGTCATCCATGACAGAGTTCATACTCTCTATCCAAAGTGTGTCAACAGGCCCGTCAAACACTATCCACTTCTCATCTGGTTTGTCATCTGAAGAATGAGGAACAGGTGCAAAGTGGGATATAAAAGGAAAATGACACTTAAATATGTTTGCAATGTTGATATATCACAATATACACGATGCTAACAATATTTATACAGAATGATTAATTGGTCAATGTAATGCTTTCAAATGTATGTTCTTTTATCTAATACAAGGTAAAAAAAACAATTCCAACAAACTATTATGTAAAATGTTTCCATGTCGGGCTGAAGGTTAGAAATTGCTACATTGGTTTAGACAGAGGAAGAATCTTGGATCTTGAATCATTCTCTAGTATGTTGACTAAAACTACATGTACAGCACGTGTAAGAATGTGTATGAAGCGTCAGGACCTGCGCAGGCAGTTCTCATGAGGGTTGAAAGCACTCCGTCAGTCCACTCATTGGTTGAGAGGTCATTTTCTCCATACAGCTCTCCTAGACTCATTGCTTTGGGGTTTAGAGGATAATCCTGTTGTTCCAAAGGGTCCGAAGGTGTAAGAGAGAATATGATAAAAAAGTTGATGAAAAGTGCAGATCGAAATAACTGGACTATGTTTAGTAGTTTCATAGTTCAGACGATGGAAACACATAAGGACAGCTTTACTGGAAAATGATCATATCTTTTCTGATTATACAAATTCTTAAGCTCTGTAGTTGGCTAGAATTCGAATTTTAGATTGGTCTAGAAAAGAGGAGACAGATGTGTTGAGTTGATTTAATAACAATTATCAGTTGAATTTCTCCAAAATCTCAGTGGAGAAAGGTACTTGTTGTGAATTGTTTTCTTAAAGGTAACAGCATTATGTGTTGAATGTAAAGTTTAGTTAAATAAGTTCATAACAAGAAGTTGAAACATACTATTTACAGTATTTACACTAATAGGCGTGAAACATTGCTAATGTTAATGATTTGACAGGAAGTGCTTTTATTTTGAAGTCACAGGAAATGCAATGATGCAATGTTGTTGTTGCTAGCTTGATGTTATGAAGTCGAGACGACGTGCAGAAGTCCGTGCAGCTTGTCCTTTTCCTTTGTAAATATTAATACATGAGCAGTAAATGCTTAAGTTTAAAAGACATCTGTATTGTCATCATTTGAAGCTTCCACTTCACTACAGTACTGAAGTAGAAGAGAGAGAAAGATAAGGAGAACCAGTGAGGATACTGTATAAGAAGAACAGAGGAAAAGGACGAACAAACGGGGAAAGGTATAAAAATATAGAAAGATTAGTTGGAAGAAAAGCAGGAGCAATATGTAAAGACAACATAAGAAGAAAACATCACCATGATTATCACTGTAAAATATTAAAACAATGGAAATGTCAACCGTAATAATGCACTTCATTTAAGTTTGTCTCTCCCAACCAATCAAATCAAACAAATGCTTTTAAATGGAAGAAAGGTGGACAGTAGGGTAAGTGTTTTGCTCTGTTATCAAAGCAAATAAGAGACATCATTATTTGAATTTTAACAGCCACTGAAAACTTAATACTGAAATTTAAACACCACTGAATTCAGAGCATTGAAATATTTACTTTGAAAACCGGTTCGACTGCATTCAAGCTCGACTGCCTATCCTGTCCTGGGAAGCCCGGATGTTTTATTGGAAATGTTTTAACTTGAATTTTTTGATCTAAATTTCAAAGAGGTAAATTCAGAACAAATAAATTCAGATGCGATATATGGTTTTCAAAGTAAAATATTTCAATGCTCTGAATTCAGTGGTGTTTAAATATCAATATTAAGTATTCAGTGGCTGTTAACATGCAAATAAATATGTCTCTTATTTGCTTCCGTACTCTCTAATTTGGGGGCAAGTGTACCCAAATAATGGAGCCTGAAAGCAATACACAACCTTTGTTTTTTTTAACATCATTGCTCAGGCGCTCCATTGTTTTTTCTTGAGAATAAGTAGGTGCAATCTCTACTCTAGCTCTTGGCGAGAATTGTAATAAAAACAAACAAAAAGAAATTGTCAGCTTAAGCAAATTTTACTACCTGAACTAGTTTGCTTAAAAAAAACTCTGAATGTTCCTCTTTTATGAAAGCAGTATTACAGTGCATTTTTGCCACTTTTACCCACCAGGACCAACTGGAATCCAGGCACTCCCTTGTGATGCATGGCAGTGAGAGCACGCTGCAGGATCCTCCAGGTAACACTCTTAGCGCTGCCAGTCTTTCCCACCAGCATCGAGGAGTGTCGAGAGTTTTTGGTCTCATAAAGTTGGATGACTTTTGTCAGTGCAAAAGCAGAAACCTGCAAACCACTCTGTCGAAGCTCCACCTCTACAGCCTCCTTCAGCTGCAATGAAACCACAGAAAAAGGTGGACATATAGTCAGTGATGCATGCTGTTTATATACAACGTAATACTAAAATGAATATAGAAAGTGGCTGACAGCTGTCATGACAACCTCTGGGGTGAACATATTAGCCCTATTCATGAGATCGTTGGTGGACGACATGCCTGAAGTGTCTCGAGATAACACTTGTTGTGAATTGGCGCTATACAAATAAAGATTGATTGATTGATTGATATTCAGACTGCCATTTCAAGGCACCATATTTTGGTCCCTGTGACATTTTGCCTTTAATCTGTATGTCGCAGAAGCGTAATGAGAAGACAAGTGATCACCCCTCTGTACTGTCTACAGAGGTAATTACAGGAGAGACAGTTTCAGCATGGCCACAAACAGCTATGCGGTCAATGAAGTCTGGACCTGGGTAAAAAAAAACATGACAGCAAAATGTTGGTCCCAATCAATGTATGAAGCGAAAAGACTCATACAGAAATGCTACAAAGTCATGTACCATCCAACACTGACTCTGTAGTGTTTCCAGCAGCGCTTTATAGGGAGAGAGAGAGAGAGAGAGAGAGAGAGAGAGTGGGGAAGAATGACACGCGGGAAAGTAGCCACATGTTGGATTTGAACCCGGGCCGGCACCTATCTGGGACTTTGGCCTCTCGCACTAACCACTAGGCTACTGGTGCCCCCCTATTTAGGGTTTTAATTTGTTTTATTTTTTTTTAATAAAACATGGTTTAAAATACTTTTTATCTTTGGAGCAGGTTAAAATAAAAGGGACAGCTGACAGTGGTAGAGTCGGTCAACTCTCAACCGGAAAGGCATGGGTTTGATCCCCAGCTCCTGCAGCCACATGTCTAATGTGTCCTTTGTGGGTGGTGCATGAATGTGCATGAATGGGATTAGCGTGTTTACGTTTGAATTGCATTAGCGCTAAAACCTTTGAGAATTAGAGCTTAAGATGAGGCACAATGATGCACACTGTTAGCTTTTAGCGCCCGCAATCCATTCTTAGTGAATCAGGCCATTGGTGTACAATAACAATATGAATTGTCTGCACTGCTAACTTACTTTGCCATAGTCTATAATAGTTGTCTCTACAGCAGGAAACAAGTCCTGGGTAATCCCGTTGAACAGCGGCACGTCTGTAGACGACAGCTTGGCTATATTCATGTCTTTCATCGCCATAAGCAGAACCTGAGGACAGACATTGAAAAACAGACTTTATCACCATTTCAATTTCTATGAAACAGTTTCAGACTCCATATGACAGATGACAGTACATCATGGGTTAACATAAAGCTCATGCAACCTTAGAAACAGCCTGCCATTCACATGCATGGTGGTTTTTTTGAGCGTAAAATTCCTGTAATCTGTTTTCAAAAGCGTTTTATTTGCTCACCTGCAGTGGAGGTCCATTAACACAGGGAGGCAAATTTGTAGAAATGGATTTTGATTTGACAGATGCCCACTTGACTTGGGTAACCATGATTGCTGAAGCATTACATAATACTTCATGTAAACGTTTGAATGTATAACTTTGGTTAAGGTCAAAATGAATAGCAAGGATGTTTATAGTGAGCAAAACATGTCTACTTGTCATATGGAAACCAAAACTTGTCTTAGTGAAAACAATGAATATAATATACCATTATTAAGGGTTTGTTTTGCATAAATGGATCCAAAGAGCCCTGAGCAAGTTCTGAAACCCCTTTAGTGTCAAAGTATTGAAACAGAGAGATACCCACTTCTTCATCAGGTACGTTAGGGCAAACTCGACGCTTCTTTCCGGCATAACGAAGCAAGGAAGTTAGGGCTCGCAGTCCAAAATCATAGTGGTCCTGTTTAGACAGCTGCTGCACTGCTAGGGAGTACAGGGTGAACACTTTCTTAGCTAGATGCTATAAGGACAAAAAGAGAGACAGAGTTAAAATGATTAAATGACCAGATATAGTACAACTTAGGCAGAGAGAGTCAGTAACCAGAATATTTGTGCATGAGGATAAAGTTGATCATGTTTAACAATTTGACTCTAAACCATTCCTCATTCTGACATTTATTCCAGACTTACTGGTAATATACCTAGTTTTTTAAAAACCAGGATATCATCTTTATATGTGCTTTATTTGGGACTTTGGACGGTACACATCTTCACCTCAACAACTGGGATATTTTTGTAGACATTGAATAGCGCTGCTGTTCATGGTGCTGTTGCACAGTACTGAAAATGCAAGACACTGTTTTGTTTTTTTCTAACATCTTAAAAAGCACCGTTTATACTATAGATGAATACAACATGATAATCCTAATATTTTAAGTGTTTACAGAGACTAATATAGAGAAGCAAACAAACATACTTCTACCTTAAACCTGTATAAATGCCAAACATCTTTAAATATATAAACACTCTAGTCCTTATGTTTAGACTAAGATGCACCTCACATCAGCCTCTTCTCTGTCCATCAGTTCTGTTGTACTAGTTTGCAGTCTAATAGTGTTTTGACCAGTAGTACCTTGCAGTTGTTGAAGCCCTCTCCAAACAGCATTATCTCAGCAATTAGAGTAGAGTCTGGCACCACCATAGAGATAGGTCTGAACATAGACTTCAGGTTGTCTGGGAGCTCAGACCGACCAGCATAACCTTGGAAGAAGAAATCGAGACTAAATACAACAATAACAAAAACTGATCAAGATAATTATCTAAAAATAATCATAATTAAAACACCAACTCAGAATGTTACTATTTCTGCAACACAAAAATATTTTTTCTCGGTCTAACTTAATGCTCAGTAAGTTATTTTTTTATTAAAAGATGGCAACTTTAAACGCAATATATACAGGTATTCATTCAAGTTAACCTACCAGGATTCATAGTGATAAAAATTCCACATGATCGGACAAGACGTATGTGCTCTCCATCAAAGTGGAACTTAGTTTGTTTGGCCGAGAGGGCAGACAAGATGGAGAGGATCTGCTGGGCCACTACAGACAACACCTCAATGTTGATACGATTGAACTCGTCGAAGCAACCCCACGCTCCTGTCTGTTCAGGGTGGAAATTAAAACCAAATTAGCCAAAAAAAAACCAATTCCTGGTATAACTATTTTTCACTAGCTTGATAACAAAGCAACTGCCATGTCTTTAACATACCGACCTGGGACCCGTTTCACTAAGCAGGTTTAGTGCAAACACTGAGTCTGTTAATCCTGAATTGTGGGAAACTCTGGGTTTCCCGTTTCAGAGAGGGAGGTCACTCAAACCCGAGAAAGAGTGGTAACCCAAGCCCGTTCCAGAGAAAGGTAACTTTAGCTCTGAAGCTGTTACTATGGTAACTGAGTCTGTGAACCTAACCTGGTCGGGAGCAGGTTTTCTTCAATGAACTCTCTGTCTCCTCCCTCTTTCAGAGCCAGAAACGCAAGTCAAATTTCCTCATTCTTTCATTCAGTCCGTATCACCTAATTCATGTTAGTGAAGATTCACCGTTTGTCTGAATAAAAATCCAGGTTTTTTAAATATTATACAGTATGTTAGGCATACAGCCTACTATAGCCTATAAAACAAACTATTTTGTCGAACATGGATTGTCTTTTAGTCGAGGAGCCTGGAGATGAAGGGGCTACATTACTCCGCAGGGGATAAGCCTACATTTAGGCTACGTCGGGAGATGTTAATTTAATTAGAGCTGATTAATAAACTAAACAGGATAAAGGTGAGAGGACAATTATCCTGTGTGTGAACACAGCATTATGTTGGGGATAAGGCTAGTGCACATTCAAATAGACACATAATGAAGTGTACTTTGTTAGGCTAAGGTAGGCTTCCACCTTCCATGAACCTAGTTTGTTCTTATATTTCATTTTGAGCTGCTTTATAGTCGCTTTTCTCCTGCTGGATTGCATCTTAATGACAATAAAACTTAGGTTTAATACCAATCCACCAGTTTTCACCTGCAATAGGCTATTATAATTCTGATTAAATATTAATTGAATAGACTAGTCTACATAACGTGCTGACGCGGCAGCAGTGTTGTTATTTTCTTCTTCTTAAAACCTGTTCATATTCACTGTGTGTCCGCATGGAGATGTATATTTCCAGAAGGTTAACATACGATGACCTCTTTTTTGTCACCTGTTGCCATGGTGAATCGTAGTATCGGGGCTCCATTAATGTTGGCTTTTTTTAGTCGTGGTGCAAGCACCGAACACCGAGTTAACCTACTCAGAGTTGATTTAATGGACTCAAATCAGCTGTTCTGGAACCAGAAACTCAGAGTTTCCCACCTGAGGGTAAATCATCTCAGAGCTCAGGGTTAGACTTTGTTGAACCTTCTTTCTGAAACGGGCCCCAGGTGTCTTTTAAAACATGAATGTGGTTAACACAAATACAGAGAAAGAGCAACCTTCTACTTTCTAAACTAGAAAAAGCTTTAGTTCAATAACGTTTTTTAAAACACATCAAGCATGAAATAAGTGTTTCAATAACAACTTTCTGAAATAAAAGCTGACCCTGATACGTTTACCAACCAAAGTTTCTGACAATTAACAGTATGCTCATGTACATGGCATCATGAAAAGGTATGAAAAACATACGCAGGGGAGAAATCATTATCATTGTTATAAATCAAATCATTGTCACCTTCATTATGATCATTCCTTTTTACTCCCTACCTGTGCCAGACCAGAGTACATTCGTCCCATGGACTTGTAGTCTAGTCCTTCAGAGCAGTTGATTACAATGACATACATGCCCAGAGATTTGCCTAAGTCCTTTGTAGTCTCTGTTTTCCCAGTGCCAGCTGGGCCTTTAGGAGAGCCCCCTCGATGGAGGTGGAGTGCTGTCGTCAGGGTCATGTAACACCTGAACAAATCAAACATTGAACATTTCTTTACAACGAAGAGTGAAGAATAACGTTTTTGTTACATGCATACCATATGATAGGAATATTTTAACACATGAACTGACATTGACAGACTTATTGATGCATTTATTGGATGGAGCCCTTTTTGTATGAATAGCCCTATTCAGACTGCTGTTTCAAGGTGTGATATTTACGCCCTTGTGACGTTTTGCATTCAATCTGAGTGTTGCCGAGGCGAATGGGGGCATGAAGTGATGCTGTCTCAGTACCGTCTACTGAGGTAGTAATAGAGGTGTTTCAGGGTAAGACGCTGTGTGTTTGTGCATGTCCGCCTGTGTGTATATGTGGAGATCCCGCTGTGCCGTAATTCTTTAATGCCAAAACGCACTGCGACTTCACAGACAGGGACAAGAATATTATGCAATCGCGAAATCAATATGAATGTACAAAGACGTAATGACAGCTAAGCTTAGTTAGAGCGCTTTTGCAGAAACGCAGTCTGAGAAGGGCTAATGATCGATAGCAACCTGTCAGTAAGGGGAGTGATGACAAGGCGTCCAGAGTTGCCCAGGTACTCGTATCCATACTTGAAACGTGTGTTGGTTTGTCGGATTATGCAATCATCTATTTCCTATTGATAGATGAAAAAAAAGAAGAAAGTTTAAAGATGTTTTCTAATGCAGTTTGAATAATTGAAAGCAATGTATCTGTAATAATTCCTAATTCAAGGTAGATATCAATCAGATCAATAAGGAAAAACTGTCATTGAGAGGATCAGATGATTTTCCCTCAGCAGAGATTTCAGCCCTCATCATACAAAACAACTGCAAAAGCAACGAAGTCAGGACAAAAATTTGCTGAAATTGTGGCTCCCCTCACTTTTCACAAAATTGTTTCCTTCCAGTGGTTGGCATTGGCTTTTCTCGGTACATACCTTTTCCCAGTATAGCCGCAGCTGGCAGAGCCACTCAAAGGCATTAATGTTTTTGCAGCCTGCTTTGGCCAGCTTATCGATGACATCCCTTGCATGGACCTCCACTGTGACAAGTGCTACAATTTTAAGACGTAGCACTTTGGTGAGGTTGCCACGGATGGTTTCTGAATACCTCTGAAGCATGGAGACCTTGGAAACAAAGACAGTTGTAACAAAGGTTTCAGAGTTGTTTGAAAGCCTGTTAGTTCTAAGATCATTATGTGTGCTACAGTACGCAATAAATAAGAGAGAGCGACAGGGTAGGGATAGTTTTTCTTAAAAGAGACTTACCTAACAAAATAGAAGCGAAAGCTTTAGAAAAAAAGTGAAACCAAATATTTTCCTTGTCATGTTAATTTGGACATAGGGGAGATATTGCTAACTAATTTAGGGGATATTACATTAAAAAACATCCTGAAGTTGGAGACAAAGATTTAAGATACACTTCAGTTAAGAGCACACTAAATCAACCTTTTTCACATGTTGTTCCCCTTCGATCCAATTGGACATTTTAAAGACAGAAGTTAAGTCTGATCAAATCATGTAAGTGAAGGCATTCTGATAAGTGCAAGATATATAAATATTGGACGTATCCACAACTACATCCTCTGCAAGGAGACTACAAAAAACTATAATCAGCTAAATTCAATGGAATAAAAAGTTGCTCTAACAAGTCATGTTCAACTATCTAAAAATAAAAGGGTTGTACCCTTAATCAAAGACCAGACCAAGTCATCAGAGAAGGATTTGGACTTAAGATGGATTTAAAATCAGTGGAGTCTGTTGAACACATGTGATGTGATGTGTGACGTGTGATGTGATAAGATGAGATTTTTTTGTTTGGTGGTTTTTTCTGTTGTTTGGGGGGTGGGGTTCTGGATGTTTTTTGTCCAATACTGTGACCACGTGTTTATGGCCATCTGCTGGCTATACTGCTGTACTGTCAACTTTAAATAAAGCGTTAAAAAAAATTATGACAAGGGACGAGACCAATGGGAAAATATTCATAGTCTGCTGCTATAGAGTTAAAGAAATATAAAAACTGTACTGTATGATGTGTAAACGGTACAAGTTTAAAAAAAATTAACAGAGAGAATTGAGAATATTTATTGTGCCCGACCACGCCCTTATCATGGCTGTCTATTTTGCTAAAACATATGAAACTATTTAAATGTCCCTTAGGTAACAAACCTGTTTCATCTTCATGGACTTAAGAGAGGACTCCTCAGATCTCTCTTTGCTGGTAAGAAGAGATTTTGTAACATCAGTGGTCCACTGGATCTGACTCGCTGTGATGACCATCTAAAAGAGCAGAAAGCATATTGGAGTAAATTGGAATACTTGAATTAAATTAAAAAAAACGTAGTTATTTTGTTCCAATGCATTTAATGTTGAAATACAATTTCTTCCAAGTGTATTATAAGTAAGAGAAGAGTCTTAGGGGTGTAAAGGAACAAGTGATCACCCCTCTGTACTATCTACAGAGGTAATTACAGGAGAGACAGTTTCAGCATGGCCACAAACAGCTGTGCAGTCAATGAGGTCTGGACCTCGGTAATTTAATAAAAATCGGTCTGCACACGGACCGATCCGAGTATGGAACAAAAATGCTTTAATCTGTGTTCCCACATGGACCGCAAAGCGGGAGCACACAACAGACGGCAAGCGTCATGGCAGCCAAAACAAATCCCAAGATCCCCTGCAGGAAGATCCCCCTTATCGTTGAGGTCTCCTGTGTGGGAACATTTCGGTTTCCCAGTTAAATACAATAATGGACAAAGACGTTGACAAGACGAGAGTAGTGTGCCTACGTTGTTCAGCGAACATCGAGTGGCAACACTTCCAACTTATTAAAGCACTTTAAAAGACACCATGAGAGCGTAAGCATCACTGCAACTAGGAAAAAAGAGACCATGGAGCAAACACAACTCTCCTTTGCATTTAAACAGCCTTTTGCTATAATTCTGAACGGACCAAAGACATAACAAATTCCATTAGCATTTTTATTGCAGCGGATTACATGCAGAATGTGATTTTTGTGTCATTGTTTTTACAAGTTCTTATATTGACAGAGGGAAACATTAATAGTTCTGCGATGAAACTCTACTGTCCCAGATGTGATTTTTAGGTTTTTTATGTGCTCAAAGTGTTGGCTTAATAAACCAAAAGGTGTCAAAACTTTTCAAAGAAATATTTTTATAAAGGCTATATTGATTATTTTATTTCATTCTAAAATACTTTATTTCATTCATTTCTTTTATTTATTGGAGACTCTTTTGGTTGAAGGTTGCAGCATAAGTATATTTTATTTTATGTTATTTTTTTTTTTTTACAATGTTTAATTTAAAATGTTATTAAAAAGAAACCTGAGCAGGTGTACAAGTCTGAACTGTCGATGCTGCACTTAAGACAATGTGTAAAAGGGAAATTCTAAATGTTCCTAAAAAAGAAAAAAAAGTGACGCATCAGGTCCTTTTACTGTACCGAAAATGTACCGAACCCAATCATCAAAACTGAGAACCGTACCGAACCAACATTTTTGTGT
Organism: Tautogolabrus adspersus; assembly: GCA_020745685.1. Lineage (NCBI taxonomy): Eukaryota > Metazoa > Chordata > Actinopteri > Labriformes > Labridae > Tautogolabrus > Tautogolabrus adspersus. The sequence goes on along the minus strand of CM036556.1, from coordinate 6,318,566 downwards.
AACGTTACATCCCTAATAACTACACATTGAAAGTTAAAAACCCTATGAAAAGGAGAGGTAATACTGAGATCGTAAAATCTGCAGAAGAGCAAATGTTTTTTGAAATTTGCAGTTCAATTTACTATGCTAGCATGCTATTAGATGCAAAGGAAAACAAAAAACTAAAGACAAACGTACCTGTCCTGGCCATTCCTTGACCCATGTGTCCCTCTGTCTTGTCATCCTCTTTAGAGCTTCAAGGCAGTTATATAACGAGTCTTTGAGTGTAATACGCATGGCCGCCTCAACATCACACAGCCACAACTTTATAGACACAAAACAAAGTGGTGCTAGCAGTCTCCACAATAACTCTATACATTAGAACCAATACCATACTCAGATGATTGTAACAGAACAGCTTTAGGATCCTGATCATAACCATCACTGCTGTACCTCCACAGGTCTGTCCAGTTTAACGTCATCCAGGAACTTAATATACTCCCCATCAGCAGAGAACATCCCCAGCGCATCTGACTTCATGGCAACCTATAGAAGACAAACAAACATAGTGACACCTCTTTGTATGTACTTTTCCATTCTGTACGGATTTGTATAAAAAATGTGTTAAGACAGTTTAAGCAAATTCAGTGACATCAACGTGGCTTTCAGAAGTTCAGTTTGAAAAGATATTTCTGGAGCTCATGCAGCTAGTGGCACACCTTATTATGGCTTGTTTGAGCATACTGAGAAGCTTCAAAAGTAAAAAAAAATAAAAATAACAATGAGCTTTCAGTATCACAACATGTCATGCAATCAATGTGTAATTTTAACACCGTGTCGTAACAGCACGCGAGCGTTATATGTCGTGTCGCGCATGATCGAACGGTCGCTGTCCTGTCCTCTGTAAATTTCAGTATCCCCCCTTGCAAAGAGAATAACATCTAGTGCTTTTGTACTGAAGATGGACAAATGGATGTGTGGTGCTTTGTATTAACGAGCAGCTGACTCAAATCACAACACCAAGGCTCGTCGATAAACGGCTCACGGTGAGCGGTAAAAAAGTTTATTTTCCGGTGTTGACACAAGTCAGAGCACAACATTTCAATCACAGATGTGGATATTATCAATGCACCTCTATCTCCACTTAAGATGAGCTACCAAGCTCTGTTGAGTGAGAAAAGTGAGTGTCAGTGCCTTGTAGAGCCCCCTCCATCCTTGTTCCCTGTCCGTTGACACGAGCGACAGAGAGGAAAATAGAAACGGGCATCGGGGTAAAAACGGCGCTCCGCATCGCTCACGGTTAGTTAGGACACTCCAGTAGGAAACAATGGAATCAGGCTGATTTTGTCACTGATGCTCGCTCGCGTTGCGTGCTGTTAGGACAGGCTGTAAGTTATCTAAATTGACTTAATGTCCTTAAATGTATCTCTCTCTGTAGTAGTGGTGTAGTACTGACAGGGGTAATTCTATCCCTGTAAATGGTTTCTTACCTTTTCAATGCGCAAGCTCTTGATGTTGTCAAAACACTTCTTCAAGTGGGGTTGCATGGCTTGTGGATTCTGTGACTGGCCTAGGATCTCCAGCACATCATCATTAGACAGGAAGTAGAATCTTGGGAAGATCTGCCTCTTGGTCTCCAGATACCTGTCAAGGGCCTTCTGGATCTCCTCCAGCTTGGCACTCATCTCTGTTAAGCTCTCCAGCAAGCCTGAAAGGCAGGCAAAGAAGAGAGGCCACATTCTGAATATTAGCTTTATTCAAGTACACTTCCAATTACTTTGACCAACTGTTGATTGAATAGTCATATTTAACTGTTTATTTAAAGATACATTTTTTCCCTTTTTGTTAGCATGTTAAACAATTTTATAAATAAATATAAATAAACAAACATCATTTTTAAGATGCTGTACACCAATAGCATGAATAAAGAACATACCTTTCAAAATGATATAATGCAGCACAAAGTTGAGACTTAAATTCACACATTTTAATATGGGATGTTTATATATTTTATTCACTAGGACACAGGAAAAGTGACCGTGTAGTTCTACGCATTGTAGGGCAAACATTAAAATAAAATACAAACGTGAATTGTATGTAAAATTTCTCCAAAAAAACAACAACTCAACTATCTTGAAAACATTTTTCCAATATACAGTTTATATATTTTTTATTTTTGTTGCCTTTTTAGGGCCTGGTACACTCGTAGATTACAGGAAAATCAGCACAAGATTAAAGTGGAAACATTTATTTTCGGTTTATGCCAAACATGAAATGTTTGTCCTACCCGGGTGGTGTGTTCCTCGCAAGGCGTTGTTATTTTCGTAGAGTCGTCCCATGATGATCTTCCAATTAGCGCTAACGTCTTGAAACTCTTTGCACTCATTAGGCAGTTGCTCTCTGATGTCTTTTCCTTGGAAAATATTCTAGACGGTAGAAAAAAAATAAAGTGGAAAATTGAGATTTTATTGAGAATAACAACTTTCTACAGAAGAATACATTTTAATACATACGAAATTAAAATCCACTATTTTCTCAGACTTAACAATGCCCTTAACAGTCTTTCTTAATTTCTCCTCAATAGAAAATCTACTAAAAATATCTGGTTCTAAAAAAGTTACTTTAAAAAGTGTATGTTTTTCAATTGCAGTCACTGCTCACAGAACACAGCCGACCCTTACATGCATGCTCTATGGCACTGCTCACCAGTCAAGCATTTTTTGGTCCAAGTCACGGATCAATTGTCTCACATCCCTTTATCCCACCAGCTCCGCTCTGAGACTTATCAATAATTCAACTAGGTAAATGTACATTAAACACACTAATGACAGCCCTACAGTAGCTGTCGCCAAGAGGAGAATCAGTCTAAACTGGAAATCATTGAAGCATGTTAGAATCACTCAATGGAAGAATCTTCTCCTAGAACACATATCAGTGGGAAAAAATGTCTGCCAACCTTCATCTTAATATGACCGACTTCAACACAACCTGGCGCCAAATTCATCAAAGACTTTCCTCCACTTTTGCCTGATTTCCAATCCACAATTTTGTTTCGAAGGCATGACTACACACTCTTTCAGACAAAACATACACACTCAATACAAGCACATGCTCATAGGAGCACAGATGCACATCTTTTCCCCCGCTCTCTTCAAACCAAAAACAATTGCCAACTTCTGACCATATATTTGTTTCTCGACATATTATTTAGTTATTTAACACAAATATGCAACATTTATCTCTGGTCTTGTTGTAGCATTAGGCATTTTGGTGTAACTATGTTAATATGAGAAATAGAGGAGAATTTCTAACGCATAAGATAAGATACTCCTTTATTCATCCCACAATGAGGACATTTACAGTGTTACAGCAGCAAAGAGCAAGGATTGCCAAGCTTTTTTCTCAACAGTGACACTCATTTAACATTTTACAAGTCTAGCATCGAAATCAACCCTCACAAAGTTTCCAAGTATGTAAAGTAAAGTCAAACATTCTCATAACAAAAGGTAACAACAGATAAAAAACATGTCTCCCATACAGTATACATTATATCAACAACAACTAGCAGTTAATGACTGTGTATAAAGACAAATCTTTTTACTACAATCATTTTCCTGTACCTCCAGATAAATCCATTGACGTTGTACAATGAGGATCATCTCTATGACTTCCAGGATCTGTGATAGTTGCCGTTCCCAGCGGTCCACCTCCTGCTCAAAGGCTTTGACAAACCGAGAAGCCTTCATTGTTGACAGAATAACCTGATTGTCCTCCAGGGCCTGGAAAACCTCTTCAGTTCCTCTAGAGGAGACAGGGCAGAGAATTGAACATGCTGTTGATTGCTTAAAATGCATTTCAAAGTTTACATTTTAAGAAGGTAAATGAAGAATGTGGCACTTTTTGATCCAGTAGATGTCGCCCTTGAGCACCAGCATTAAACAAAAAACAAACTGCTGTTTGGTGACACCTCCGCTATTCTAAAGCCTCCGCTCTCCTACAGCGGCACACGTCCAACCCCTCTCCACTGACGTTTGCAGGAAGGAGTTATCAATTAGAACATTCCAAATTTAAGCACCATTAAACGCAAGCGGCGGACAAAATTGTCCTTTGCTCGAGCTGCCTGTGGCCTACATTGTTGTGTCAGCAGGCTAATGTTAGCACACTTTAGTTAACTCATAGCTTCATATTGCAAATTATTAGTAATTATCAGTATGTTGTAAACCTTTTGTGTTTATTATAAACCGAAGTTGTGTCAGAAATGAATCACATCTCTGTACGTATTTTGATGTTCAGTTTTTATGAACATTTCCCAAAAAGGTTTTTAATTCACCCTGCTGGCAGTTTATATTGTTTGTTATAATTTCACTCAGACAGATGTTTCAAAATCTGAGCTATTTGAACAGACTTAATATGAACTATTATTTATGATTTATATTATAATTTGAAGACAGGTAACTAAACAAAGAAAGAAGTTGCATAGCTCATTTGAGCTTATAATAATGAATATAATATATATCATTTGTTGTAGCTAAAAATACTCCGAGCACTAGTTTTCAGGATTCAGGAATGCAAACTAGCAGTCATTCGTTTTTTTCTATTTGTGGAAAAAAAATGCATTACAAAGTGTTGGTACACAGATAAAATCTTCTTCACCTTTCAGTCATCTTTTCTTTCTTTCTTTGGTAAATTACAATCTTACAATGTCTCTCTTGTTCCCCCCTCTCTATTTAATTGAATGTTGTTTATTTTGTTTCAAACAGTTGTTGACAGCAGCCTTTCCTACGTGATCTGACAGTAAACATACTGCAGGAAGGCTTTTTGAAAGGCAGACCGTATGTTTTATACACAACTATGCTCAAGAGGCATTACATTAGTCTTAAAGCAATCAAGGCTAACTTAAGACTTCACAAGGTGGCAGTTTGAACTGTATGAGTTAAAAGACATAATTAAGACTAAATGTATGACCATCATTCGGAGTGAATTAAAGCCGTGCTTACATTTACAACTTTTAGCCCTACCCAAGCCTTCATGGCTTGCCTCTCACCTCAGCCGGTAGTGGCCTTCATCTTTGTAAGGTGCTATGTCCAGCAATGTATCCTTCCAAGTCGTAATAATGCCATCCAGACCCTGAAATATGAAACACAAAAAGATAGGAAATAAGACATCAATATTTGTTATAACCATGAATATCTTATTAATATCACAGGGCCATGAATATTGATTGACTACATCAAAGACAGAACCTCTTAAAATAAGTGGACATGGATTAGGTATAATGTTTTTCTAGTCCTCTGACTACCCAAAGTGATTTTACACTACATGTGACATTCACCCACTCACACATTCTCACACTAATACACAATACCCACTAAGTATCAGTCTAAACCACAGAAAGGGATCGGACCTGCTCTATGGAGAGTTCCTTGCTCGCAGCTCCGGAGATCTCACAGATCTTTTCAGCATACTTGTCAAGGCCCAGCGATATCATCTTTTCCAGGGTAAATTCAGCGCTGTTCTGGTCAAAAGTGTACTGCAGCTCTTCGCATATCTGCTTCCAGTGCCTGAAAAGTGGCATTGAAATTATGGTCAACTTGATCTCCGGTTTAGCCAATAGGTCATCTGACAAAGAAAAAGGTGGGGTAAATGCTAGCACGTACCAGGAAACTTTAGGCTATGTAACAAACATGGCTGAAAACACTTTGTACTACATAAGCAGCAGATAGATCAGCAGCTTCATAGTCATTGTAGCATTAATTATTCAATATTTTTATCTGACACAGCTAAACTACATTAAAACTCCTCACATGTTTTGTACAAGTTTGATTGCAACAATAACATTTCTAACTGACAGATGTTTCAGCCTGCAGTAACACCAACATTTGAACAACTTCAGCACGGCGACTGAAAAAAAACAATGGCTGGTGCTGAGGAAAGCAAGAAGGGTGTAAAGAAGGAAACAAAGCAGAATCAGTGTCTGTCACTTTCTGTCTATTTTCCTCCTTTTATTTACAGGAAGACTCATTTTAAACCTCCTGAACCAGTGACTAACAGATACATGTAAAATGTACACTGTGATACAGTGTTTAAAATGGCAAATGATGGTCAATCAATGGTAAATGATGACAGGAAACAAGAATTCCATGTTCCTGTCTTGTCTAACTGTGGTAACTGTTGCAAGAAAAATAGTTTTAAACGCACAGTATGTAAAATCCGCCTCCAGGGGGCTCTCAATCAAAACAATAACAAAAGATGACGTCGAGGCTGGCGGGGAATCATGGGAGTGATTCTCTCTGCTACTCCCCCACTGACCCCCCGGTAAAAACGAACTCAACGTTGACCGTAGTCAATACAAACGGGCGAAACGGACCTGGGAAAGAGAATATGTTTACCGACGATGTATCCGAGTATAATTTACATGATGTTTTTATCACAGCAGCACATACAGCCACAGTATGGCAGCTTTTAGTAGCAGCTCCCGCTTCCTTATCTAGCGGTCTTTGACGTAACATCCGATGTTTCCTTGGTAACAATAAACATTTTGTGTCTGTCATGGCGGCCGCCGCAACAAGACACGTCCCGTTACAACTATAAAATTACGGATTTCTCTGGCTGTGATAACTGTTGGAAATATTTGAGGTAATGTAAGTACTCGACAAAAAGAATATATAACATGGGTTTAGTCCATTTTGAATGAAATTACATATTTGAATGTAAACATTGTCATAAAATTCGACAAATTATACCTTCAAAATATTGAGAAATGACAACTGTCAAATGATTATTTATTTTAAATGCATACAAATACTCTGGTTTCAGTCAGCACCTGTCTCTCATCGCTGGGTTTCTCAGATCGGCGATGAGAGGCATGATCCGCTTGAACTGCTCAATCTTGCTCTTTGAGAAATTGACTATATCCCACTCTTTATCCTGCAAACAGAAATAAACAGGTCCTTCAAATACTTTATAATATCCCTTAAGACATTGCATCCACTATAAGCAAAAAGTGTAATAATTTAGTAGTTTCTCTACAGAGAACTTCAACAAAGTGTGTGGTAATACTGACCTTTAGTTCTCTTTGCAGCTTATGGAGTTTTTTAAACATGTCCTGTGCTATGCTCTCCATGCTTTCCGTGCGCAGCGTAGCAAACTGACCAACCTTCCAGTTGTTCCACATGACATTCCATTCCCTTGTTATCTCCCAGACCTGCTGCAGGTGGTCTATGTCCTATACAAAATATGCAGACGTGCACAAACATTTAGTTACATCTAGTTACATAAAAAATAATGCAAAGCCAAAGCAGCACCCTAGGTGGGCATAGGAACCCTTGTTACACTTTTTATCTTTCTCTTATGCCCTATCAGTTTTCCACAATTTAGTTTATCAGAATCTTGTAAGCATAATTCTGTGTCAGACCTTTTCCAGTGAGCGGATGCCTTTGTTGGGGGACTGTTCTATCTTAAAGAAGCCCAGCCCATGAAGGATGGTGGTCTCTTCCTGTTTCAGAGCCTCTAGTTCGCTATGATGCTCAGCTATTTGATTTAAGGCCATCTCAGTGCTAAGCGCGCTGTCAAACGGACCTGGATGTGTTCATGCAAAAAATAGAGGGAGAAACAAACACACTACAATCACGAAAACATACACAATCATATGTCAACAAACAAAAGCACAAAAAAACACATTGTAAATGATGGTCAGGAATAATACAGACAACTTTTCAAATATTGAGAGGCCTCCCTTGTAATAAACTAACGAGAAGGAGGAGAAACAAGGGAAAGAGGGGAGGAAAGATACAAGTACCCAAAAACCAAGAGGAAAGAAGACAGGAAGTACAAAAAAAGGTGAGTCAGAGAGAATGAAAAAGGAATGAAGGACGCTGATACGGCAGGACAGAAGTTCTAATATGTCTTCTACCTATTTGGTGTAAGAAGCAGCTGGATAGGAAATATTCAGGGGAGGAAAAAATCCAATAAAAGCTATTGGTTATAGAGAGGAATAGATCAGTGAAGGGTGAGGATGGACAGAAAAGACAGAGAAAGTAACTGAAAGCTGTATCACACCATGAAGATTTAACACTTAATGATCATTTAAATGAGTGTATGAAGTGAGTTTAAACAGAGAGAGAGAGAGAGACCTGTGCTCTCGAAGTCCTGCACCATTGTCTGGACTTTCTTCTTTAACTCCTCAGAGGAGAGGATGAGGCTGTTCTTGAACTTCTCCTTGTGCTTTTGCAGTGTGATATCACTCTCAATCAACACCTCCTGGAACCACACCCACTCTCCATTCAGCACCTCACGCATATTCTGCACCTGTGGGTCATCCAAGAGACAGGAGAGTTATAATGTGCAAAAGGAATTTTCTGAAGATGAATAAACCCAGAGAAATCAGAGTTTTGATTACGTCTGTCTTTTCCTAAAAATCTTTGAGGCAGAATGAATAGGATTGACTTGAAAAAAAGAACTGTACTGAAATTATCTCTTTTAAAGGAAGAATATGCAACTTTTTGACATAGATGTCTCCTTTGAGCACCAGCATGAAACCAAAACAAACTGCAGTTTGGCAACACCTCCACTACACTTAATCCTCCGCTCTCCTACAGCGACACACCCTCAACCCCTCTCCCCTCACGTTTTCACAAAGGAGCTATCAAATTGGAACGCACCATTATTAAGCACTAAATGCTAAGCGCAAGAAGCGGACAAAATTGTTCTTTTCTCGAGCTGCATTGTTGTGTAAGCAGGCTAATGGTAGCGCTCTTTAGTTTGCTCGTAGCTTCACATTGCATGTACATTTATGACCATGATCATGATCTAATAACGCTTACATGACATTCACATAAGCAGGGAGTACAGTACCGTAAAATCCGTAAAATAAGTCGCGTATATAAGACGCGCCTTGTTTTTGAAGGTCTGTCAGAGAAAAAAAAAAGTTGAAACTGTCTTCCTGCGTGACGATTTCTATTGTGTTTAGTAACGTCAACAACGTGCAGTTTCTGTGCAGCTCTGTCGCTCTTTTAGTTCCGTTTGTTTTCACTTTCAGGAATTTGCACACCTACTAGCTACAGTATGGTAGTTGAGCTCTCAGTGAAAGTTGTGAAGCACAGACCCCTAGCTGCCGAGCTCTCTGCCCGACTCCGCTGGTCACTACTTAAATATAGGACTCTTTCAATCAAAGGAGCACTCGACAAGGTTTATTTACGGAACAATATACTCCCGTTTTCTGTAACTGCATGATTATGACCTCGTGAGGAAGAAAAGATGTGTAAAAGTGGCGCAGCCAGACTGCTCTGTGTTGCTGTCTTCCCCAGCACAGCGTGCAATCAGCTTTCACTACACAATGAATGGGGATGATTTTTTTTTATCATGCCAGGTCACGCGCATTGATGGTGGCTTCTGCAACCGCGGTAATGAAGGTGCATGTGTCAGCTTTTTATACTGGTATATTGGTTGCACGGGCATATATGACTTTTAAGATGAAAAAATAGGAATTAAAAGTGCGTCTTATACACCGGATTTTACGGTATGTTATTCTTCTTTTCTATAGTCCCTCACTTAAACAACTTTTATACGCAATGGGATGAGCCGGCCATGGGTAAACACGATGTAAATACGGCTCACACAACATCATAGACAGTGGGACTCGTGCGTCATACTCATTGTAGACAGTCATGACTAAGAGAGTTATTTTCAGACGATATACTCAGTATCTGGTATATTTATGTGTAAATGTTGCACATTCTGCCTTTAAGCTTTAATTATAACCTACTAAACCTTCTAAGAGTATGTGGAGGAGCATTTATCTAAAGACACCCGGCCTTCTACCAGTTATTTCTATTTTTCTTATTTTGCTGTTTTAGGGCATCACTCTGGGCACTGGTTTGTCTTACTTCTGACAGATTTTGGTTTTCCATCTTTCATTAATATGATGATGAAAAAATGCGTTCTTGCTTTTCTGGGGTATTTCACAACATACACAATGAGGTTAATGAAGGCCATTAGTCACCGCCTAAGTCTTTATGTTGAATTAGTTTGTTTCTAATGGATGTTGAATATTTTGAATGTTTATTTTAAAAAGATTTTTCCATAAAGTCAAATTGAATTGGGCAATATGATTTGGTTTCACAGGACCATTATTAGGTCATTTATTCAGAATACCCTTAAGGTTATTATTTAAGTGCTTTTTAGACTTGTGCACATTTTACAGGGTGGAGAGAAAAAGAGAATTGCCAATCCTGTTTCGATTTCCATGATTTAAATTCAAGTTGACTTTGATCATTTATTTGAACTAAGGGCAGAAATCATGCCAATGGTGATAGGTTTAATCTCCTTAAAGGAAACGTTCTCATGGTCAGAAATATATTGCGATCACTGTTGTTATTTGACAAAAACTTTCTGCTGTATATCTGTTTGTTGATGAGCGAGGTACTTACAGGCGGTTCCACAGGGACCTCATATTTGTCCAGAATAGCAAACTGATCATGGATAAGAGGAATCTGAGCCTCTGTTTTTGACAAATTGCTCTTAAGGGTCTCTAAGAGCTTCAGGCTCTCCCCAAGCTCATCCAGTGTTTGGGGTGGTTGTGTCAGCCTAGAAACACACAAACATAAATAATCAAAAGTCACACAGTATGCATCTGAAATGTTCAATTATTCAACATTTGTCTTTTTTTCTTTCTCATTCATTTCCAACTATGCTCATATAATTGTTTTCACTTTGTTTGGAAACAGTTTGATTAAAATGCCCTGAGCACTAAATGTCAGTGCACTGAATGGTAAATCATGGTTTGGGTGAATGCTGGACAACACATGGTTCTCGAGTCATCTTTTACCTTAAAGATTACGTTGAAATACTTCCTGTCCACCATACCCAGAACGACATTGGTGTTTCACGCATGCACAAAACTCCCCAAAATGTCCCAAAATTTGAATACAAATTTTCCACAATTTTAGGGTGAGCTGTATCTGCATCTAGTGCCGTAAACGTTAGCCTGTTTAGTTCAAGCGACGACTGGATAAAAAGACATAACTACTCATCTAGCATCTAAGATTTACCAGAAATAGTTACCTTGTTTAGGATTGCATATAATTTATATCCCAGTGAGGGGATGCAGGGACTTCAATGCCAGTGGAGCTCATGTGCAATTACTAACTCATAATTTTGACATTTAATCTCATAATTATTCAATTTTATATCATAATAATGACTTTTTATTTAATAATTTTCGACTTTTTATCTCTTAATTATGAGTGTTTATCTCATAATTGACTTTTAACTTCACAATTATGACTGTTTATCTCATAATTATAAATTTATATCTCATAATTTCGATTTTTTTTTCATCTCATAATTATGATTTTTAATCTCATAATTTCAACATTTTATCTCAAAAGTTCAACTTTTTATCTCATAATTTCGATATTTTATCTTAAAATTATGACTTAATAAGGGCACTTTTTTTTCTACACAAATCCAAATTTTATTTTTTTAACTGGCGGAAATGAGCTTCGAGGGAAAACAGCTTAGTCTAAGTCTATTAAAAGTTAAACCCACTGGCATGTAAAATGATCAACATATGCTGCCAATTAAAAGACAAGAAGATAATCAAATAAACCGGAGTAAAAAACAAACAAGTAATTGTTTTTACTAAAAGAAACCTCATGTTGTCTTGGATAAATATTGACACACTTAGTTTGAGCCCTAGACTTTTTAAATCTTTTTCTCTGTTTGCTTGTAATAAACACATAATATACCACACAAAATCAAATATTTTCATTTACTCCCCACCTGTTGGCGTTGTCTTGCAAAGAGTCATGAAGATCTTTAAGGCGGTTGCTTGCCATGTGGCTGAGCAGCTGAGTGAACTTGGTTTGCCACTCGCTGCAGTGCTGCACCAAAGAGGACTTGAGTGGTGAACAGTCCAGCGTGACAAACCGGATTGCCAATACTGTTTTTTCTTGTTCAACACTGTTGGCCTCTTCTGTGTATCTGAGGTTGAACAAGAGAATGGAAACATAAAAGAGATTTCAGCATGCTAAATGATCAGAAACATATATTAAAGACTATCTACTGACAATAACGCTCACTTGTTAGATGGAAACAATTAAAATGTAGGTAACGGTGCATGGAGATTTTAATCCAAGTCGCTGCTGGTTACAATAAAGGAACGGTCAAATAAGCTGTCATGGTAAATGAAAATAGAAAGTAATTGACTCTAGTCAACTGGTCTATTCTCACCACCAACTCCTTAATGATAAATCAGGACCCAAAATTCAGTTTTTTAAATCAGATTAATTTAATGCGAAATAGTGAAGTTTGGACCTCAGACGGTAAAAAACGTGACAGAACAAATAGAAGGAACAAAAAAAGCGTGTTTTTAATAGCGCTTCACAGACTTCAAGGCATTCCTTTTTTTCCAGCTACAAATTTGTGACCCACTGAAACCGGCTCCAAGACCCACTTTTGGGTCCCGAACAACCAGTTGAGAACCACTGCTACGGTGGCAGAAGTTAGCTTGATTTGGTTCTGTCCTAATCTTCAGACATTCTTATTGGCTCATTGGCAAAAAAATCAAAAAAGGATTAAATCAGGTTTGGTGAAACATGATTTTTAGCAAATTGAGTTTTCTTTGCACAGTACCTTTGTATATCTGCATCAAAAGCAGTGACTCCTGGGTTTTGTCTCTGGTAGCGTCGTATAACAGAGTCCTTGTTGGTTTGCCAGATGTCCCTGTATTTGTCCCAGGTCTTCAGATAGGCTTGCAGGTGGCTCGCATTAGCTGTCATCCCCGTGGAAACAGCTGCCTGAATCTTCTGAATCTCCTCGTCTTGTTCTGAACAAAGAGGACCAGTGTGACAACAGCGACAAGTGTGAAAACATGGAGTGAACGACTTGGTCACATAAACACATATAACTATGTGGTAACCACAGTGTGGTTGTGTTATTATGTAGTGTACAAGGGTCTAATTCATACATCAGAGCTACATTTGCTCATCACCCAATAAAAACAGGCCAGATGTACATGAGGACACTTCCTTTGATACAAAAAATAAATGTTACGTGAGCACAAACTTATAAAAGATGCAAAGTTAAATATACAATATCAATCTCAATCAATACCACAGTATCAAAACATGACGTTGAGGCTAGCGGGGAATCATGGTCAATTTTTGATTAATTTAGATATTTTAATGTAAACATTGTCATAAAATTCTACATATTGTAAAGATAGCAAAAAGCAAATTAAATGTGAGAAAAAAATAAATACATTTCTTACCCAAGTTGATATAAATGGGATTCCCTTGCGACTTTTTGCCAGAGAGAAGTTCAGGCAGACGTTTGAATGCTGACGTTGTGTGTATGAGCTGAGGCAAAATGTTCACTAGTTGAGAAAGTTTTCCTAGTGTCGGGGAGAACTCAATCTAATAAGAGAGACACAAGAACACCACACACAGTTGACTTGATTAAACTAGCAGCAAAATAGAAGGATGGATAGGTGATACAGAAAGTGTGTACACTGTAGGTAACACTAGTTTATGGTAAGAGAAATAAAAGTAACGGGTAATCAGACACATGCTACAACCATATAAGCCTGAAAGCACAAACAGGACAGTTAGACACGCATTAATGAAGTGATGTGAGAGTGAGAGGACTGCACATGGACTGGCGAGCAGTAGACCCTGTGCAGTTGGGGGTTTGTTGCCTTGCTTAAAGGCACACCCTGCAGTACTTAAGACATGAACTGGCCCCTTTCCAGCTACCAGTCCCAATTTCCACACTTTGTCAATACTGGACACATTGTCCCAGTTCCTTACAGACCAACTACTGCCACCATAATGAATCAAAATCCTGTGACAGAATTGGAGAGTGATTGCTGGTACCTTTGGTGGAGATTCAGAGGTTGTCTGGAGTAGTACTACTAGGACTTTGAACAACGGATTGGGCGATGTTTTGCTGTCTCCATTGATGGCCCTGGATAGCCTCTTCATGGACTGCTTGATGTTGCTCCTTAGGGCTTCCTCAACCATGTTGTCCACCTTTTCTGTGTAGCGAACCCAGTGCTCTTGGACCTTACACAAAAAAGCACCAAAGTTTACACATCTTAATTTTGATGCATTTCAAGCAGTAGATCGGGAAATTTAATTTTGGGCATTTCAGTTCAATGTCCTATATTTGTACAGTATATGTCAAAAAACAGTTTAACAACTTGTTTTGGTCAACACCTTGCTTTTAATTCATCATTTGATTGCTTTTAATTTATATTCAGGAAAAGAACTGAATTGTTGACCGCTTTACAGTTGCAGGTGAAAAGGTAGAACTTTTTAAGAGTGAAATATTAGCAGTTATCAAGTGCTTTCAATGTACCCAAACTAAATGTTGCCAGTCTCAAACCTGTTTTTTTCACATTTAAATTGTAACTTTAAATGCAATCTCTAAAAGTGATGTTTATATAATTCTTCATGCACCCAGCAATCAATGTAGACAGTCATCCTTTCTGTCCCTTCTTCATACAGCCATATTCTATTTTTTTTAGAAGCAGTAAACTGTGCTGCTTTATTAGTAACAAAAATATACTGTTCCCCATTAGCTGATAAGCATTGACAAAAGTAAGCTAGCTACCTTGAATATGCATGCACTCAAATCAAGCATTTTTCAACAAGTGCTTTACAACTCAATTATTCCCCTTGCCCTGAAAAAAAACAATATCCCAAACTTTAGGGTTTAAAAACCCTAAGCTTCTGCCACAACCTTTCACACTTACAGTTTATCACACAGAGTACTTCTAAAATAACAACCTTATTACTATGTCGGGTTACAGTTTATCTTAAATACAAGAAGACTTCTGATGGAATGCTTCCAATACTGAATGTATGCCAGGTAAACACAGTACAGACCTCAGGTCCATCATTAGAGAAGGTGATGTAAATGCGGTTCATGGTATCAACAATATCCTGGTGTGCTGAGCGTAGTATTTGGAGTTGGCTTTGCTGGTGAGCTTTCTGGTCGTCTTCAAACTCCAGGTTCCTGAAAGTTGCAACAAAAAAAACACCCAGGATGCAAACATATTTTCAGCCAAATAGAGGATTTAATCCTCATATCCACCCCCCACCCACACACACACACAACAACAACAACTCCACTGCGCACGTACAGTGTCATTCTGTGGGAAACACTGTTGTTTATTTCATTTGTGTATCTACTGTTTCATAGTTCTATGCAATAAGGAAGAAGTCCTTAAGAGATATCTGTACTTACCTGTACACAGTCTTTCCAATGACTTTAATCAGTAGTGCTTCACTCATCTGGCGACAGAGGTTGGAAATTGATAGATTGGATACTTTGTATTCATTAACTATCAACCGGACCTGAGGAGAAATGAGATGAAGGTTTCTTACTGGACCAGAAATAGATTCAAGATCTGTTTAGTAACCTTGGTCCAGTTCTCTGATAAATAAACCCTAATAAAATTCACATCATTCATCTCCTGCAGTGGTGACTATGTTCTACAGTAAACTAAAGTTCTTTTAACAATCACATATTTTCAGCCAGATAGAGGATTTAATCCCCACATCTCTCCCTTTATACTCTCCCTTAACATTTGGTTTCCCACTGCCAACAAAGAAAAAGTCAATTCAGTACAAGCACAACTGTACACATGCCTTCATCAGTATGTGGTGAACTGTATGTAAAAACCTTTTCAATGTGGACAAGACACTCTCGGATGAAGATGTTTGAAGCTCCCTTTGACAACCACAGGAGCCTTGACAACCCCGGCTGAATCTTCTTATCTAAGAAGCGAATCGACTCCCGAAACAGACCCTGTTCGTCAGGAGACAGCATTCCAATGATCCTGATACACACATACACACACATAGAAACATATGTAGATGAGGACAGGTAAAAATAGTAAATATGAGTATGTTTAGATTACTGTATAACTGGAGCAATCAAAATGTTCAGCTTCTAGACTGCTGACTTAGTCAATAAGAGTGTTTGTGTGTGTTTTCATTTTGAATTCAGTTTCTTACATTTAAGGGTAAGAGAAGTTTAATGATAGTGCTTTATAAACATTTTTGACAGTACTCATGACAAAACACAATCAATATTTTTTGTAGATATTCAATGTCTCTAAGGAAGGTCCTGGTTCCCACAAAACTTAAAGTGGTGAGAATTTTCTTTTCTTTTTTTTATAGACTTGTGGTCTCAATACCTCCAATATATCAATACATCTCAAAACAATCATAACATCTAATTCTGCTTATTACAAGCCTTACTTCTCATCCATTTCACAATCCAAATCCTTTTACACTGTAAACTGCTCTTTTGGAATGCAGAGCAAAACTTTGGTGAGGGGGCTGATACAGAATGAAGCTTTGAGGTTTCACATCCAAGATAAATAGATGGTAAACCTCAATGCTGACGCTCTCATGCTGCTTTGTATACCAAAACAGCTTATAATGATCATGTTGTCTTGTCTTCTGTGTTTTGGAAAAAGAAAAAAATTCGGCACCCTTTCTCTCTTTCTCTGTCAGTTAAAATTGCCCCAACAGTTGCGTGACAAAAATGATCATTAATACTCTTGAATAGTAAACACATGTCCCCATTGCGAATGCCTAAATGTGTGCGCACAATGTATGTACAAGGTTTATTGAATGTCAGTGTTTGTGAGTGTGTGTGTGTAACCTGTTATAGTCCCTGATCAGCAGCAGTGTTCCCTCTCTCAGGCCTCTGAAGTCCTCCCTCTCCTGACAAATGTCAGATACACTCTGTGGGATCTCAAACTTAAGGCGATCCCAGTACTGGATCTCAGAAAACATGTTCAATAGATTACTGCAAACGAAATAAAAAGAATAAATAAGTCATGAGCACATTTTTTGTACTTTTCATGCGACTGTGTGCATTCTATTTATACTTTGTGTTGAATTGCTTAGGTTTCACATGATGGTATGTTGTATTGAAAATGACTTATATTTTTGTATGTATACCTACTGTGTAAGCATAGATTCAGAGAGATACACAAAGTATGGGTTTCATAAACAAATGACAGTTAACAATTGAAGACATGAGTGAAATGTTTATTTTGCTGCAGACGCTCTGTGTCTCTTGTGAGAAAATGTTGTTTGTGTAACCCACTTGTCAAAATTGATGTCCAACTTGGTGGTCTTGTCCTTGCAGCGCACCATGAGTGGCTGCTCAAGCCTCTTGATGTACTGACCGTCCAGCTTCTGGCTCCACATGCTAAAATTCTTCCTCACCAACTCGTCCAAAACCTGCACCATTTGGCCATTGGAGAAAATGACCTGCTTGCGGCTATATGAATCATGCATAAAATGGGCCTTTTGAAGCAACTGAAAGGGAAAGACAGTGGACAAAATGAAAGTCAAGGAAGAGCTTCAGAGCAGGGGTTCATTGAAGATAATGCACAACAGCCCTATTTACACTGGGATTCGTCACTTTGCCTTTTTACTTTTACAGTGAACCTCTAAAGGTCGTAATATTAGTGTCCTAGTGACATTGACTTACAGTATGGTATTGCTGAAGAGGCACAACAAAAACAAACACTCAGAAACACACATTCACACAACACTGTTCCATCCACAGATGTTTACAGTGACACCACTTCTGTTTCGCCTCTGTTACAACCTTTGATGCCTGATCAGCAATTAAACAACTTAACCAACCATTATGCTTTTACGACATTTGCATTAAGGATGGGTATCAGTCCCATCTTGAACAGGCAATGTAAAAGGGGCTTATATTTGTATACATTTAAATTGTTGCAAACTTAATATGGAAAGACCTTGTTACAGGTTTTTGCCTTCACCCTGCTTGTGCACAAAGAGGTTAATTAAATAGATTAACGAACTCACCTCCATGGGTTTGTCTAGTCGATGTCTGAGGGCCCTCACCCAGTGGGCCTGTCCTGATATCGGAGGTACATGGTCAGGGCAAACTCTTGTCTTCTGGTTCAACTCCTTTTTGATGCTTTTAAGCTCCTTGTTGAAGACATTGTACACTTCCTCGACCTTCTCTTCTGTGGTGCGCCTTATAGCCTGAGATTGAGAGAAAATTAAAAGTACAGGGATAAATTAAAAGAAAGAAAGAAAGGATGCCATTTACTTTGAATCGAATTCAACACTAAGCACTCTGGATTCTGAAAGACCTCTCAATACAATGTAAGAAGGAAAAACTATATGCCAAGCCTAAAATGGTGAAGAAAATTACATTTGCACTGGAAAAAGCTAAACCTAACTGCAGAGACCACAGGTATCCGACAAAAAATAACCAATCCAGCTACATTTCCAGTACAATAAATCTGAGATTTAGCAGAGCATGAAACAAACAGGCCAGCAATAAGCGCAAGCAGATCAAAGAAAAAAAATGAAAATTGAATATGAGACAATGGGTAGCTAAAATGTTGAGCCTGCAACCCATGTACAGAGAATGTGTTGCTGCAGAGGAACTGATTAGATTAAAATGTAATTCCTTCCCACATTTTAGCATATTTCCTGTCTCTCTATTAATACTGGCAAAAAAAACATCTAAATAACAGAAAAAAGTTTGAACATTGCCTTTTACTACTCTGCATTCTAAAAAGAGAAGGTCTTAGACTTAGATCAATCTGAGAGAAACCCAAGCTACACTTTATGTAGAGTAGGCTGAAATGTTAATTATGTGTGGAACCTACCCAGCTTGAGTGGGAGAGCAGAGGCAATAAAGCACCCTGGGCTAGGAACAGAAATGAAATTTGAGAAATTGGTTTTGTAAGCACTTGTCTGTGTGTGAGAGAGTCACCTCTCGAGTAGACATAGGTCTAAAAATGTCCAGAAGCCGAACTCCTTCCTCCAGTGTGTTTACTGTCTTAAAAATGGAACTGATCAGGTTCTGCATCATCATTTCCAGATCCTTTACTACAGCACAAAACCTGTGATTCCAAACAAAAACATATACAAATAAACACAAATACAACAACACTTGCATAATGAGCAGTTGATAAATACACGAGCAGAAGCAGTGGAGCAGAAGCTCAAAATCAAATACACACTCTTGAAGGGCTTTATTTTTGTGCAGGTGAAAAATATAGACGCAAAGATTAATATGTGCACCCAAAAACAATTTCACTAACGAACATTTAAACATTTAATTAATTCAAATCGAATCAAGACACAACGTCTCCTGACCCATAAATATTACTAGAGTTTTGTTTGATAGTGAAAGCAAAAACACGTTACAGGACACCAACATGGAACACAGGCTTTAGGTAATTTATGATAAAAACTAAAATTACAGCTTAGTGATTGTATACCATCCAAGATACAGTTTGAATCCACTATTGTAACTCACAGAATAACAGTGTGACGGTGGCTAGGGTGGGGGATATTATTGGAATTGGAAAATATTTAAGGGAATATATAACAAAGACATGTGAATGTCAATAAGCTCTTCTGACAACAGCAGAACTAATAGTTGGGGCAAGGGGCAGAGAGAGGGGAACTCTCCACCTATCCATGGCTAATGGGGCGGCTGTGGCTCAGTGGTAGAGTCATTCATCGCTCAAACGGAAGGTCAGGTGTTATATCCCCAGCATTGTCATACTAATTAAATTATGCTTTGGCCAATAACATCCTTTGAGCGGTAAGAGTGACCTCGACCGTAGACCTTTAACCTAAAAAAAAAAAAACACATGCTTGAGTCCAAGTAGATGTTCGTGCCAAATTAAACTTATTTCCTCGAGGAGATATTGCATCTATAAGAATATAATAGACAAGAGGATGGATGGATGGATGAAGAGATCAACATAAACAGAGATAGTGCAAACTTCAGCCTGCTTTGTGGAGATTAACCCTTTGCTGAACCCAGCCACTCGTCCATCAGTTGAAATGTTAGAGGGAAGGAGTTTGGCTATCTTCAAAAATATATAGCCTTTATAGTGACATCAAGAGAGGAACAGAAAGACTTGCTAAGCATGTAAGATCTGATAGAATTTCAGGACAGGTGTTGGTGAATACTGGTGAATACCAACTCTCTAAAGGCACCAATAATTTCCCTTTTATTCGAGTGGTGCCAAGTAATGGTTTTTATGAAAATTGTGTTTTTTGTAGTTAAGCCATTTTCAAAGAAAAGGGCCAATTTTAACTCAAATGTATTCAAAACAGCTGATCTAATCAATGTGCAAACAGCACCAGAGCACAAAGACGCTATTAGCTCTCCATCTCAGGTAGGGAATCTTTTCACCAAAATTAGTGCTTAGGGAATTGGACTGCCCCTTTTTGCCTCATTTGTGTTTTACAGTCACAAAAACCAAGAAATACTTTTGAATGGTCCTCTATACTTTAATTTATATGAGTATTTTTTGTAATAGGGCAGGTTAAAGAGCCACACATACCTGTTGAATTCTCTGAACCAAATGGTGTTCTCGACATCAAAGATGCTCTCAACGACAGAGTGCAGGTTCTGCAGGCCACGTTGGAAGATACTTTCTAGCTCCAGGAGGGACCGGGTGAACTCTGGTCCTCGTCCTCCACTAAAGCATGGGAGGGGCCTCTGCTGACCATCCTCCCAACGGGCAAACTGATGCTGGCAGTCACATACCTAAAAAAAGGCAAGGGCACATGAACAAAAAAGTGTAGAGACATGCAAGAAAAGGATTTAGTGTAATACTCAATATACTTGAGGTCACATCTCCTTGATCTAAATGGGATGATATTCACAATGAGGATGAAACATGGCAATACCACTAAAACATTTCATTTGACACAACAACTTAGAAAAGTTGTTGAAATAACCAATGAGTGAAATGCAGCCTAATTAAGAAGCATGTATACATGTAATAGAGTTGAAAAGTCAGATAAAGGAAGTAGCTGTGACTGGATGAGATCCATGTTTAGAAGCCATTGTAAGCCCAATGGAGCACAATGTGGCCTCCATTTCGTTCCTTAAATTCTGCAGGATAATCCTGAAGATAATCTTTTCGGTATTGTTTTTTGCAAAAGAATATTGATGTGGTAATACAGAAATAAGTAAGACATAACATCAAAAAGCATTATTATAGACCACATCTAGTGGTACTTCATCAAAAGGAACATTTGCATTGGCCTCTGCATTTGTTACAGGAGTGCTCCCTAATTCTAACTATTTCAACAGAATGAACATAGAGTTAGTATGCAGAGTTGTGATTGTATAAACTGTATGTTAAAGGTCACATATTATGCAAGATACACTTTACTATGCTTTTCTAACAGTAATATGTGTCCCTGGTCTATCTTATGAGAAAAGTCCATCCTCTCCGTCCATCCTCTCCGAGACTTATTTAAACTCGTTGATAAGGAGCATAATATGTGACCTTTAATATCTCTGTTTGCGTGATTGAGTGAAGGTTACCTCAAGCAGGTCTTTGAACCTCTGAACAAAAGCATCAACCACCACAAAGATGCTGGTTTGGTCCAGCATCCACCCTTTTGGGGAACACCTGATGTAAAAACAAAAGACAGCATAACCAGAAGGAGGACAGAGAGACCGTGAACAAACTGTAAAGTTTCAAATGGAAGTTTGAACACAAACTACATCACTGCTCTTTAAGGGTATATTCAGAGGTGGGCAGACGTAGTTAATCAGTTATTTCTATTCATAATTATTTGAAGTTAATATTAACGTTAACTGGTATTAAAAAACAAAAACATAAGCTTTTTGCAAAGTTACTAAATTTGAATTCTTAAGAAGCCGTGGTGACTAAGAAAACTCACAATTATACACGTTTCTGTATCGAAAATCTACAAATAAAAGGTTTTTTTTTTTGGTGAGATTTCTCCTACTTGGTATGAACATTTGACGCATTCTGGTAAATTTCCTTCCAGGACAGGCAGCACTGGATACAGTCATTAAGGTTTTTTTTGCTGGATAACACAAAGCCTTCAAAGATCCTGTCCAGAGAGATGCTTTTGAAGCACAGGCTGATGACCTCATTACTCATCTGCAACACAGCAGAAAACCAAAATATGTCAAATACAATAAGCAGTAACAGAAACACTCCGACTCATTACGTATATGGTATATATGGGTTGTATACATGAATGCATTATTATTTGAAGGCTGCAGCTTCAAAAACAATACCAACTCAAAAACAAAAGAATGGCCAATGTCCAATCACTGAAATACAGGATAGAAGAATCATGTAATGCTTTTATGTTGTTTTATCATGGACTGAAGGTATTTGATTTTTTTTAAAACTGTTAAGCCCTACAATATGTGTAGTTTGTTTAAATGGTCAGTAATGGATACAAAACACAAACAAATGGACAAACGAAGGTCATTAAAGGTAGGGTTGGTAATTTTCTAAAACTAGCATGATTTTGAAAGTAGCATTCCCTCAGTGCTCTGTCTTCACCCACCCCCTCCCCTCTGTGCTCCATCAAAAGCTGCGCCCGTCACTTACATGCACAAGCGCCATTGGTCTAGAAGCGGATTTCAGCTCATGCTTTGAGTGTGGGCTCGTGCATGCATGGGGTAGAGAACAAGCAGGGCGACAGGGAGGCACGATTGGTTCCTAAAACTCGAACCGAGTGCAGACATTGGTCGACATTTTTACGTGCTTACAACTGCTACAGATGACGGATTTTCTCCGTTTCTTTTTCAGAGCACATGAATTATTAATTTCTGTCAGGACCTAAAGACAGTTTCAACCAAAATTTTAAAAAGTGTATCTGGAGAAAATTACCAACCCTGCCTTTAATAGAAAGAGGGTGTTAAAACAAAAGTTGTAAACACTTTGATGTAGAAAAATGCAGGTACCTTGCGGAAGAGGCCGGTGATCCTCTCATTAGTGTTGTAGTGGACGGAGTTACCCCAAATGATGCGAATGAGACTGACAATGTGACACAGCTTAGGAGTAACTTGGTTAGGCTTGAGCTTGGCAAGCTCTTCAAAGGGCTCCTTCAGTATGGACAGGTAGGTCAGGTTGGATTTCGCTTGTAAAGAGCAATCCTGGAGATAAAGAAATATTGAATTTCCCTCGGGATCAATAAAGTATCTATCTATCTATCTATCTAACACACGCACACAATTGATGGATGAAAAAAGTAATGACGATCATTACGGTTATTTTTTATCACAGTTCTTATTAAATGCTTCAGTTATGTTAAAACAAGTTTTCATATCAATGTTTTCCAACTTTCTGCACAGAGAGCTATTGGGCCATTGAGCAACACTGCAGTCCTTAAGTATTTTACATAAACTTCCTCCATCAGGGTAGACGCATATTTGGTCACACAGAACTACAGTATATTGCAAAAAATGCTCTGTAAAGTTATTTAATCTTGTATAACATTATATTTTATTGCAATCATATTACACTTCAGCGATACCATACTGGAGATATAAATCAGTTTTAGACTGTAGACTTGAAAGACTGTAAATACCTGGATCTCCTTGGCCAGTTTGAAAAAGCGATGTTCATAGATAGACTTTGAGAGTTGCAGGATCCTCTGGATGTGTTTGACCCTTGGCTTTTGTAGCTGCAGGCTGATGTCCAAAAGCTTGGCAGAGCGGCTCTTCCAGAATGCTATCTCCTGCAGTGGGCCACAGGTGTCCCCCATCTCCATTACTTCTTGATCATTCAGTAGCTCCTTGATCTGATCCGTCCAGTGGATCACAACACCTAAAAAACATGGTTAACAACTAAGTGGAAAGAATAGAGGAAAGGCAAAGAATAGGAACACTTAAAAACTGAAGAATAAATGAAGCAAAGGTCTGTTGATGTGAAAAAGGTCACATCAACAGACAGCGCTGTCATAAAACTCTGCCATCATTACATCTTGTACTTTCACAATTTCCCAGTTTGGGATCAATAAAGTACATCTATCTATCTATCTATCTATCTATCTATCTATCTATCTATCTATCTATCTATCTATCTATCTATCTATCTATCTATCTATATATCTATCTATCTATCTATCTATTCATATTGATGATGCAATGGCCTAATATTGGTGTGTTGTTGAAGCACAACGTGTAAACAAACATTGGGAGCTTCACATAGACACACACTCAGACATACATACACATACAGCACTGTTCTCCCTGATCCTGTCTAAGCCCTGTAATGCCTCTGTTACAACCTCTGATGGGGGCACAGAGGCCAATAACTTCATCCCCCCATTACGCTTATGACATTCATACTGGAGGCAAGAAGTCACAGGGGCATACATATCATGCCTTGAACAGGCAGTCTGAATAGGTACTATGGACCCCACAGAGACAGATTAGGAGAAATGTTTTCAGGCTTACTCTCCATTCTTTGTACCAGCTTCTTGTCCTTTCTTGCCTCCTCAGGGCTGCACTGCAGGGCTTCCATTGGGATATACAGCACCGTGTTGCCCATCTTCTTATACACATCATCTGCACAAAAACAAAATAAATAAAAATATAAATACTAAAATACATGCAGGTCTGTAATATTTAGAAATAATGGCCATCCTCTGTAGACTGCCCTGAGTGAACCAGCATCATGGAGTCCAACCTGTATGTTGGTACCTCTATCTACAATGTATTATATAATCTGTCTTCTGTACGGGAACGTTTTGTTAACTATTTGCAAACTGAAGTCACTTCCTAAAGATTTTTTTCAGGAGCACAGACATTTGCGAAACATAATTTGTCCTTCAGACTGACTGCTTTCAGAAAATACCATTTAACTACAATTTGCTTCAAATAAGGTCAATTTAAATGTATTCTTCAATTCAATCAGGCTATTCATTTATTTCTGCTGCCTTGCAAAACTATACAAGTGTATAGTCAAACCATATAAGTCAGAATGAATCTCTAAGAATAGTGATATTCTAGATCAAGTTCACAAAATATTGAAAAGTAAGAAGGTGTTTTTTTTTAGCTGGAGTTGAGAGACGACATCTAAGAATAGACTGTTAGCTTAACTTGCATGAAGATGTCTGTTCATGAAAATGTATTAAGGTCTAAATAGTCATAAGACACAGCCAATATGATCCAGAGTTGCATTAAAGCTGATGCATTGCACCTCTTTTGCTCTCTTATGGACTGTTTTCTTGTGTACAATTAAAGGATACTGGATAATTTAACTTAGACTGCAAACAGAAACCATAACTCTTCTGATACCCAAAATCATCATCATGCAGAATCTTGGAATAGAGATTTATTATTACAAGAAAAAAGTGCCTCTCTTTGTATGATATAGAGGGAACCATTTGTATGAGATGAGACATTTTGATGTGCGGGACAAAGTAGGGGTTCTTACATTCAAAAAATAAATAAATTTGATTGTACTATTTTATGACATAACAACAAAGAGGAGACCGCTTAATAGTGTCAGACGCAAATCATAGTGAGTAGGTCCAAGATAACACCTTCACAAAAGTTTGTAGAACTTCTTTATATTGTGAAAAGAAAACTGTGCAGCTCTCCCTTTTCTCTGAGGTACCCACCCGAGAGGCTGGCAAGGAAGCAGTGCATGTTGTTGGTATAGTTGTCTTTGATGCTCTTCTGGCTGTAGGTTGAGAGGGCGACTGGCGGTGCATGCAAACAGGTCATGTCATGGAGCAGCCTTTGGATGGGGTCTTCTCGAAGTGTGCCAAACTGTACAGCTGCATCAAATGTCTCTGCTGTGATTATGGCTCCTGGTTTGCGGATAAAATAGGACAGCTGCTCCACCACCTGTCCATGTAAAATACATTTTAAAGCCTCTGTACACCCATACAGGTGTTTTAAATTACTCTGGCTTAAAAGACCAGGACAGGTCATAAATAGATGTAGGCGTAGCCATGGTGAAAACGTATGATGTAATAAATTCTAAGCACCAACAAGTATGATAACAGGTCAACAACTCCTCCTGCCAGAACAAGTTCTACAAAATTAACAGGGTAGTGGAGCTCTCAGTCAAACAAATATGTCCTATTGCACATATTACTAAGAAGTGGTCTAATCAAGGTCTAATCACTGATAGAAATGTGTTGATGTACAGGGTTTTAACGGTTTGTTGGTTAGGGAAATAAAATAAGACTAAAGAATTAAACAAAAAATAGCAACACATGAAGGAGGAAAGAGAGAGCACTCCAGCTTTTAAGAGAAGTATCAACCTTTTCTGATTGGATCTGGCAAGCACGTGCTCAGTTTCTTAGAATTTAGGATTGAATGTGGAAAGTCAAATTAGCTTTACCTGTATAGGTATGGAGTATTCCACCCGCAGCTTGGAGTCAGTGTCCAGGTACACCACCATGGTTGTGATTGTGTTGTCAACAATGAATTGATCCAAAGCCCTCTCATTCTCCTCTGTCCACAGCTCCTCCGTTACACCAGGAAGAGCCACACAACGCATTAACAACTTCCGTTGGATGAAGAGATAAAAGAAGAGGTAGTAAAAGGAGACAGATACATTTAGTGGGATAAGTGAAATAAAGGGTAGAGTAAAAGTTACAGATTATAATCAATTACTCTGCTTTACCAGGCGAATGGTCCTGGAGTATTCGTCTTCCATTTCTTCGTAGGGTTTACTTCAATAGTATTTTCCTAAAAGTAACATCTTGTAAGCAACAACATTCAACAACAAAACATTTGGACGTTTTGAGACACCACTTCATGTATAAATCCAATCGTTCACATAAACTCGTGTCATGCTGTCGGCTGTTAGAGTGCATATCTAACTCTAAAACTTAATACATTAAAGATTTTTCAGGATTAATATTTGGGATTATGTCGTCGATGTTATCTCATTGATTTCTTTACCCGAATTTACCTTTGAATCTAACATGTGTAACGTTAACGCTTGACGAAAGCCTAGCTTAAAAAATATAGCCTGAGCAAGCTAGCAAACTACGTTACCTACCT